>JAOXOE010000745.1:16458700-16482477 GCA_028565055.1 Phoeniculus purpureus
CAAGGGGAAAGGGTTCCAGCCTTGAAGAGGGGAGATTGAGGTTGGCCATGAGGAACCAGTTCTTTGCTGTGAGGGTGGGGAGATGCTGGAACAGGTTGTCTCAGGCAGCTGTGGCTGCCCCATCGCTGGCAGTGTTGAAGGGCAGGTTGGCTGGGGCCCTGAGGGACCTGCTCTAGTGAAGGTGTCGCTGCCTGTGCAGGGGGGTTGGAGCTGGGTGATCTTTGAGATCCCTTCCGACCCTGGCCGTTCTGTGATTCTATGAGTCTACATCCAGCTACTGTAAGCGAATCTGTAGTAGCACATAAAGGGCTGCCCTACTTGCGATTCATTGATGCGGGCGAACTGTTTTGCTCCTGTGATCCAAAGGTTTGGTAGACTTGTGTGGTCATTCCGTAGCGGATGTTACACAAAGGTCTTTTCATTAAAAAGCATTCTTGCTGGTACTTACCTTTCTGTGAGCCTGATACAGCAGCTCATGAGCAAATTAGCCCAATGAACCGCTGTTGAAACACACGCGCTCTGTACAGTGATGCGCTTGGTACAAAGAAGCTCATTTATTGTTCTATTTGGTTGCTTTATGTGCTGTTCTGCTGCCTCCTTTACCTTTCCTAAGTGTTGGACACATCTGCTGCTCCTGATAATGAATTGGGGGTGCGTACTTATAACTTCTCATTAAAGAACCGAATTTTCTACAAAGCAGCCAAACTCTTGATGGGTTTTGGCAATTTTTATGCCTCAACTGAAGAAGGGTTTGGCATAGAATCATAGACTGGCCAGGGTTGCAAGGGACCTCAAAGATCATCCAGTTCCAACCCCCCTGCACAGGCAGCGACACCTTCTCTAGAGCAGGTTCCTCAGGGCCCCAACCAACCTGCCCTTCAACACTGCCAGGGATGGGGCAGCCACAACTGCCTGGGGCAACCTGTTCCAGCATCTCCCCACCCTCACAGGGAATAATTTGTTCCTCATATCCAACCTCAATCTCCCCTCTTCAAGTCTGGAATCCTTTCCCCTTGTCCTCTCGCTACCATCCATGTCAAAAGCCCTCACCCGGCTTTCTTGTAGCCCTCTTCAGTGATTTGAAAGCCATTAGAAGGTCACCTGGGAGCATCCTCTTCTCCAGGGTGAACAACCTCATCTTGCTCAGCCTGTCCTCAGAGGGAAGGTGCTCCAGCACTCTGATTATTTGAGTTGCTCTCCTCTGGAACTGTTCCAGGAGCACTCTGTCCTTCTGATAACTGGTATTCCAGAATTGGAACCAGTACTTCAGGTGGGGTCTCACCAGTGCAGAGCACAGAGGGAGAATCACCTCTCTTGCCCAACTGTCACTGCTTCTTTAGATGCAGCCCAGGACACGGTTGGCCGTTACAAGAGTATTAAACCCATAAGTGCAGTTTAGTTGGTAAAGAGGTTTTGACTTGCTTATTTCCACGCTAAGCAATAGTAGAACACACGTACCTGCCTAACTTTTTAGTAAAACACTCCCAAACAGAAGTGCCAAGGAAACAAATTACAGCATTTGGAATTCCAAGTGAAAAGGAGCTCCCACCTAACTGGTGCGTTCATCCTTCCAGTTTGCTCCATCCCCCAAAAGCCAGTGTAGATTACCCAGAGCACCTCCTTCTTTGCTCTTCTTGGCAGCAAAAGCGCAAAAAGAGAGAAATTCAGGGATCATTTGAAGACATTAACCTCCTTGGAAGAGAAGGGAACGAGACAGGATCTTTAGAGAATTGCGTTCTGTCTGCCTCCGCAGTAATGGCATTACACTCGAATGAAAGCAAAATTATGTGGAAGACTGTTAGTTTACCGAAGGGTCAAAGAGATGACAGCTGTGGCAGGCGGTGGTAAACCTTTAATATGCCATGATGTACCGATGTGCACATCCTTCAGTGGATGAATAAATGTGGCTGAACAAGGGATTACACCTGAGCAAGCAACTGCGTCGATTAATAAATTCAGCATCAGCCCACTCTGCAACAGAAGCTGCGGGAGTGGAGAAAAACAACTGCCCAGAAACACCTCTCTATCTGTGCTCTTCTAATCCATTTGTAAAAGCAAATTCAACCCCAGTGTTACTGAAGAGAGTTTAATAGATTGAGACGTGTACATAAGGAGAAAAACCCCAAAACACAGCAGGCCCTCACATCTTTTCTTGGTATCGAAGCAGAATCATTAAGTGACAGATGCTCTGCGTGCAGATTGATCTCCAGCCTAATCCAAATTGCTCCATGTAGGGTGATGTAATCCTCAATAGTCTGTCCTTAACTACGGTTTAATAAAAAGCCACAGGCTGAAAAAATACAGTTTCATAAAAAAGAAAGAAGATCTCTCACCACACAGGGCTGAGAGAGGCAGTAACAGGAAAATCATAAAAAAAAACCCCAACCCAGGTAACTGGATCTCTTAAGAGTAGGGAGAATTTCCTTGGTTATTAAATGAGAGTCCCCACAATCCACAGCCTGTGCTCTCGGTCACCTTTCACTACTATATTCAACTAGAAATACTTAGGTAAACAGAATCATAGAATCATCGTGGCTGCAAAGGACCTCCAGGAACATCAAGTCCAGACCTCAGACCAACAGCTCCCTAACCCCTACACCATGGCCTCAAGGGCTCTAGCTGCTTGGATTTTAAACACCTCCAAGGATTTCAGAGACTCCACCACCTCCTTGGGCAGCCTGTCCCAGCACTCAGCCACTCTCTCAGCAAAGAACTTCTTCCCAAGATCCAATCTAAACCTCCCCTGATGCAACTTGAGGCCATTTTCCCTCATCCTATCATTAGGAATTTGGGAGAAGAGACCAGCACCAGCCATGCTACAACCTCCTTTAGGTACTCAGAGAGCAAGAAGGTCTCCTCTCGGCCTTCTCTTCTCTAGACTAAATAACCTCAGTTCCCTCAGCCACTCTTCACAGGGCCTGTTCTCCAGCCCTCTCCCCAGCCTCGTTGCCCTTCAATGTCCTTCTGATACTGTGGCGCCCAAAGCCGGACCCAGTACTCAAGGTGCGGTCTCACGAGTGCAGAGTACAGGGGCATCATCACCTTCCCTGCTCCTGCTGGTTGCCCCATTCCTGATCCAGGATAGGATGCTGTTGGCCTTCTTGGCCACCTGGGTACCCTGCTGGCTCCTGTTCAACCAGCTGTCAACCAACACCTCCAGGTCCTTTTCCACCAGGCAGCTCTCCAGCCCCTCTTCCCCCAGACTGTAGCTGCTGGGGGTTGTTGTGACCGAAGTGCATGACCCAGCACTTGGCTTTGTTCAACCTCATCCCATTGGCCTCAGCCCATCGCTCCAGCCCGTCCAAATCCCTCTGCAGCGCCTCCCTAACCTCAAGCAGGTCAACACTGCCACTTAATTTCGCATCATCTGCAAATTTACTGAGGGTACATTTGATCCTCTCATCCAGGTCATTAGCAAAGATGTTAACCAAGACTGGTCTCAAAACTGAACCCTGAGGGAGGGACACGGCACAGGACTGGTTGCCAACTACTCATCAATACAAACATAAAGACGGAAGCAACGCTGGGCAACCAGAGTTGCTCTGAGCCTGTTGCAGCAGTGGGTTACTCACGGTTAAACGCACTGTAGATTTACATACTCGGCGCGCATCAGTACAATTGGGTGCTTCACAAGCCAGCTGCGCCTGTTACACGCCTTTTAGCAACAATATTTGTTCTATTTCAGAACCTGTTGCTGTAAAACGCATGCAGAATTATCATTTCAAGTCTTTGTTTCAGTCAGAGGAGGCTCCGAATCGAAGAGTTTCTATTAGCCACACAGGGTGAAGTATGACACAGATAACTCCAACGTGCCCATGTTTGCAGAAACGGGGTGGTTTGTGTTTCATTTTTCTAAGGAGTTCAAAGATCAAAGCTTTAAGCTCTTTCCCTAGCAATCACAGAATCATCAAGGTTGGAAAAGACCTTCAAGATTGTCAAGTCCAACCATCCACCTTAGAACCATGAATCACTGAACTCTCTCTTGAAACACCATGTCTAGCCATTTGTTGAAGCCTTCAGGAGATTGTGTCTCCACCCTCTCCCCGGGCAGCCTTTTCCAAGGCCACCCCAGTCTTTCTGGGAAGAAGTTTTCCCTAAGATCCAATCTGAACCTCCCCTGGCACATCTTTGGCAGAGAGACAAACACAAGCTTCAGGGAAGCTCTTTACAAAGCAAAGCTGAGGGTCTTGCTTTGATTCATCCAGTGAATGTAAGCTCTGTTTTCCCATATAAACCATATTCAGAGGTTTAAGAACAGGAAAGTCTAAAAAATCCTAAATAAAGTCACATCTCCATTAATAAAAATGTTATTTTCAAAAATATCTGCGAGATTAGAAAACATTTTTTGTGTAGAGTTTTGCCAGGTCAAGTGGGGTGGGCAGGACTATGCAGGAAATGCCCAAATTATTAGGTTCTTTATGCAGATTCCCACAGCTAAACAAGTGAAGCATCTCAAAAGGGTCCTGTTAAAAAGATTTCAGAGTTTAGGCATCCTGGCCTGAATCAGGAATGGGGTAACCAGCAGGAGCAAGGAGGTGATGGCACCCCTGGGCTCTGCACTCATGAGACTGCACCTTGAGTACTGGGTCCAGTTTTGGGTGCTGCAGTATCAGAAGGACATTGAGGGGTTGGAACGCGGCCACAGAAGGGCAATGAGGATGGGGAGAAGGCTGGAGAGCATCTGAGGGAGCTGAGGTTATTTAGTCTAGAGAAGAGGAGGCTGAGATGAGACCCTATTGCTCTCTACAAGTACCTGAAATGAAGGCTGTAGCAGGGCTGGTGCTGGTCTCTTCTCTCAAATTAGTAATGATAGGACGAAGGAAAATGGCCTCAAGTTGCATCAGGGGAGGTTTAGATTGGATCTTGGGAAGAAGTTCTTTCCTGAGAGAGGGGTTGGGCACTGGGACAGGCTGTCCGTCCAGAGACGCGATGGATTCCCCATCCCTGGAGGTGTTTAAAAACTGAGTAGCTAGAGCACTTGAGGCCACGGTGTAGGGGTTAGGGTGCTGTTGGTCTGAAGTCTGGACTTGATCCTGAAGGCCTTTTCCAGTTATTATGATTCTGATTCTGTCATTCTATGCTTGCACCCAGCTTTCTCTTAAGAGATTCTCTGGAGACGTTTAAAACCCACCTGGACATGTTCCTGCGCGACTTGGTCTAGGTGATCCTGCTGTGGCAGGGGGATTGGACTAGATGATCTTCTGAGGTCCCTAATGATTCTATGACTCCAAGTTACAGAAGTAACAGAACTATGGCAAATTAAACCTTATCTTAGCTGAAAGGAGCCCTTCTCTTGAGTTATATATATATGTAATATATATAAGCCATAACGTCACAGGTCATTAAGTCGCTATTTTTGGCTGGGCACACCGCTTGGCCTTCAATGCAGAGTTCTGCCTGAACAACCTACTAAAACAGCATGAAGATTCTAGTCTTCATGAAAAAATTACAGTAAAAATGATGTAATAAATAAACTAAATAAAAAAGAAGACTGTTTTACCTCTCTTATTTCCTATGCCAGAAAGTCTCTGCTCTCTCTCTCCTCACCATACTCCCTTCTTTCACAAGCTATTCATGCCCCAGCTTTGAAAGATAGTAAGAGACAAGCAGATTTACATCAAAAAAAGAGATAAGGTTGCTATGGGAATAAGACGACAAAACTTGTTACCTAATCTGACACAAAAAGGCTGAGAACTGGGGAGAACTCAAACAAAATTGAAACTGTCACCCCAACCAGTAAGGTTGTGATCTGCCACAACTGCTTTTTCTCCCTCATTTACTCTATACATTGATACCACTTCATTTTCTCTTCAGATACTATTTACAGAAATGTAATAACTCCAGTTAAGATCCAAAAAACCCTTTTCAGTAAAGAATTAGATGTGATTTTTTTCCAATATGTGCTCACCGCTGTCTCACGCTTGTAGACTCCTATAAAAGCTGCAGCAAGCCCATTCTGTTGATCCAGAACCGGGGATGAATCCTTAGATATTTTTTATAGTAAACATACAGTAAAAAATAAATAGATTCAGTCATGTAATTTCCTTGCTTTCAGCTGCAGCCTGCCATAAAGTTTTGCATAGGCTAGTAAGTAAATTCAGGTTTAATTTTCTCCACAGCTGCAATCAAAGGCGATGCCTATCAATTCGTAAGGCAGAAAGATGTGTCACACTGCCACTTCTCCCCAAAAAGTCGAGGCACCATTAATGTCAGCAGTTTATCTCAAGAAATACCATCTCTTATCACAGTTTGCTGGAATCACTTCCCGGCTAGCACAAAACATCATGGCAAGAAATGAACCTGTCCCATTTTTAAGCTGTTGATACAGGATAAACGTTTCTCCGCATTTTGAAACATGTAGGGGAATATCTATTTCCTTCCGCTGTGAATCCTCATAGCTGCCAGGAGTCATTGAACAACAGACTACATCATCTCCCTACACTCCGGACCTTAAAAATGAGAAATGTGATGAAAACTTAAAAGCCTCAATTCATAAAGTCCCTACCAGTGGATCATCTGTGGCAACATAAAGTCCAGAAAGTAATCTGCAAGGTACTAGCTAACAAATACTCTGGAACATAGAGCAGAGCTTTACAAGACTGGTCCTTGTTTGCACTTTCCTTTTCCAAACTATAAAGAGACCTCCTAAAAGTGACCAAAGAGTAGATCGTAGAATCGCAGAATCAGTAGGGATTGGAAGGGAGCTCGAAAGATCATCTAGTCCAATCCCCCTGCCACAGCAGGATCACCTAGACCAAGTCACACAGGAACAGATCCAGGCGGGTTTTAAATGTCTCCAGTGAAGGAGACTCCACAACTCCCCTTGGCAGCACCTTCCAGTGCTCTGTCACCCTCACTGTGAAGACGTTCCTTCTGATACTTATATGGAACCTCCAATGTTCCAGCTCACACCCACTGCCCCTCAAAGCTCCTTCAAGATGCTACTGCAAGAATTATGTTGAGAACATTCACATCATCATGAACCAAATTTAGTGTCTGCTACTAAGCACCAAGATTTGCCCATTACCCTCAAAACCATAAAATTTACCATTTAGTTCACCAACAGCGATCCTCTTACCTGCTGGCTCTGCAGCATGGGAGAATCCTTAACTGAATCTAATACTGAACTACTTAAGGGTTTTCTACATTGCTTTCAGAGTTATAAATAGTTGTGTGAGCAACCAGGATAGAACAGACACTAATTACCCTTGACTGTGCAAATTAATCTGGTTTTAATTCAGGTTTAAAACATTCTGAAGCGCTCGTTGCACAAGCACTGCCAAAGGCAAACAAACACTATGTCTTTCTTCACAGTCCTTTGCCTCTTGCTGCAGAGCACCCCAAGATGCACCGATCATTTTGCAAAGTGTCAGCTTTTTTGTGCCAAGGCATGACTTGCAGTACATCAGGGACAAGGCTGAACCTCTCCAATCAGCGATGGTAGAGGGAGCTGCAAAAATCCTCTGAGTATTTAAAATAAGCTCTCAACATACTGCATTGCCTCTACTAAACCAAAGTGATGCTCATCCACCAGTGATGCTCACCCATCAACTCCTCCTGCATGGTAACTCCTAACAAAATGATGCTTAGGAGATGGGAACACACCCCACCACCCCAATGTGTACTTGGAACAGAGATGCAGTTTTATGACTCTTGACAAAGACCTCTGGGACTGCACAGTCTTGCAAGTGCCAATGAGCATTCACCCTGGGACTGCAAATGGAAAGCTGCACAAGGTCATAATATCATAGAATCACAGAATGCTCTAGGCTGGAAGGAACCTCTAATCCAACCTCTGTACACAGAGAGAAATCGACCTAGGTCAGGTTGTTCACAGCCTCATGAAGCCTAATGACTTGAAATGACTCCAGGGATGGGGGCCCCAGCACTTCCCCAGGCAGCCCATTCCAGCCATCAACCACTCTCACATTGAAGAACCTGTTTCTAACATCCAGCCTCAATCTCTCCTTTCCCAGCTTGAACCCATTGCTCTTTGTCCTATCTATACAAAACCTCTGGAAAAGACCTTCCTCTGCCTTCATGGAAGCCCTCCCCCTCCCTCAGGTACTGAAAAAGAAGGTGCCTCTGGTGCCTTCTTTTTTCTGGCTGACCAGCCCCAGCTCTCTCAGCCTGTCCTCATACAAGAGATGCTCCATTCCCCTGGTCATTATAGTGGCCCTCCTCTGGACATGCTCCAGTCTGTCTGCATCCTTCTTGTGCTGGGGGCTCCCGAACTGGACACAATGCTCCAGGAGAGGTCTCGCCAGAGCAGAGTAGAGGGGCAGAATCACCTCTCTTGATCTGCTGGCCACAGTTCTTTTGATGCAGCCCAGACTGTGATTTGCCTTCTGGGCTGCGACTGCACACTGGTGGCTCATGGCCAGTTTTTCATCCACTAGTATCCCCAAGTCCCTTTCCACAGGACTGCTCTTCAGTAGATCTTCTCCCAGCCAGTACTGATGATGCTGGTTACCCTGGCCCAGGTGCAGGACTCTGTGCTTGGCCTTGTAGAACACCATAAGGTTCACCTGGGCCCACCTCTCCAGTCTGTCCAGGTCCCTCTCTATGGCATCCAGTTCCTCAGGCAGATCAGCTGCACCCCTCAGCTTGGTATCACCTGCAAACTTGCTGAGGGTGCACTCAATGCCTCCCTCAATGTTATTTATTAATATATTGAACAATACTAGTTCCAGTACAGACCCCTGTGGTTAGGGTTAGGAACATATCCAGCCAGGTTTTAAATGTCTCTAGAGAAGGAGACTCTATAACCCCCTGGGCAGCCCCTTCCAGTGCTCCATCATCCTCACTCTGAAGAAGTTCCTTCTCATATTTATGTGGAACCTCCTATGCTCCAGCTCACACCCATTGCCCCTTGTCCTATCACCAGATGACACTGAGCAGAGCCCGGCTCCATCCTCCTGACACCCACCCTTCACATATTTATAGACATTAATGAGGTCACCCCTGTCTCCTCCAAGCTAAAGAGACCCAGCTCCCTCAGCCTTTCTCAGTCCCTGAACAACTGCCTCTCAGCTACGCAAGAGTAAAGGATAGCCAAGCACCACCACAGTCACCTAATGTCACACTCTACATTCCCCTAGAAAAAAGCCTGCTTCCCTGGCAAAAGGCACACGGCTGAAACGCCTTTGATTTTGTTAAAAGACCCCTAAAAAGTTGCCAAGAAAGTCATAACTATTTGTTCCATCCAAGAGGCAAAAACCCATTGCACTACATTAGGTAGCTATATTTTAATATTCTGTTTATAGTTATGGAAATTTGCCTCATTTTAGCATCAATAAGTTCTGATTGTGCTAATCAGACAAGAATATAAATGAGCTTTTCTTTGGTTAGATTTTCGAACGTGTAGTGTGATACGGCTCAGGTTCAGCTTTTGCTTCATGACCTTGTGTTCTCTTTTTTTTTTAACTGAAATCCCAGTGAGAACATTGTGTTCTGTTCCCTGAAACCTCAGCACCGATTCGTGCGTCCTGCACCCGAAAAGTGGAAGGCTAATATTACCCCATTAGTTATTAACAAGAAATGGAAAGGTTAATTACAGCAAGAACAGCTCATGTCCAAGAGGCTAGCGGCACTATCTTTAAAATAACTAAAAATTACAAACCCAAAGCATCCACTCTGAACAAGATCATTAAGAACAACAACATCATCAGAACAGCTTCTTCCGAAAGGCTTTTTGTAATTACAAAACAAAGCATTGAGGTTCAGTTCTGCTGTCTTCCCAAACATCTGCCAGGTTATTCCGCTTTAGATATCGACTGCGGCATTACCTCCCATTTTTCAACATTCACAAACATTTAGTTGTGATTTTATTTTGAAGCTTAGTGTTGAGTTTCCCAAGTTAAGAGGCTGTTGCAGCTCATGTTCTGCACAGTAAACTTCTCCCAAAGTCCTTTTCTCCTTGTGTTCCTGCTCCCCAAGATCTTTTCACAGAATCACAGAGTGTTAGGGATTGGAAAGGACCTTGAAAGATCATCAAGTCCAATTCAATCCCCCTGCCACAGCAGGATCCCCTAGATCCAGTTGTACAGGAACAGTCCAGGCAGGTTTTAAACATCTCCAGTGAAGGAGACTCCACAACCCCCCTGGGCAGCCTGTTCCAATGCTCTGTCACCCTCACTGGAAAAAAGCTCCTTCTGATATTTATGTGGAACCTCCTGTGTTCCAGCTCACACCAATTGCCCCTTTTCCCATCACTAGATGTCACTGAGCAGAGCCTGGCTCCATCCTCCTGACACCCACCCTTCACATAGACATTCATGTAGTTACCCTTCAGTCTCCTTTTTTCCAAGCTCCAGAGACCCAGCTCCCTCAGCAGGCAGATGCTCCATTTCACCATCTTTGCGGCTCTGTGCTGGACTCTCTTTACTTCTAGTCAAGTAAAGGGTTTCTCCCGCTCATAGTATTTCTATCACATGGCTCACCTGCAGACCTCCAGCCTTCATAGACAACCTCTAGAGCATGAGCACCTTCATAAGCACCTCTAGATCTAATTTGGTGGGTAAACACAAGAAGACTAAAGGTAGCACCCAAGACCTTGGGGATTATCACACTGGATGACCTTACTGAATTCATCCTGGTCATCACTTATTCTTCAGCAGCAGTCAACAATAGGTACTTCAGAAGGTAGTTTAATCACTGAAGATGGTTGAACAGCAATCCTAGGATGCTTCTGTCTAGTGTGTTATCAAAAGGCAGAAGAAGCAGCAGGATTGCTATTCAATAGGACGGCTATTGAGGTAATGAGTGAAAGCTTTATCTTCATTTCACTACACAAAGCAGCAGAAGAAAGGCAAACCAGCCACGCTCTGAGCTTTTATCTCTTCAGTAGGGACAGCCCGGCAAGTAAAGAAGAATGACTTTAATAGCTGCTGCCAGGGGACAGGGAAGAAGAGATAAGCTGATGCTTTCAGAGAAAAGGAAGAGGGACCCAAGCTTGCAAACAGCCTCTCCTCAATGCAACTGCCAGTGTCGCCTTGTACCATCCCAGGACAGGATTAGTAGAAGCCAGCTCTCCTGCAACAACTTCCAACACCCTTCCAAAACTTCCCGTAAGTAGTTATTTACCAAATACCTGGCAACACTCTACATCCCAACAAACTCAGCAAACAGAGGCAGTGGGAGTTACCATTATTCTTACCAGATAAATATTGAAACTGTGGAGTTGAGTGAGTATTCTGTTAGAGTCACTACTAAATACAAGCAAGCTCCACCACCTTTTGCAAAAGGCTATATTACAGTTACTTGTTATATTCCTGGTGTGACCACTTCTGGAATACTGTGTCCAGTTCTGGATCTCTCAGTCCCAGAAGGACACAGAGCTGCTGCAGAGAGTCCAGTGCAGAGCCACAAAGATGATGAAGGCAATGGAACATCTCCCTGATGAGGAAAAGCTGAGGGAGCTGGGGCTCTGGAGCTTGGAAAAAAAAAAAGAGACTGAGAGGTGACCGGTGACTCCATTATTGTTGATAAATATGGAAAGGGTGGGTATCAGGAGGATGGAGCCAGGCTCTGCTCAGTGGTGTCTAATTATAGGACAAGGGGCAATGGGTGTGAGCTGGAACACAAGATGTTCCAGATCAATATGAGAAGGATCTTCTTCATGGTAAGGGTGACAGCGCACTGGAAGGGGCTGCCCAGGGGGGTTGTGGAGTCTCCTTCTCTGGAGATGTTTAAAACCCACCTGAACGTGTTCCTGTGTGGCTTGATCTAGGGGATCCCACTGTGGCAGGGGGTTTGGACTGGATGATCTTTTGAGGTCCCTTTTAATCCCTTCTGTGATTCAGTGTGATTCCTCTATGTTTTGAGCTCATTGAGGGAACGTGCAGCCTCCATGCTCACTAATATTTTAAATAATATTTTGTTATTGCAAGATGAAGTGCTTGAAAAATTCTTCTTGGTAATTTATGTAAGAAGGAGAATTGTCACTAGCCAAAATGTCTCCATTTAAGTGTCTGTGGTGAGTTTAATCAATGAAGATAAAGACAGTTGTTTGTCTTGTTGAAATGAAGCATTGTCAGGGGTGAGGATTCAGCTTTAAAGCAGTATCTGCAGCAAGGTGTAGGTGCTTTTCAAGGGGTTTTCTTCAGCTTGGAAGACACAGCAGAATCTGAGGAGTCTCTTCAGAGGTATTTAAGTTCTCTCTGCAAAGATTTTTAACATCATTGAATTTTCCACATTTGAGGAATACTGCAACTCCTAAGAGCATGCTCATCATCCAACTGAACCCCATTAAGTCAATCGGTTTTCTCACTGACTTGGACCTCCCCAGGTTTATCAGATGAAGGAGGCTACACTTACTCCCTTGCCTAAGTCCACAATTTACACTGGTTCAGAGCAAGAAGTGAAACTGGGTTTCCAGTAATCTACCACCATCTACCAATTTACCAGCAAGAGATGCCTGTGGCAGGGTAGATTTCTTGCCTCTCAGAGCTTACACACCAGGCTGTTTGCTGCAGCCTTTGCTCACCATAAGAAAGGAGTAGCTAGGCTTGATAGGATGTTGGGTTTAAGCACAAGAGGATGTTTACAGAGGGTAGCTTCTCAGATTTACAGCAGCAGTTCTGTCCTCCGCTACCAGATCTGAGAAGCACCCACGACATCAAACAATTCATAGACAAGCAGAACTCTCCAAGATTGGTTCCTCATTTTGGAACTAATTCCACAAGCAAACAGAGCTTTCTCTCAGAGTAATGGATGCAATATATAAGCAATCCAAGCTAAACAGACCTGACAGTCATCACTGGCAGAGCTGCATTTTAACATTACGACTGTACAAGTCTAAAGTACAAACAGAGCATTACTATTAATATGCAAACCCATTACGCATTAAGATGCAGACTGGCTCTGTCTGAATGCTGTAATTCTTAATGAAAACTGAATTTTAACAAGAGCAGTGTCATAGTAGTAAGTGATGATGGCTGTTTATTTTCTTCACCCCCCTACAAATGGATCCTCATTCATACAGAAACTCCTCACCAAAGAATTAAATCAGACTTACTGCAGGTTTCTAAGAGCTGCATGTGTTTTGCACGGGGGAAGGTGTTGCTGGGATTCTGCCAACATCCAAGAAACCTACGTCTAAGAATTACATAGTGATGACTGCAAATACAGTCCTACATGGGATTCGTTTCAATACAAGAACTCACTAGGAGTGCCTGAGTTCTTTCCTCATCTACATTAAATCAACAACACAGCGATGCTTGGTACAGCCCTTGTTTTCAAGAAGGACTGAAGACAAAAAAACACACTTAAGAGCCTTAAAAAAAAAAGTTAAGCCACCAGGAAACAGCATCTTGCTGCATAAACATATTTTAAGAGGAAGATCATAGAAGGACCCATGGATATTGGGTGAGAGACTGAGCTCTGAGTGCACATATGAATCCAAGGAAGGATCAACTGTGATCAGATCTGTTATGGTGCTCAGATCCTACAGCAGCACCTTGACTGATGGAAAACATGTATTAGTACATCTGTAAGCTCAGTACAGGAACAAGGCACTGGCTTTCCAGATGAGCTGTACACACATTTTAAGAGGAAGATCAGATGAACCCATAGATACTGGGCAAAACACCGAGCTCTGACTGCACGTAAGAATGCAAGGAAGGACAAACTGAGACCACATTCATCACAGAGCTCAGATCCTACAGCAGCACCCTGAAACAGGTCCCAGACTGATGGACAACATCTACTAGTGCATCTATAGGCTCAGAACAGGAACAAGTGGCTGGCTTCCAGAAGAGCTGGTGAGTAAGGATGTGACAAAGACATAAGCCTGTCTCTGTACACTGGATCCTCAAATGAACAGGAATATTGTTCACTCATCTCACTGAACTCTCAGGATCCTGGGATCTGGGGCAAGTGCGAGGGCATTAAAAAGTGGACCCATATCACACTGTTTCCAACAGGATCCTGTTTTTGCCTCTCTAAAACCATACAGGCGTGAGATCCTTCACGACGCCCAAGCAAGTAAAACACTCACCAACTCATAGGACAGCGTTCCAGGCGTGCAGAGCTAAGCTTTACCTCCGAAGAGGCTGTGTCTGTTTTCCTCATGGCTTGATTTAATAGCAACACTTAATGACTAAGAAGATGGAAGAGTATCTTTCCATCATCTTTGGGAAATAAAAAGAACCATGCTTTTCAATTTCTTAAGTCTCCTCAACTTAGTGCTAATGAAGAGGAGAGCTGTGGCTCTGATAAATCCTAAGGCTCAGCGATACTGCATCGCAAAGACCTTTCTGAGTAAAGTATGAAAATGAAAAAATTATAGTGAAAACAATGAAAAACACGTGAATTGCCAGAAATAAGTGACACAAATGACAAATATAGTCAAGGCCATCTAATTTTAAACTTGAAAGAGCTATTATAAGGACAATTATCAGAAGGAAAACATCTCTGTTGATAAACTTCAGTGTAAAGTGACAAAATACGAAGCACAGAACATCAGGAAGGAACCTTGAAAGATCATCTAGTCCAATCCCCCTGCTGGAGCAGGATCACCTAGACCAAGTCGCATAGGAATATATCCAGGTGGGTTTTAACATCTCCAGAGAAGGAGACTCAGGTTTCACTGTCCAGGTGGTTTCTGTGTGATACCAGAGGTGTTTTGGTTATTTGTTTGGGGGTATTAGGGGTTTTTTTGTCTGGTTTTGCTTGCTGAGATTTTTCAGGGCTGGGTTTGGATTTTGGTTGTTGGCTTATAGATTTTTTTCTTCCCCCAAGGCTTTTAACAGCTAAAGGAAAATATTTCATGGTTATTCTTTGTTTTGCCCTGTTAAGATGAAGAGCAGTCAAGATAGTGTCAGGATGCTTTTTGCGGCGACAACGAGCTTAGCAGAGAAAGTTAGTCCAAGTGGATTCTATAGGTCTCACCCTGGACACGCTGCTTGAAACGTGCTCTTTCATCTTGTGAAGGACAACGCTCCCGCGCGTTTACACACACTGTCCTCCTCGTTCCACTGCTTTGAACTTCACTCACAGCTTGCTTTCCCCTTCAAACATCCTTCAAGAGTTGTTTTTCCTCTTAATTCTCATGAGAGACTTACAAAAGGTATCTTTCCAGGGAGAAGGAAGCAGTCAGGTTTAGCATTAGGAAACAGTAGGAAATTAGGAGAAAGCAACAAAAGAAATTAATGCCTGTGCTCACGCTGGTGCTGCTGGAGGAGCAAACACAGAGCCCTTGGGGTAGCGTCCCCCAAGGGAGCTAATTCCTCCTCTCTAGCTGAGCAGAGCAATAAATTGGAGGAGGAAAATGAAGCCAAAATTAGCAAAAGCAGTAAAGAAAAAGTCATTTCATACGTTTATGCACTAGGAGTTTGCTTTAACTCTCTTAGGTGTTCACCATATTCACCAGTCACTGCACTGGGAATGCATCACATTCTGCTGCACACTTACCCTCCCACACTCTCAAGTTTCAACAGGGGAGGTTTAGACTAGACACCAGGAAGAAATTCTTCCTGAAGAGAGTGGTCAGGCATCAGACTGGGCTGCCCAGGGTGGTGGTTGAGTCCCCATCCCTGGATGCGTTTAAAAGTTGCTTAGATGTAGTGCTGGGGGATCTGGTTTAGAAGTGAACTTGTAGAGTAGGGTTTATAGTTGGACTTGATGTTCCTAAGGGTCTTTTCCAACCTGAATGATTCTGGAAAGGACGAAACTGCTATGCTGTTCACCGGGAGACTAGGTGAGACCAGCCAGGTCACTGGGGAGGGGAGAAATCCCATACAGGAGTCAATACAAGTTGTAGCACACCTCCAGTCAATGCCTGACTCCACCACAGACCACTGCTTAGTTCTGCACTTTACCAGTTCATGCTGTTTTGCATATTTTATCCGTTTGTATCTTTGAAGTTGCTCTTCAGAGTAATTTCAACATAATAGCACCAAAGTGTATGTTTTGAAATTCCTTTCCTAACAAGGTAGGCATTTTGAAACGATCACTCCCTATATATATTTAATGCTAAGTAGTCGGGTTCTTTTGGCTCCCCGAGGTGCCTGGACAGGAAGACCGCAGGATCATTAGTCACACGCATCAATAAACAAAAACCCAAGGGCCATCTATTTTCATTTTTTAAGGGTTTTTTTTTTTCATTAGACATTCTCACATCCATCTCCACTTTGAAGATCCACACAGGATAAACAAAAAGCAATTCAATATAGGACACTGCACAGGGGGAACTGGTTTGAAATGCATTCTCTGTAAGGACAGAGAATGTCAAGGTTTATAAGCCAAGATGGGCAGCATCTCCACGTCTGTAGCTATGATGTTATTTCACAATGCCGAGCTGCAGACAGATCTTGAAAGAACTGTCTTTTTGCTTATAAGCAGGGCACCAGAAAAATTGTTTTGGAGAGTGAGAATACCTGCTGATCTATCCTAATGATAGGCGAAGAGCAGAACTCTCACAACTGCTTAACAACTTCTTTACAGCAAGCTCTTACTGACAATCTGTCTTGAAATAAAACTCAACTACAGGGTTCCCAAGTGGATTTGGGAAACACGCTGCTCCAAAGGGCGACTAATAACATTCCAGCAATTGAATGCTAACGGGTACCTGTTTGCTTAAACACAAGCTAGAGCTGTACATCAAGATTGAGACCTTCTGCTGAGTGAGGTGGGTTAGGCAGCTAGAAATGCTCAATCCAGGCTGTTCAGCAAATTACACCTGGCTCAGGCTCTTGTCTTTGCAAGTGCTGACTGCAACTGCAAACAACATTCTCAGTGGCAGCAGTACAACAACAAGTCAAGGAGATGTGCATACAGATCTAAAGGCTATGGGTGCTCAAGGCCTCTGAGCATCCCTGCTCCAAACTACCCAGCTTTTGTCAATGTCAGGAAGTTTGTTGCTCGACTTCTTGCTGGTCCTCCAATTTACCAACTCTTTTTGGCTACTATGCTGACATTTGAGAAGTCCTCAAATTGACTAGAGACTGCAAGAAGAATTAGCAGAATAAAGCACAGGATCACTTTCGTTGGAGGAGTCCTTCAAGATCATTAAGTTCAACCTTTGACGCAGCACAGCCAGGTCATCATTAAACCGTGTCCCTAAGCACCAGGTCCGCACATTGTTTAAATACCTCCAGTGACAGCGACTCCACTGCTACCCTGGACAGCCTGTTCCAACGCCCAACTACCTGTTCAGTGAATTCTTCCTAACATTCAGCTTAAACCACCCCCAGTGAAGCTTGCAGCAATTTCCTTCAGTCCTGTCACTTGGAGGAAGATCCTGAACCCCTTCTCACTCCAACCGCCTCCTTTCCATTAACAGTAGAGAGGGCCAACCCTCTACAACACAGAAACAGGACTGTCTTACACCAGACCAGAATCAACTGCACTTCAAAATATGAGCAGAGTTTTCCTTGTTACTGCAATGTCATTGGAAGCTAAGAATTCTACCAGTAGAGTAAGTCAGCTGAGTAACAAACATGTTTCTATTAGCAAACTCAGTGCCAGTGCAGGCTTGGCCTCTGAAAACCTTTAAACCTTGAGATGTGAATTGGTGAATCTTCATCTAACATCATCCCTTTCCTACTGGGTTAACAATTTCATTAACAGTGCCTCAGGTTGTGCCAGGGCCAAGGGCATCCTGGCCTGCATCAGGAACGGGGTAACCAGCAGAAGCAGGGAAGTGATGGTGCCCCTGTACTCTGCACTCATGAGGCTGCACCTTGAGTACTGGGTCCAGCTTTGGGCACCACAGTACCAGAAGGACATTGAAGGGCTGGAGGGGGGCAGAGAAGGACGACGACGCTGGGGAGAGGGCTCGCAAACAGGTCCTATGGAAAGCAGCTGAGGGAACTGAGGCTATTTAGTCTAGAGGAGGCTGAGAGGAGACCATACTATACGTCTCTACAACTACCTCAAAGGAGGTTGTAGTAAGGCTGGTGCTGGTCTCTTCTCCCCAGTTACTAATGATAGGATGAGAGGAAATGGCGTCAAGTTGTTGCATCAGAGAAGGTTTAGATTGGATCTTAGGAAGTTCTTTCCTGAGAGAGTGATTGGGCACTGAGACAGGCTGCCCAGGGAGGTGGTGGAGTGTCCCCATCCCTGGAGGTGGTGGAGTCTCCCCATCCCTGGAGGTGTTTAAAAACTGAGTAGCTAGAGCACTGAAGGCCATGGTCTTTTCATTTAGGGAGCTGTTGAGATGAGGGCTGGACTTGCTGATCCTGGAGGTCCTTTCCAGCCATGATAAGTCTATGATTCACATATTAACTAATTTTTTTTCCAGGAAGTTTTTTGCAACACTTGGTGTTAACACAGTTTAAGAGAAGAAACCTTCCCGTTATCCTCACGGCTACCCTTCTTCACAGGCAGCAAAAACACCACTCTCTTTCATCTAAGCTGCTTTTAAACATGACCCAAAAGAACCGAGGTGACATCAGATAAACATGTAAGAAAGATTAAAGGATAAAAAAAGAAGTCCAACAGATGGGTGAAAAATCTTTCATCCTTGTAGAAGGAGGTTATGTGCTCCTCCACATGAACTACTACCACGTCAAAGTGATCAGAGCTCTGCAGATGTCACACCAACAGTTGTGCACGTACTGCAGCTCACACTCCAAATATCTGTTTGCAACTCTTCAAGCAGTGATGTTTATGGATTTCCCCATATTACTGCTCCTAACACATCAGCAGTGCCTGGGAGGCAAGTAGAACCCTGGGCTAGTTGAAGATTTTCCTATCTACCTAGGTCTGAATGTTATGTTACCTCTTGTAGCATCTCAGAGGGCTTTTTCCATTTAAAGAAAACCTCATTTAAATTCAACTGCATGCTTTGAAATTTAAAAAGATCCAACTTCAATAATGGCAGAACAATTGCTGTCTTGCAGAAGACCATTTTAATGTACATTATCTATGAATGAAGGTTTTAGCTTTCCACTCTTTTACCAGTTGTAGCTCAGACAAGCGTTAAGATTCAAAGGAAAATTAAGTTGTACAAACATAGCCGAAAACCTGAGTAAAGATAACGTTCTTAGCCCTTATCCTCCTTAGCTTATCAATAGAAAACTTACAGAAATTATTTAACAGCTTAAAACCAGGCTTTTTCTTTAAAGCATCAATAACACTAACATAACCCAAATCACAATGAAATCATCTCTTCTACTCCCAGTAATAGATATGATGCCCATCACCAATACCAGTGCAGTAAAATTATTCATACATTTCAGTACTGAAATGTAAATATAACAAACCCACTATTCAGAAGACCTAAGCGGAAATTTACAGTACCACAGCACCAAGGATAGAATAACAAAATCACAGGACTAGACAATCTTTCGAGGTGCCTTCCAACCCCTAATGTTCTGTGATTAGGGATTGGAAGGCACCTCGAGAGATCATCTAGTCCAATTACCCCCACCACAGCAGGATCACCTAGGTCATCCGATGATGGGACAACGGGCAATGGTGTGAGCTGTAACAGAAGAGGTCCACATAGACATGAGAAGGAATTTCTTCACCGTGAGGGTGATTGAGCACTAGAAGGGACTGCCCAGGGGGTTGTGGAGTCTCCTTCCCTAGAGATATTTAAAACCAACCTGGCCATGTTCCTGTGCAACTGGATCTAGGGGATCCTACTGTGGCAGAGGGATTGGACTGGATGATCTTTCAAGGTCCTTTCCAATCCCTAATGTTCTGTGATTCTGTGTAATAAACTCCTCAGGAATAAACTCATTCTAGAGTAAATGAACTTCTGATAAAATCTGCAGCAATCACCCCTAGTGAGAGCAAAAATGTAGTCTCCAGTTAGAGAAAAGCCCAAATCGGAGCTATCGAATCAGCACACTCACAATGCCTGCATTACTAATAACATCCTTAATGTATTCAAATATCTTCTGCTGGCTTTGAAAGCACAGCCCTACGTAGTAACTTGGGAGGAAAAAAGGTTATTTTACTTTGTTTGCTGTTAATGTTTTGCATTATTTAAGGTACCTCATGCATAGCTGGTTTATAAATTCTATGACATTTGCATTTCAAAGTCTCCATGGTTCTGTTCCTCGAGTGCAGTTCGGCTGCAGTCTGGAGACTCACACATAGCTCTAAACTGGATGTTAGAGATGATTGTATATCATTACCTCCAAGACAGCCAACAAATGATACCAGGAGCAGCTGTTTCCACAGCAGCAGCATCTTCGGTCTCCTAAATTCAGTTACTCTGGTTCGACCTCAGGTGGAGTGTATGTTTAGTCTTCCAGGTGGCAAGGTTTAACCTGTTAAAAGAACAAACATCAAACTGATTCCCATGATGATCCTCAAGAACTGGCTTTCTTCTTAACACGCTTTATAATGAATGCACATTTGACTGATCCTTTGCCTTTTTTCATATGAGTTAACCCTCAACAGCAGGACACACACATACGTCCCTAGATGTGATGCGTCAGATCTGAGAAGTTATATAATCCAGCAGCAGAGATGATGGATTAAGTTGGTTTTGTAGCTCCTACCTCTTGTAAATACCTAGTATTCATCTACTCATCTATTTATAAGAAATTGATAGTTTTAAAGGAAGAGAAGGTACACGAGGTGCAATCACACAGACAATACAGTAGCTTAATCCTTTTATTACAAGAGCCTGCCCTGCAGTTGCCTTGTATGTGCCAGCAACAACCAGAACACAGGCAGTGACTGATCCAAAGCCATGTCTAACCCATCTCTTTTCAGTCTGGGCTCTATACTAGACCTGTACTCAACACAGAAAACAGCATTGTAGGATCCTGGAGAGGAAAACCCAGCAACTGAAGAGTGCATCAGGTATAATAGCATGCTATGAATTCACTTGCCAGCTTCTACTTCCAACTACAGTTGGAAATTTCTAGTCCTCCTGTAAACTGAGTATGTGAATTTCAGGCCAAGGGCCACAGAAAAAGAGACCACGTGCTCCGGTACATCGCCGTTCAACAGCTCGCAGGAGAATTTCAGTTCCCCAGGAAAACATCACATGGCCCTTTGCCATAAGAACTCACACCGCAATCCCAGCTCACACAGGGTACAGAACCAGCTTCTGCAGGAATGCTGCACTGCTGACACAGCACCCTCCCCTCTATGGCCAGAGGTGCTGCTCTCTTTTTCCCCGTCTTTCTCAACCAGAAAAATCAGCCAAAACATATCCTCACCTTTCCAGCAAGTAGTAGGTATCAATCACTCAGCAGGTATCTGCTGTCAGCAAAGCTGGTAGCAGAAGGAAGTTTACTATAGGGATGCAGCAACTCCCAAAGTACCTACAAATCTCAAGCGGGGAGGGAAGGTCCCATCCCATCGAGCTCTCTGGATGAGACAGTTTGAGCAATTGCACTCACTTCTCCTACAATTACAAACAGAAGTAGTTTCTCACATGCAACTACAATGCTTGTGTTTTCCAGAAGGAGTCACGTAAGTACAATAAATTCCACTCAGTTTGCATGTCTAAAACCCCACAACAGTGCTCTGGAGACCTTCTAATTCTCGCTTTCTTGGAGCCAAACTACCCCAGGTCAGATGCACATGCTGAGAAGGTCATACGGAGGAAGGCCTCACAGCAGAGGGTTCCAGCCCTCAGGTCACATTTGTGGCATCTCCTGGACATACAGCAACATCTCTGACATCCTTGTGCCAATGACTCCACAGCTGGAGGTTGGTCACTCCCCACTGCCCCTCCATGTTCCAAGGACCATCAGCAAGGTCATCCCCAGAGGAAGGGTATCCAACAAGGACAACCCAAGTCCCATTCAGCACATGGTCCTGGCTGTGCTGCTTGAAGGCTGGCTGTTCCCAAAGCCACAGAAGCCACAGCCACCCCAGTGCCACATCAGCATCCCAGAACCTGCCCAGTTTTGGGGTCTAATCCTGCCCAAGTATCACCATCCTATGCCCCTGAAAAATCAGCCCTTGAGCACTGAGCACAGTCACAATGGCACGAGGGGAGGAAGAGGAGGAACACTAAAGTAGGTCACTCCTCTATGTCAGCTTTCCTGCACTCTTATAAGAAAATGAAAAAAAAAAAAAAAAGCACTAAACTAATTTGATTTCATTCTAAGTGCTCTGGGCAAAGCAGAATACGATGGATCAAATTGGGGCTGGGAAAAAAATAAGAAGTGCTTTGGTAGAAGCTAAAATAAATTTTAAAATTGCAGGAGTTTTCTATGTGGGTATAAAATCCTAAGAAAAACATCCTAAAAATACAGCCTCTGCCTGCTTTGTATTTTAATACACTGTAATACCTAAAGGAGAGGATGGTACTTACGAGCTAACTAACCATGTAAGATTTAAATTAAATGCTTAATTTTCTCTGCTGTGTAAGATGTTGCTAATCTAGCATCTATTCCTGAACGCCCCAAATTTCATTTTTAAAACATGACACTTAGTAGTATTCAAATGTATAGCTTTAAGCCAGACAAACACACACTTAGGCTCATTAACATGTCAGTTCCTTACAAAGGAAGATGCAAATTCATAAGCACACCCATTGAGTAGCAAGCAAAGTGTAAAACTCTTGCTCTTTCTCCTCAGTTCACTGCTGAGCAAGAGCCTTCTCTCATTTTAAAACCTAAGAGGAGGCTTCCTCTGCTGAGCCCATCAGCGATAACGGACAAAAGTCCATTACAATAGAAAGGCTGCAGTGAGTTACTTCTCGTTGTATTAATATTCCAATTACCTGGCACATGAACTAATCTGCAAAGCTATCCACTGCCAGCGCAGGGATTCAAACTCAGATGGCAATGCTGAGCTGCTTCATCAACTTCAGAGCTCCAGGATAACTCCAGTCCTTCTTTAGAGCTACAAAGATGATGAAGGGAGTAGAGCACCTTCCTTATGAGAAAAGGCTGAGGGAGCTGGGTCTCTTGAGCTTGGAGAAGAGGAGACTGAGGGCTGACTTCTTTAATGTTTATAAATACGTTAAGGGTGGGTGTCAGGAGGATGGAGCCAGGCTCTGCTCAGCAGCACCCAGTGATAGGACAAGGGGTGTCAGGGTGTGAGTTGGAGCAGAGCAGGTTCCACATTAATATTGCAAATGAACTTCTTCCCAGTGAGGGTGGCAGAGCACTGAAAAGGGCTGCTCAGAGGGGTAGTCGAGTCTCCTTCTCTGGAGACACTTAAAACCTGCTTGGACATGTTCCTGTGTGACTTGGTTTAGGTGATCCTGCTGCAGCAGGGGGATTGGACTAGATGATATTTCAAGGTCCCTTCCAATCTCTAATGTTCTGTGATTCCTCAAACCACCCACGCTCAGAGGGGTAAGGGAGGACACAGAACCACAGAATCATTAAGGTTGGAAGAGGCTTACAAGATCACCAAGTCCAAATATCAACTCAAAAGCTGGTCCTAGCTCCTTGACATTTGTCATGTTCTAAGTGTCACATCTTACTCATGGAGAGTAACATCAAAATTAATAGCAAAGAATAATTTAACCTCCCCTTAGTTTTGCAGAAGCCAAGGGAGAAAATCCACAACGTCACTCTGGTGCTTTTGGGAATAACTGGACTCAAGCTCCACAGAAACTCTTATTTGTATGGAAGCACCAGAAAGAATCAAGAATACCAGAAAGACTGAAAAGCACAGAAAATAAGCCAAGAAATTAAATAGTATAACAAAAAAAGTGGCAATCAACAAAAATAGAGAGCAGCACCTGCTGGGGTTGGAAAAGCTGGTAAGGAAACAGAGTAATGTCCCCAGAACACATAAAAAGTAATAGAAATATACTTAGAATTCACACAGAACTGCTGGAGAGAGTCCAGCGCAGAGCCACAAAGATGATGGAGTGGAACATCTCCCTGATGAGGAAAGGC
>JAOXOE010000745.1:16482577-16505657 GCA_028565055.1 Phoeniculus purpureus
ACCCGCTCCCCCTGCGACGAGTTACCGCCCCTGCCCGAGCGGATCGGGGGTGGACGGGTAGAGTTGAGGTGGAACAGCTTCCGTCAAAACTACATCTAAGCTCAGGGCTGGAAGCTCAGGACAGGAATCAGGTGGATGCGGGGCTGTGTGCGGGAGGCGGCTGAAGGTTCTGCTGAGTCTGATCACGGTGTGGTTGGAGCTGTGTGGCTGTGAAGCACATCCAGGGATGGTCGTTCAACCCCCTTCCTGGGCAGCCTGTTCCAAGGCCTGATGATCCTTTCCATGAGGAAGTTTTTTTTTCTGTTCAACCTTCTAGCAGACTTCCAGTGCCTAAAGGGGCTACAGGAAAGCAGGAGAGGGACATTTTACTAGTGTATCTAGTGATAGGACAAGAGGGATGGGTTCAGGCTAAAAGAGGGGAGATTTAGGTTAGATCTTAGGAAGAAATTCCTCCCTGTGAGGATGCTGAGATGCTGGAACAGGTTGCCCAGGGAGGTTGTGGCTTCTCCGTCCCTGGAAGTGTTCAAGGCCAGGTTGGATGGGGCTCTGGGCAACGTGCTCTGGTGAGAGGTGTCACAGGGGATTGAGACTGGGTGATCTTTGAGGTCCCTCCCAACCCGAACGAGTCTATGATTCCAAACCTCCTTTGTGTCCCTTATTTTAGTAGGTTACGTAACAAGTAAGTTTCCTGAAACCCCTATTATCTCCGAGGGTCCCAAAGCACAGCAAAGGATATGTATTATAATAAATGTATGTACTGTATCTGCTCTGCTTGGTGTGACTCACGAGTGACCCCAAGGATGGACTTGCCTCTGTGGCCACAGTGACGCTGTTGATGCCAGACAGAGGAATGACCAGGGCACTGTCCTCTGCTGCACAGAGGACTCTAGACAGAGTGGTGACACATAGCTCCCAGAGCATGGCAAGGATGGACAGGAAAATAAGAGTTTGCTTCTTCAGCAAGTAAGATTTCAGTTGCTGCCACCTCTGTTTTGCTTTCTGCCTGTTTTTGTGGTGAATTATTGAAATGTGCTGGCTGGGAAATGGTGGCATCTCCTCTGGGACTAGTAGAAACTCAGCACAGCATCTGTTGACCCAGACTCAGCATAAGAGCCCTGACCCGAAGAGAAATCTTTACTTTCCTATGCGTGTGCGAGTCTATAATGAAGGGATATCCAGCACTGAAATGTAGTCACTTCTGTAATGAAACGTGGAAGTAGTCAGAGCAAGGGATGTCAAAAAATAAATGATCTCAGAAAAGCAACATGCATTTTTAATTGGCAGAGTGCAATCACACAGGACTCATTGAGATGATAGAATCACTGTGCTTTAACGAGTTACTACTCATGAGCTGGGCATTGAGATTCATACTAATGGGGTTCAGCTGAGCTTGGGCATGGAGCTGGAGAGTGCACCCACCCTGTTGCTGTAGCTCAGCTGATGCATTATAGCCTGGCAACACCATCACACCTCTAAAACTTCACTTTGGGCTTTTGTCTAGAAGATAATATTAACTTTGTGATGTTATGACACAAAGTATTACTACAGGATTAGAGTCAAGCCTTAGTTTTAGAGCAACCTCCAGCACACGCAGGAGCCCGGTGGCTGTGGCCACCTCTGCGGGACATTGGCTAAGCACAAACCCAGGAGCTAAGCCCAAACTGCAGATGTGGCTTCCACAGCGGTCTGCCGTTCACGTATTCACTCTGCCCGATTCACTTGGGCTTATGAGAGCTGACAAGGTCATGCACCTGTGGCATAGCTCTCCACTTGGAAATATTAGCTTTAGCTGTGCAAGACCAGCATGAGAAGGATAACCTGTATTTTTATGCTTGACCGACCGCTGGAGCTGTTAAAATTTTGAAAATGCATTCTGTAGTTTGCCTTCCCTCGTGTCCTTTGTCACCTCCAGCCCAGCCCCTTATTTTGACTGCTTTGGCTAACTAATGCGCTTTTTTTCAGTTAAGTCAAGGATTTCAATTTCCCATCAGAGGTATCAAGTTTGACCAAATAAAAGATGCTCTTTTCTATTTTTTTAAAGTTTGTCAGAGAGGCACTTGATGAGATTGTGAGGTCAAGAAGATGACTCTAATCTTTGCGATGACAAGTAAAAATGGGCAAAAGAGCACTTGGTTCCTTCACTTCTTTTATAACAACCCAGGCATGTAGAAATAGTGGGTCTGTAAGTGCTTTTGCTGTAATCATTTCAGAAAGAGCACACCAAACATGTGATATCGCTGTACCCTCACTGAAGGTAATCAGTCTGTAGACTGTAAATTCTCTGAGGCTAGATGGCATCTTCTCACCCAGTAGCTGACACTAGGATGCCCTTCTGCCATCTGGGGCTTCTGCACCAAGTGTAATATACATGTTCCGTAGTCACAGTGTGATTGCAAGTCTCATGCTGCTTCCAACTTAATGATTTTTTTCATTTCCACTTGTCATTCAAACATCACTGTCGACATGTCTGAGAAATAATAAGAGAGGAGCAGGGATGTTTCTACTCCAATGTTGTCTAATTAATGCATCCTGAGGATTACAGTGGAAAAAACCCTAACTTATGAGCATGGCATTTAAGGAGGCTGTAAGGAGGTAGATGAATATGATTCTTACACTTTAAATATCCCCATTAAAAAATAGTTAGTTTGCAAGATCCAGCTTAAGATCCATTCTCATGCCAGCTGGTGTAGACCTAAACTTTCAGCTGAGGCTCACTTGCATTAATTTCTCTCCCTTCTCACTGCTCTCTGCCAACTGCCATGGTTGCTCTGTCTACTTTGGAGCAATATTTCTCTTGCCATGGTCACGCTTTCCGCACATGGATTGCCTGTGTAACTGCTTGGTGCCCTGCTCTTGTCCACTGTCTGCTTTGACAAATGTTTCTTAAAATTTTACATGGGAGTGTCGCCACCAGGTACAGGGAGAGTCAGATCCACCATCATTTCCTCCGGAAAAATCAATCCTCACTTGTCTCCTAGAAGCTTTAGCTTTCAAAGGATTTCAAATGGCAGAAATACCAAATAACTCACCTGGAGCTTAAATTGAACTTGTTTTGCAGAAGACCTCTAGGATGTTGCCAAACTGGGACTTGATAGACAACTAATCATAGAATCACAGACTCACAGAACATTAGGGATTGTAAGAGACCTCAAAAGATCATCCAGTCCAGATGCTAGAGCAGGATCCCCTAGATCAAGTCACACAGGAATATGTCCAAGTGGGTTTTAAACGTCTCCAGAGAAGGAGACTCCACAACCCCCCTGCACAGCCCATTCCAGTGCTCGATCACCCTCACTGGGAAGAAGTGCCTTCTCTGATTGCTGTGGAACCTCCTCTGTTCCAGCTTACACCCACTGCCCCTTGTCCTAACATTAGATGCCCCTGAGCAGAGCCTGGGTCCATCCTCCTGACACCCACCCTTCACATACTTAGAAACATTGATGAGGTCACCCCTCAGGCTCCTTTTCTCCAAACTAAAGAGACCCAACTCCTTCAGCCTTTCTTCATCAGGGAGATGCTCCACTCCATTATCTCTGTGGCTCTGTACTGGACTCTCTCCAGCAGCTCTGTGTCCTTCTGGAACTGAGGGGCCCAGAACTGGACACAATATTCCAGATGTGGTCTCACCAGGGCAGAGTAGAGGGGGAAGAAAACCTCTCTCCATGTACTAACCATCCCCACTCTGATCCACCCCAGGATGCCATTGGCCTTCTTGGCCACAAGGGCCCATTGCTGGCTCCTGGTCATCCTGCTATAATCTGGTTTTCTATTGACAATTGCTGCTATCACTTCTCTTAGAAGTAAATAAATCAGAGCCACTAACCAGTAGAATTTATAAAAAAATAGGGGAAAATGTATTTCTCCATCTTTCTGTGCATGAGTGCTATCGTGGCTCACATTTTCCAATCACATTTTAGACATCATGATGTCAGTGATGAAAATGTATGGACAAGGTATGTGGTCCTTTGAATACGGTTAATGGAGTAGCAAATCCTCCTTTTCCAGTAACACTGATGGGAATCTTATTTAATTATAAGCGTTTAATCCAAATTATTTAATCTTTCTAAGTTTTAAGACGTGCTTCTCTCCCTAAGCCAGCACTGATACCAACCTGCCTTACTTAGTGTTTTTAGAAGCATCCAGCAACAGCCTATAGCTTGATTTCACTGAAGTCAATGGTCAAACTTCTTTTGGTATCAAATACAATCGATTAAATCACCAGCATCTTAAAATTTCCATCTCATTGTCTCCATGAGCCCCTGCTCGTGCTAATAGATGGAGAGTGTAACCGGTGTTTGGAGCAGCAGGAGAGAAGGACTGGAGGGAGGAGGCTAATGAGAGGCCCTGTCTGTAATAAGGAAATTAATTATGTGACTGGCTTAAACTGCAGCAAAGAAAGCCTCTCTTTGCCCTGACACAGACTCTTGTGCATTAAGGGTTTACAATAACCACAGCGGTGTTGTTACATGGATGTGAATTTCCTTAATGCAGGCAGGACCTAGATCACACCACAGCGACTAATACCAACCCGATAAAAGAAAGTGAATTATGGGCAATTGTACTGGAGAGCGCGATACGGGAAGAAAATGGTAATAGGAAGGTTAAGTGCCCAGCGAGTGCAAACTGATATGCAATATCTTGAAATCACAGAGAGGGGAAAATGAAAATGGTGAAATGATTTCACACATAGGTTGACGGAGGCATAAAAACAATCTCTGAACTGTGGGAGGGAGAACGGAGCGAGAGCGTGGCATTTGCAGATGTGCAGCCTTTTGCCTGTTAGAATGGGAGAAGTGATTGAAAGCTAATTCCAATAAGCAGGCAAAATCAGTGTTGGTTTTATTTTGGGTGTTTGGCTCTGCTTTTGTGTGGCATTGAGATATTTGTGTATTAATAGATGCTCAATTTAATAGCATCACAGTAATCTGAACATCTGCAGCTAGTGGACATTAAAATATGACTACTTCCCTATAGATCAAGCTCTTCTCGCAGTACTTCTGCCTGATTTTGTCATATCTATTAAAATGCAATGTATGGGTTCTGATCAGTACCTGTTAACTGGCAACCTTGAGCTCAAGTGTATGGCAGAAACAAGCTTGATGCCTGGAGGCCTGGCTAGCAAACCAGCAGGAGTCAAAGACATTATATGGCTGTCCTGAAAGCTGAACAACAGGCTGTTGAAGTTTCCAAATCAGAGAGAATTAAATACAAAATTATATTCCCACTGCCCCTGCCATCCTTTGTTCAAACAAATTGCCTAATGTACTCGTTCCACAGTTTACTAAATATAGAATGTTTTCTAGATTAGAGGTTTTAATCCTACCAAAACCTCAGCTTAGTTTATTAGAGAAGTGAGTCTTTTGTTGTTGTTGTTGTTTTAGAGTACTGAGGAGCTCTCAAACACCATGAGGGCTCCCGAGGAAGGAGAAATGACTCTGCTCCTGGGCTCAGGCTGACTTCTGAAGAGATGAACACCCTGAGGATAAATCCCTCTAAAGCATGACTGTGGGTTTGCTGATAGGGGTTAGAAGACAGAAACCAAAGCGTAGGCAGGTGTTGCCAATAAAGATGAGGTTAGTAAATTTTTGACCAGCAAAGAAATCCTCCTTAAAAGGACTCTGAGATAAGATCATTGTCACTGTCATGCTAAGGGGGAGTGGAGGAAACAGCAGGCAACTCCTTCTTCCCTTCTTCTCAGCATGACAGTGATTTTTCATTCTACTCAAAAGAACTTAAAAGAAGCCATATTTTTGAAGTTATTTTTGTAGTGGTACAATGTTTGTTTCCAAATGTGATGCTGGATTTTAGTCATCTCCAAAGCTCTTAGTTTAGCTGGGAAATTCATGGCAGTCATGACTCACAAATATTAGAAGCTGTCTTCATCATACCAGTGTCTCCTAGGCAGCACCCTTCATCGATCAATGGAGTGGTGCTCCAGCAATGCAGTTCTGTTTGTAGAACTTTAAAAATCAGTTGATATTTTAAATTCTAAAGATTCACAGAATCACAGAACTTTGCGGATTGGAAGGGACCTCAAAAGATCATCCAGTCCAATGCCCCTGCCACAGCAGGATTATCTAGGTCTGGTCATGCAGGAACATGTACAAGCCGGTTTTAAATATCTCCTGAGAAGGAGACTCCACAACCCACCCTGGACAGCCTGTCCCAGTGCTCTGTCACCCTCACTGGGAAGAAGTCCCTTCTCATCTTTATGCAGAACCTCCTCTGTTCCAGCAGAAGTAGGTTCAGGTTTTAATGTCATACAGTTTTTCATTTGTGAGTAGGCTCAGGCATCTCAAACACATCTGACAGAAATAAAAGGTAAGAGCATTTAATCCTAAACTTGGTCAGCAGGTGCATCCAGATAAAACAATGAGCATAACTAACACTGACCTATGGAGAAACAGCATGTAAACCAGCGTACTGAAAGATAAACAGCACAAAAAAGTGCCCAAAGAGCTTCAATATTTGAAGTATTTAGCCGGTATTTATGTTTGTCTCTACAAAAGCACAGGCTTTAGTTCCTGACTAGCTTAAGAATACTTTCCTAAATCAAGTACTAATAATTCTGAGATCTATAAATACCCTGATGGGAAAACTCTGCATCTGTAATGAATACAAATGACCCTGTGGAAATGTGCTTTGTGCAGAAACAATAAGGAAAACAGTTTGTCACTGACCTCCTACCAGAATGTTATTGCAGCTCAACATGAGGGCAGCTGTGGACCTTAACATATTGCAAGGCAAATTTTAAAATCTTTGGAGTATTCTAAAATAAAGAGTCTGAGAATATTCAGGTTGTTAATATTATGGACTAGCAGTTCTCTCCTCCACAATGTGGGAATTGTTTTGTTGGAAATCCACTGCCATCCAACAAACACACCTCCAAATACAAGTGGAAATGGCTCTCCTTACCACAATTATGCATTATATTAAGACAATTATATTAACACACAATTATATTAACACACAATTATAGCTTTAATTCAAATTGCCAGTTGCTTTTACCCTCAATGTTCTACAGCTTTCATTGTTTCACATGAGAAGGTCTGTAATGGGAATGTTAAGGAATAGTAACAAAAGGCCTGGGGCATGGATTTTAGCCATGATACTTGGTCAAGGAGAAAGTCCTGCCATGTGGGATTTGATGGCTTGAATGGAAAGGAATGGTCTAGTTCATGTGGTGATGTTAGGTCATAAGCTGGACTTGATGATCTTAGAGGTCTTTCCCAGCCTCAGAAATTCTGTGTGATAAATGATTCTTATGGGCTCTCTGTAAGCAGACAACTGCTTTCAGAAACTGAGAGACCATTCCCATAAATTCATGACTTTGAATACTGATCCTCCACAGTATTCAGGGACTGTAAAGAGCTGGTAGAGGAAGATCACAGAATCAAAGAACATTAGAGATCATAAGAGACCTCGAAAGGTCATCTAGTCCAATCCCTCTGCCAGAGCAGGATCACCTACACCAAGTCGCACAGGAACACATCCAGGCAGGTTTTAAACGTTCCCAGAGAAGAGGACTCCACAACCCCCCTGGGCAGACACTTCCAGTGCTCTGTCACCCTCACCAGGAGGAAGTTCCTTCTCATCTTGATGTGGAACCTAATCTGTTCCAGCTTACACCCATTGCCCCTTGTCCTATGATTGGGTGCCACTGAGCAGAGCCTGGCTCTGTCCTCCTGACACCTGCCCTTTCCATATTGATCAACATTCATGGAGTCACCCATCAGTCTCCTTATTTCCAAGCTCAAGAGACCCAGCTCCCTAAGCCTTTCCTCATTAGGGAGATGTTCCACTCCCTTCATCATCTTTGTGGCTGCTCTACTGTCCCTTAGGAGCTGGAGGAACTAGCCCTGCTGCTTAAACCAGTCACTGTACTGCTAAAAGCATCTCCAGGAGGGATGAGATGCCCAACAGTTTCTTACTGTTTTGAAGCTGTTTAAAAGTTATTGTAGGTCCATCTTGTAAAGACATCTGAAGACTGAGGGAATTTGGAGACCTTGGGACTCACATTTATTAAAGATGCTCTTGCTAAATGTAACTTCTCCTGCTGCTCAGAATATCATGAGAGTAACTGCACGCACCAGAAATCTGCTCATCTGCAGCACATCAGCAAAAACGAGTGACAAGATGAAAGGAATCTGTTTTAAATTGTGAAGGGAAAAGGTTCACAAGCTCAAAAATTACTTTGCAAAGTTTGCACAGTCGCTGCTAAGGCCAGCTCTTTTCTGGAATAGCTATTACTCACTCTCCTTCTCTGTATTATTCTTATTATCCCTTCTAAGCTCACTGCAGAGCCAAGGGTCTCTGGCTCAGCTCCTGGCATCACACTGAATGACTCAGCGAGAACCTCCTTTAGGATGGTTTGGTGGGGTCTTGACACTTTTTGCTGTGTTGTTCCTTGTCGTGACCTTATCACAAACAATGATTCTCTCAATGGCTGGCAGTTTCCTGGATTCTTCAATAAATTTGTCAGTGTATTTTTCTGACAGAGCTGGGCTGGCTGGCTAGAAGACATCCTCTCTAACTTCAGCATTAGAATAAATCCAAGGTTCAGGTTTCTACTTACTGAAATCTTGCACATAGCGATCCTCAAAAATGTACAGATATTACAGAAACACAGACTCACAGAAGATTAGGGATTGGAAGGGACCTCGAAAGATCATCCAGTCAAATCCACCTGCCACAGCAGGATCCTCTATTTCAAGTCACACAGGAGCATGGCCAGGAAGGTTTTAAACATCTCCAGAGAAGGAGACTTCACAACCCCACTGGGCAACCCCTTCCAGGGCTCTGTCACCCTCACGGTGAAGAAGTTCCTTCTCATATGGATGTGGAATCTCCTCTGTTCCAGCTCACACCCATTGCCCCAAGTCTTATCATTGGCTGATGCTGAGCAGAGCCTGGCTCCATCCTCCTGACACGCACCTTTTCCATATTTATCAACATTCATGGGGTCAGCCCTCAGTCTCCTTTTTTCCAAGCTCCAGAGACCCAGCTCCCTCAGCCCAGGGAGATGCTCCCCTCCCTTCATCACCTTTGTGGGGCTGCACTCAACCCTCTCCTCCAGGAAGTGGAGGATAAGATGATACTGGGGTTTTATTTTTCCTCTGTATTTTGTTAAACTTTATCCCACTGGATACTTTCTGTTCATTAATTTTTCCTTTACAATCGCAGACAAGCTATAAATCTATCGAATCGACTATTTCTTCATCCCAAGACATGGTTTCTCATTGTAGAGTTGGTGCTTTTTACAGAGTTGGTGCTTTTTGCAAACTTGGTGCATATATATATATATATTTATATATAAATATAAGCTATTAGATATATATATAAACATATATATATGTTCAAATTTGTATATAAAATTGATTTAAAAAATCCTTTACCTTCCAAATCCTATTATTTTAAAGCAGCTAAATTATGGTCTGGGGCTTTTTTTGGTTAAGATTGGGTTTATTCTAATCGTGCAGTACCATCTCTATCTTTTGCTACCTTAATCCCATTGCCCAAACAACTTCTTTCTCCACACATAAACACCCTGGCAGTTCTGGAATGTAAAAATCATTTTCATAGCCTTTTCTTTGCTATTAGCCATTCCTGGATAACGCAGTAAAACCCCACAAATTGTTCATTACTGGAAATAGATGGATATTCATGTTTTTCCTCCCCATTTTTAAACTGCCTTAATTATGGCACAGTGTGTGAGACGAATGTGATTTAACCAGTTGTGCCCTCTGCTGGCATAAAGGAAACTCAGAAGAGCAAGAAAACCTCGTATCCAGATGATTTATAAAAATAGAGTGCCCAAACCAACTTTTTCTAGCGGTTTTGCTTTTTTTTTGTCAAATGCTTTACTCACTTTTGAAGACTAAATTACCTTTGACGTTAAAGTTTGGGCTAGATGATCTCTGGAGGTCCCTTCCAACCCCTAACATTCTGTGGTTCTATGAAATCTTAGCACAGGTCTGGCATACAGATAATTTTTTTTCTTTTTTAATAAAAAAGACAATTGATGTCATTAAGGCAGGATAAATTGCCCTTGCCACAGATGAACAGGATCGTGTGATACCAAGTCGCAGGGGAGTGTTGATCTGCTGGAAGGCAGGAAGATACTGCAGACAGATCTGGACAGGCTGGGTCAATGCATAGAGGCCAACGGGATGAGGTCAAGGGCAGGGTCCTGCACTTTGGCCACAGTAACCCGCTGCAGCTACAGACTGGGGGATGAGTGGTGGAGAGAAGCCTGGCAGACAGGGACCTGGCAGTGCTGGGTGACAGCCGGCTGAACAGGAGCCAGCAGGGTAACCAGGTGGCCCAAAAAGCCAGCAGCATCCTGGCTTGTGTCAGCAATATTGTGGCCAGCAGGACTAGGGACATCATTCTCCCCCTGTACTGGGCATTTGGGAGGCCTCCCCTCGAGTCCTGGGGGCAGGGCTGGGCCCTTCTTTTCAAGAAAGAGATTGAGGGTCTGGACCAAGTCCAGAGGAGCAACGAGGCTGGGGAAGGCACTGGAGGGAAAGTCTGATGGGAAGAGGCTGAGGGAGCTGGGGGTGTTTAGTCTGGAGAAAAGGAGACCCAGGGGGTCCTTCTCTCTCTCTCTCCAACTCCCTGCAGGGAGGTTGTATTCAGGTGGGGGTCAGGCTCTTCTCCCAAGCACCAGCACCAGAACGAGAGGGCAGAGCCTGAAGCTGCCAGGGGAGGGTTAGGTTGGATGTTAGGAAGCCCTTCCTCATGGAAAGGGTGATCAGATGCTGGAAGGGACTTGCCCAGGGCAGTGGTGAAGTCCACATCCCTGGAGGTGTTGAAGGCCAGCCTGGCTGTGGCCCTTAGTACCCTGATCTGGCCAATGTGGTGATGTCAGGTCCTAGGATGGGCTGGATGAGCTCAGAGGGCTTTTCCAGCCTCAAGAGTTCAGCGATTCTGTATTGCTGGTGTGTTAATGCAGTTAGATGCTCTAATATCAGCTAGAGAGCACGACACAGCAATCTGTGTGACAAATCCCGTATGACGTTCAGGGAAATTTGGAGCATTCACCTATTTAAAAGAAAATCTGTAGGAGCTGATGCATTATGTGAAGTAGAACATAGAATTCTATACAATACAGGAGAATTAGGTCCTCACCCTCAGCTGAAATGCTCCTTCACCTCTCATTAAAAAGAGAACTCGTAATTTTCTGTCCTATCCCCCACTGTTGAAGCTGTCAACCGACATTACACTCGAATAACAAAGCAAAAAAAACATACCCTTTGGTAAGAAACTTTGCACACTGCAGCTTGCCAGCATGGGCAGGATTAGGCACAGTTGCTAATTGAAATCCTAACTGATGTATTTGTAGCATCACATAAAATCTATTCAACACAAGAGCAAGAATGGTCTGATCTAAAATCAGATCCACGTGGAGACTAGTGACAGGCTGCAAGTCAGCTCCATGCTTTTCTTTTAGCTTAGTAGGAGCATTTTGGGTTCCTTATTTTTCACCTCCTATAAGATGTGGTACTTGAGGAGTGAGGAGTAAGGATTAAATGGATACCAGCCCACATTGATCAGAGCAGAAGGAAAATAATTACCTTCCAGAAAACTTAATAATCAGCAGATGAAGAGGCCAATGTGCTCTTGCCCCTTCCTTTGGCTCCAGCATTCTCCCTCAACAGCAGAAAGGGGTTTTATTTACCAGTGAAGCAAAATCATTAATCACAGAATTAAGTTATAATGTACCCTTATACCTGGCCTTATTTATAAGGAACTGCCTCTGGAAATGAGGTGGGTGCTAATAGCATGGGGTCAGCCCTTCTGAAATCTGTCTGCTACTAAGTGCTTCATTGCAAGGGAAAACTTCTTGAGCAAAATGCTCTGTAATCATCCAGGAAAGCAGAGGAGAGAGTCTTGTGCTTACAACACTCTTCGTTGTGCCAACTTCTCTGTACGGAGCTGGGTTATAAGAGCAGTAAATAATAGTAGCCCAGGCATGCACATTGCTTTGGACTGCTATGTATTGCAAGTATCTATGATTTTAGGGCAAAATCTTCCTTCTTTGGGCAAAAATTAATAAAATAATAATAAAAAAATTAAAATAAAAAAAGGAAACAAAAAACCCCATTAAAATAAGTAATTAACTAAAGCAATTAATTAAAAATAAAATAACAATAAAAAAATTAAAATAAAATAGAAAATAAAAATATTGAAAATTAAGAAACATAACATAAAGTAAAAAAGAAAAAATACAATAAAATAAAAATATAACATAAAATAAAATAAAAATGAAAATAAAATAAAAATTAAAAGAAAGTAAAATAGAAAACAAAAACTTAAAAAAATAAAATGTGAAATAAAATATAAAATATACTAACCTGAAAAATAAAATAAAAATGAGAATAAAGTAAAATAAAAAATGAAATACCAAAATAAAGTAAAATGAAAAATTAAATAAAATATCAAACAAAAATGAAATTAAAAATAAAATAAAAATAAAGACAGTACAAGAAAAATAAAAGAAAATAAAAGTCCTTTCATGTTCCAGGTTAAAAGTCTACCATGTGTCTCTGCTGAATGAATGGAAAGCAGAGCAATTTATTATCTCAGACAAAACCTAGTTCCATTGCCGTGGAGTTTAAACGTGCTCAAAGGGAAAGATGCAGCAGCGTGGGCAGGTCAAGCGAAGGAGAATGGCCCAGAGGAGAAAATAGAAGGTCTGGGCAGAGGGAAACAAAATCAAAGAGGCAGATGAAGGGATTTTAAATTATAGGATAAAAAAAACAGGGGCAAACCACGACATGCTGTGGTACCCACAGACTGCCACAACACTCACGCAAGATGGATGGCAATGCTGCAGGTGGACAATTTTATAGGGTTTTGCATTAAACTAGAGGGAACATTTTAACTGAATTAAAAAAAAAGTAAGAGAAGAGAATGAAACAGGAGCAGAGGCACAGAAAACAACTGTCTGTGCAGTTAAACACCCAGCAAGCCCACGTTCAGGGAAGGAGAAGATGAGGGAAAGGTGCTGAAAATGGACATCTGTTCACATGCCACAAGTAATTGGCAGCTGCCAGATCTAATGTGCTCTGGGCTGCCCGAGAAGTGGCAGCTTGGACCACTAATCATCTCCTTGGTAGTTGCAGTGAATGCTGCTGTGACACATGTATTAAACACGAGAAAAGTGAGTTAGACACTGAGAACCAGGGTCCATCAGACTGCTGCTTCAAGAGCAATGCCAGCCAACCCTGGCTCTGGGAAGCCCTGCCTGCCCCAACACAGCTATCTCCTCCACTAGGGTGAGCAGAGGATGATGCCAGCCTGGATGTCACCTTCCCGTCCCCCTTCACTCTGTTCTTGTGAGACCTCACCTCAAATACTATGTGCAGTTCTGATATCCCCAACACCAGAAGGACACAGAACTGTTAGAGCGAGTCCAGAGGATGCCGCAAAGATGATGCAAGAGCTGTAGCACCTTTGCCATGAGGACAGGCTGAGGAAGATGGGGTTTTTCAGCCTAGGGAAGAGAAGATTTTGAGGGGACCTTATAGCTGCCTTCAAATTCCTGAAGGGATCCTACAGGAAGACTGGAGAGGGGCTTTTTCCAAGAGGATCCAGCAACAGGACAAAGCGAATGTTTTGAACTGAAGGAGAGGAGGTTCAGACTAGCCCTTAGGAAGATGTTCTTCAGTGCAAGGATGGAGACTCTGGAATTGGTTGCCTGGAGAGGCTGTGGCTGCTCCCTCCCTGGGGTTGTTGAATTTGGATGAGGTCTTGAGCAACCAAGCTGTTATGGCTTCAAAAACCAGTTGGGAGCCATTGCTGCTCATGGCAGGGAGGTAGGAGTAGATGATCCCTAAGGTGCCTTCTGACTTGAGCCATTCTATAATGACTCTGCAGCCCTGAGCTTTGGAACCCCAAGCACTTCCCATCTCCTGGCAGTTTGTAGTGAGCTGCATGGGACAGTATGGATTTAGTCAGTTCCAGCTGATTAATTGGTTAACACAGTTAGGCAGGGAGCTCTTTAGGCACTTTTGCTCTGTGTGTCAGTGAAGTAGAGCCTCACCCTTGTTCAGGCCACTTCATCCACACTGGGAATGCTGCTTACCCAGCTCTCTGCCCAGCTCCTTCACTGGCACACACCCAGCCCACTGTGAACAGCAGGGCAAAGAAGATTCTGTGATTTTATCTTTCACTGTGGTGAAGCTGCACCACCTGCACATCAGCGACACTTGGTGAGTCAAGTTGGTGAGGCCAGTGCTGGGCTGTGATAGAGGTGCTGGGTCAGATCCTCAGAACACAGAACCTTCAAGGGAGTTCAGATGAGCTTAAAACCTACAAGTAAACAAAGATCCCCTGTTTCTGATTGCTCAAAACCCAACCTGGAACCTCTGTTGCCATTACCTGAACAGCCTCTTGCATTGACCTAGTGCCTTCAAAGTGCTAAGGGCAGCTGCTTGGGACCCCAGGGCAAGACCCCACAATGCGTCTTCTAGCAGGTTGTAAAATTCAGTCTCTCAACAACTTAATTCAACTACTCATCTATCTGCACCCTGCTTTCTTCCTCTTTCATCTGGTTCTTGTTTTATAACTTTTTCCCTTCCCATTGCTGCAATTCTGCCTGTTGCAGGAACTTTGCAGAAGAGAAAAATAAACAGATCAGTGTTTGATGTTGTGCTTTCTGGTTAGAAGTTTGTTTTCCTTTCTTCTTCCATTGCATCAATATTAACATGTTGATTCATAAGGAAAGTAAATAAAGTCTATAAATACATCCTTTTCTTTTTTTTGTTTAAATGGTGAAACCTCAAAGTGACGGTTCCCACAGCAACTGCACACTGTGCACATACATTAAAGGCAGGGATATTGCCACCCAAGGCAGCGATCAAATATGCATGAGGGACTTGCTTCACTTGCTCTTGGAGGAATGTGTGAGTTTGAAAGCCCAGAAGCACCTCAGTTCTGTCTGTGTCTGTGTATTGGGTAGAAAAGATCCCTGCTACATCATTCCTTATGGGCTCTGTGGAACTGGATCTTACTCTAAGTGATAATAGGGTGGTGGTAGCTTCCCTGCTGAACCAACTGGCCTCCAAGGTGTGGAGTCACTCTGGAGCTACGGATGCTCTGGACAGAAAATAATTACTGTTAATTAGCTGAAATCCACAGCCAGAAGGTGTCATAACAAGCAAAGCATGATGAGCAGAAATGAGTGTTCACAGTCCTGACAATCCTATGAGGAGATTTCTCGTATGAGTGAAGAGTGCTCTGTGCATTGCTGGAGAAGTTCATGCCATCTATTGGCTGCCTTTTTTTACAATCCATGAAGCGATTTCATAGAATCATCAATATTAGAAAAGAACTTCAAATCATAGAATCATAGAATCATTAGGGATTGGAAGGGACCTCGAAAGATCATCTAGTCCAGTCCTCCACCCCAAAACCCTTAACCACTAAGCCATGTCTTGAAACAACATGTCTTACCTGTTTCTTAAATCCCTCTAGGGACAGTGCCTCCACTTCCTCCCTGGGCAGCCTGTTCCAAGGCCTCCCAACTCTTTCTGGGAAGAATTTTTTGGTAAGATCCAATCTGAACCTCCCCTGGCACAAATTGACCCCATTTCCTCTTCTCTAATTGCTAGTCACTAGGGAGAAGAGGCCAATCCCTGCCTCACTACAGCCTCCCTTCAGGTAGTTGTAGAGAGCACTGAGGTCTCCCCTCAGTCTCCTCTTCTCCAAGTTGAACAGCCACAGCTTCCTCAGCCTCTCCCCATCAGACCTGTTCTCCAGACCCCTCATCAGCCCAGTTGTCCTTCTCTGCCCCTTCTCCAGCACCTAAATGTCCTTCCCATACTGATTACATTGCATAAAAGTACGCTCAGCTTCCTGGTTTCAGGATCTCCATCAGCTAGTGTTTAATCAAAGTTTATTTATCTAGGTCATGAATTCAGCATCTCAGCACCAAAACATCCCCAGCTCTGTCAGCTGGAATCTAAGTTCATGCTGCTGGCTGCTTCCTTACAACTGACGTTCTTTTCTCTGCACCTTGCCATCTGAAGCTGAAGATTTCAAACTGTCATTTTACCCTGAGCCAGGAGATCTGCCATTTCCCTCAGCAAGTCGGGTAATCACACACCTCTTGGCAGCTAATAAGAAAGAGCCCAGAGACCCCAGTTGGCAGTGGGATGCCTTGACAGGAGAAGGGTGAATTCAGATTTAAAAATTTAAGGGTATAGATTATTTCTTTTCCAACAGCTGGTGTCATACACAGTAGAAAATGCAGGCAACACAGTCCAGTGACAAAAAACAAAGCAGCATGTCAATGAGTGACTCAGCCTCTTGGTACCATTAATCTCTTATAACCTAGTAATTAAAAGGAGTTGGAGGATTCCAGAATTTAAAAGAAGGTCTGTTAATGGGTAATTAAAACAGCAGGATATTATGTTGAAAAAGAGGGCAAGTGGTTAAATGTCACGATGAGACTTTAAATACTTTTGAACCTATTGTACCCAGGTGTCTTCGACAGAATCACAGTACATTAGGGATTGGAAGGGACCTCAAAAGATCATCCAGTCTAATCTCCCTGACATAGTAGGATCCCCTAGATCAAGTCACACAGAACCATGTCCAGGCAGGTTTTAAACGTCTCCAGAGAAGGAGACTCCACAACTCCCCTGCACAGCCCACTCCAGTGCTCTGTCACCCTGACTGTGAAGTTTCTTCTTGTATTAATGTGGAACCTCCTCTGTTCCAGCCTACACCCATTGCTCCTTGTCCTATCATTAGATGACACTGAACAGAGCCTGGGTCCATCCTCCTGACACTCGCCCTTACCATAAACATTAATGAGGTCACTCCTCAGGCTCCTTATTCCCAAGCTCAAGAGACCCAGCTCCCTCAGCCTTTCATCATCAGGGAGGTGGTCTACTTCCTTCATCTCTGTGGCTCTGCGCTGTACTCTCTCCAGCAGTTCTGTGTCCTTCTGGAACTGAGGGGCCCAGAACTGGACACAATATTGTAGATGTGGTCTCACCAGGGCAGAGTAGAGAGGGGGAGGAGAACCAACCTCGATCTACTAACTATCCTCCCTTCTAATCCACGCCAGTATGCCATTGGCCTTCTTGGCCACAAGGGCCCATTGCTGGCTCTTGGTCATCCTGCTGGTCCCCAGGACCCCCAGGTCCCTTTCTCCTACGCTGCTCTCCAAAAGGTCAGTCCCCAGCCTGTACTGGTACCTGGGGTTGTTCTTGCCCAGATGCCAGACTCTACACTGCCCTTGTTATAGTTCATTAAATTTCTCCCTGCCCAGCTCTCCAGCCTGTCCAGGTCCCGCTGAATGGCAGCACAGGTACCGGGCTGCTTCATTCTTCAGAGGGTACCAAACTGCTTGAAGAGAAATTTTGTTGTGATTTCATTGAGAATTTAGGAAGGGAAATTTCAGACAGCACATACACACAGAGTTTTAGTCACTGAATGACTTTTGGATTTGGCTGTTCATTTTGTGTGGCCAAGAAATATCAGTCTCTAAATATGAAAAATATTTGAGGGAGTTGTTTTGGGTTTTTTTAGTCTGAGGAAATAAATTAAGGCAATCAATTACTTAATTTTGGATTGAGAATTAAGGACAAGTAGTTTGTATTGTTGCTGTAGCTCCCACTGTGAATAACATGCAACAGATTTTCCTTCTGTGTCAGTTTTGAAATGAAAATCTAGGAGGTTTCATGAAGGCTACGCCTTTGTCTTTGAGACTTGCAGCAAAGCTTTTTGTCTTTAGGTGACACATGGAAGAGGATGCTGTGAAAAACAAACAGCTAGAGAGAAATCCCTGTTACAGATTTGCCAGGTACTCACTCAAGCACATCTTTTCCTCATGACAGCAAGAAAGCAGAGCAACTACAGTAATTCAGGATCTCTCTGTACAGTTTCATGGTTGAGTTTTTGAATTAGGAGCAGTTAGGCACCACATGGGCATTTGCAAACCTTCTCAACTGCACTGTTCCCACTCTGGCAGCCTTCCCCCAGAGCACAGACTGGAAATGTTCTGATCCAAAAGAGAGAGTTGACATGAACCATCACCTTGACTTGCACATGAAAATGAGGTTTTACAGTATTGTCCCTACTCCTTGCACTTAGCATCAGTGTGTGCAATGTTTTGTGCGATGACAAAAGCCTGTGGGTCTGTCTCCATAGAGAGTGTCTCCAATTTGTTTAGCTCAAAATAATTATGATCAGTACAAATTTACTTCAACAACAAAACTTAAAAGCAATTGCACCAGAGCTCCATCGTTTCTGTGGAGCAAATTTGAGCTGCACTGTGAAAGATGCCCTTTAAAACACCTTTTCTTTTTTCCCCTAAAAAGCAGCGGGTATTTGCAGCCAGACAATTTTTCAAAACCACTCCAGGATTTCTTAGGGATATTAATTTCTGTTTAAGCCTCTCCAAACTTTGGCAGAGAGACAAGTTCCATTTTTCTTTAACAGGTCCTTTGGTTGGGCAGATGTTGGAGCCAGATTGGCAATACATTTTGCTGTAACAGTTGACTCAACTTAGGGAAAGGTGCTGTTACTTAACGCTCCGATTCGGTGTCACCTTTTGAACTTTCGTTTAGAGGTGATGGATTTTGTACTTAGCATTTCATAGGAGGGAGCCTGCAAAACCTATTAGGCTGTGTTCTCTGCCAGTGAAAGCCTGATTGTTGTTGTAAATAATTGTTTTTAAAGGGATGAACATTAAATATTGTGTAAAGTAAAATGTCCATTTTATCCCCCATTTCTAAATGAACACATAAATTTTGATTACTCCTCTGTAATTTGCACCAGTCTTTTCTCCCTGTTCTTTACTGGCCTGATTAAAGACCTACTGAAACAAGTGGGAAATGAAAGCTCTCATTGACTTAAGTGGCTCTAAAGCAGTTTTCAAACAGTTACTTCACACTGGTTCCTTATTCCACTTGAGAAAAGCTGTATTTTGCCTTGTCACCAGTATTTTGACTAAAGATCAGGAATCTATCTTTACACTTTCCTAACCTCGAGCATCTGCGGTAGAAACGACCCATGAACTGCCACAGTTCATTTGCAGTTCAGAAAGAGACCTTCTGACTTCTCAAGCTATGTTTGATATCATATGAAATGGAGCGTGGCCTTTACCCTGGGCCATGTACAGGTCCCTGTAACGTCACTTTTGGCTGCGTTGGGAGCAATGCACAGTAGTTGCCTTTTTTTTTCTCCTCCACCTGGTTCAGTGGCTAATCTAGGTCACAGCATCACAGGATGATTGAGGCTAGAAAAGGCCTCTAAAATCATCCAGCCCAGAACCTAACATCATCACAGCAGCCACATCAGGGCACGAAGGGCCACAGCCAGGCTGGCCTTCAACAGGGTCCCCAGGGATGGAGACTCCACCACTGCCCTGGCCAGTCCGCTCCAGGCTCTGATCACCCTTTCCATGAGGAAGGGCTTCCTGACATCCAGCCTAACCCTTCCCTGTCCTGTCATCCTGGCACTGGTTGCCTGGGAGAATAGCCTGACCCCCACCTGACTACAACCTCCGTGCAGGGAGTTGGAGAGAGAGAGAAGGTCTCCTCTGAGCCTCCTCTTCTCCAGGCTAAACATCCTCAGCTCCCTCACCCTCTCCTCATCAGCCCTTCCCTCCAGTCCCTTCCCCATCCTCGTTGCCCCTCAATCTCTTTCTTGAAGTGAGGGGCCCAGAACATTCCCCAGTACTCAAGGGGAGCCTCTCCAGTGCCCAGGACAGGGGGAGAATGATGTCCCTAGTCCTGCTGGCCATACTATTACTGATACAAGCCAGGATGCCATTGGCCACCTCAGCCCACTCTTGTCACCCAGTACTGCCAGGTCCCTCTCTGCCAGGCTGCTCTCCAGCCACTCATCCCCCAGTCTGTAGCTGCAGGGGGTTCTTGTGCCCAAAGTGTAGGACCCTGCCTTTGGCCCTGTTAAACCTCATCCTGTTGGCCTCTGCCCATTGACCCAGCCTGTCCAGATCTCTCTGCAGCACCTTCCTCCCCTCCAGCAGATTGACAGTCCACCCCCTACTTGGTGTCACCTATGAATTTAATAAGGGTAGACTTGATCCCCTCAGGTCATAGATGTTGAATGGAACTGCACCCAGCACCGATCCCTGGGGGGTACCACTGGTCACTGGCTACCACCTGGATGCAGCACCATTCACAACCGCTCTCTGTGCCTGGAAATGTTTTGTTTTGAGTTTACTTTATGTTCTAGATTAAAGACCAGACATTCAGGATCTGTTGTGACAGACACTGAACCAAATATTCTAGGAGTTAAAGCATCAAGAGGAGGTGTTAAAACCTGCAGAAAAAGTGTGGTAATAGAACAATACAGTCCCTAGTGAAGCAGCTCTGGGTATTTGTATTAGTGATCATGAGAAGGATCCCTCTCACATGCAGTGCAGATAAGAACCGAAGTGTGGCTCCAGGGCACTGCTGCCACAAAAAGTAGCCTTTCAGCCACTGAAGCTCCATTCAAAGCACTGACTTGTCTCATGGTGCACACACTCCATAACCCAGCATGAGGTGTTCAGGGTGAAATCATCATATGGCAGGGAGGCTGGGGTGAGTGATCACTAAGATCTCTTCCAACCTCAGCCATTCTGTGATTCTGACAACACACCAGCTTCTCCATGTCATAGAATCATTAGGGATTGGAAGGGACCTCAAAAGATCATTAGTCCATCTACCTGCCACAGCAGGATCACCTAGACCAAGTCACACAGGAACACATCCAGGTGGGTCTTAAACATCTCCAGTGAAGGAGACTCCACAACCACCCTGGGCAGCCTGTTCCACTGCTCTGTCGCTCTCACTGTGAAGAAGTGATATTACATGGAACCCCCTGTGTTCCATCTGACACCTGTTATCTGGTATCACAGGCACCATGTAAACCTGGACATAAAACCTGGCCAGCCTTGAGCAAAATAGCGTTTGTCCATCATGCCTGTGGCCCCACACATTCTGTATTGGTTTAGTTTTATCTGCATTCATCTTTGTTTCTTCAGAACTGTTCAGCTGACAGCACTGGAAACTCAAAATGGACAAAAGGGCACAATCGGATTTCTCCAGCTTTCTAAATATCGATTCAGTTCTGGTTTCTGTAAGAAAATGACACAGAGTCCTACCAATATCTAAGGTTATCTGTGGCCTCGTGATCTGTGAATCATAACCTCAGTGCGGCTCTGGTTTGAACACCAGAAAGTGAAAGGTCAGAGAAAGAAGATAGCTCATGTATGGCAACAGGATTAGCAGGTTGGGTGATCTGAAGATATTAATTTGAACCATCTTGTGTCTAATATCACTCAGGTGCACTTAAGAGAAAAAAACCGAATCCTTGAACTCCTGAAAGGTACTTTTTGAATTGCTGAGTGTGATTCCAGAGCAAACGAAGGCATCTAAACGAGCTGCTTAGCTGCGTTGTTAAACATATTAAATTATACGGCTATATTTTCATTTCCCAATTTCCTCATGGGACAGCAACGTAACTGCAACGTGATTCCTGGACCACACAATAAAGCCAGTGGGAGAGTAATTAAAGACTTTCAGGATCATGCATTATGCATAAGCTGAGTAAATTTAGGTTGGAAGAACAAATTTAATTCTTGCGTTTACAACCGCTGAGCATTTTTCTTGAAGACTATTTTGATGTGTTTGTTGTTTTGGGGCTTTTTTTGTTAAAACATACCTCAGTTCCCCTCTAAAAGTGTAGTTTTCTTTTCTTTGTTTCTTTCTCAGGCCTCCTGACGGTTGCTCCATGCAAATATATCTCTGGTCTAGCCAAATTGGAGTAGATACCACATGACTTTTTCAGAGTGGTTTTGTGTGATTCCTCTTTCTCCACCAGCAGTGATTTTTTGGAGTAACTTTTTACTCAGTGAAATATCATTGCTTTCCTTAGTGAAGGTTTACGCTGCTGTAAAAACGATTTTTAATTTTAGATTCATTTTCAATTCCCTTTCAATTAAAGAAACCAGCGGGAGTTCAGTAGTTTTAAAACTGAAGTGGGAATTCGGTGCTTTTACAACTGTATGGAAACGCAGACTTGATGCTGGACGTCCTAACTATTTTCGTTAGTCCCTATAGTTTCCCTTTTTCAGATGTTTTAGTGCGTGCGTGGTTGATGAAGTGCTCTTTGGGAACGCTTCTGCTTGAACCATAGGTGGCAGCAGACAGTAGAAACTGCGGGAGTCAAGTCTGCAACCCCCGGTGAGCTGGGGCGATGCTCACGCCTTGCCGTGAGATGAGGTCTCTATCATTTCCTTTGCAGGCACAGTGGCTATTGAAACGAAAAGTTTTATCTGTTCATTGTACCTAACTATCTGTGCTGAAAATATAACCATTTTTGCCTTTTTTCTCTTTGAGCACTTACAGGTATAAAATGTTTACCTGGTAGGTGAGTCACCGTATAAATCACCTGCGAGCGACTTCCTGCATTATCCTCTTAAAAGGCTCATGAGAACCTGCCGTAACGGTGGCTCCTCAGCAGTGCATCTCTCCACCCTTGGGGCCGGGAGCTGTTCCAGGAGGGAAGCATGGGAGCGAGGCTTCATGAATTGCCTGTTGCTTGGACTCTGATGCAGATGCGGCTCTCCACCAGAAAACTGCAAAGGGCACAGGGATGGGCCAGCATCTATGGGATCCAGGACCTGCTCTGAGGTTGCTCCGTGGAGTTGTTTTTTGAAATTATTTTTCTGGAGAGAGATCCTGCAAGGTCTTCAAGAAATCTTACAGAAAGATGGTATGGGTGCCCGGCAGCGAGCTACTCACTCCACACCAAGGCAGAGCAGAGACTGGAGACAGGAACCACTGCAGGAGTGCATGAGGATAATTTTGCCAGAGGGTTTTACAGGACAAACAGCACTAAGTGAAGCTATTGGAGAGAGATTAGATAATTATCTTTTGTGGATGGAGATGAACTCCAAAGTAGAAGTTTTTAAATTATTAAAAAAAAAGGAAAAAAGGAAAAAAAAAAGACAAGAAAAAAAGGAGAAGGAAGGAAGGGAGGATCTGAAGAGGGATTGGGACAGGCTGGATCACTGTGTTATGGTTCTTGGTGTGAGGTTCAACAAGGCCAT
>JAOXOE010000745.1:16515449-16547787 GCA_028565055.1 Phoeniculus purpureus
TGATCTAGGTGATCCTGCTGTGGTGGAGGGATTGGACTGGATGATATTTTGAGGTCCCTTCCAATCCCTAATGTTCTGTGATTCTGTGATTTACGGGCTTGTGAGTACAAGCTCTAGAGGGTCCCAAATGCATTTTTGCTTTGTGTAACGTTGCTCTTTACTGAAAATCCGTGGGTTTAAGCAAATGTATGCCTTCATCCTTACATTCTCCCTAGCGAAACCATTATTGCATTTCTTTGTTTCTCTATCAAATACAGAGAGTGGTTAATGAAACTGTTATTCAAAGGTGAATGGTAGATGTGTAGGAAACCTGCCATTTTATGAGCCTCGGATTCCCAGAAGTGTTCAGGATAGCTGCGATTACAGATGACTGACAGCAGCTGCCAATTTTGAAGGCATCGTTTTGACAAGCAGGAACCCTGTGGTAGAAGAGATGCGACTGGATGACCTAGAGAATAATCCAGTACACATCTCACAAGCTGGTGCTAGTGCAGATCCTGTGCTGGAATAGAAATACTAAAAAATCCCTCAGTAAACCTCTGAAGGAATAGGAAGGGGAAGAAAAAGATATTTAACCAATCTCACTAATAAAGTCTATTTCATGCAAGTCATTACAAGCAGGAATAAGAACAAAGAGCATACTCTGCTTCCTGGGGATCAGAAGTGTTTTGGCAAGTTTCAGACTGCATAAGCATAGTCCTAATAGCCTCTAATTATAAGAAGTTACTAGATGATGAAAAAAGCAGGAATGATGGACTTAAATGCATAAAATCTGCTGTTTTTCGATAGTGTTGCATGGGTCATCAGACATAGGGGACATCAGTGCATTAGTGTACCCTAGAGAAGTCCAACACCAACTCTTGCTGTATCAGACAGAATCGAAAATACACTCCTAAACCTAAGATCTGATTTACTCCACAGTACTTCAGGAACCAAGCCCAGGTGCTGATCAGAGAGAGCAGCAAAAAGAAAACATCTGTTATGAGAATCCCTCTAGAAAGGCCATAAAGGTGAAGTTTTGCTTCTTTCTAAATTAATTTTAGAATAAGAAATCTATTTGAACTCTCCAAAGGCTCCTTTCAAAATACCAGCGTGTAGCAGGGGTTTCCTACTTTGATTAATATTTTACTAATAGGATTTGGTCTAGGTGATCCTGCTCTGGCAGGGGGATTGGACTAGATGATCTTTTGAGGTTCCTTCCAGTCCCTGATGTTCTGTGATTCACCTCTGAATCATTCTGTATTGAAGCTTAAAGCTTTATTTGTCTGCAACAAGAAGTTTGTCTGCAATCTTACCAAGGATTCAGATTTCAACAGTGTCAAACCTCTGCAAGCCTCAGGACTGAATCAGTCCTCACCAACCATGAGCTGAAGACAAAACAAAAAGAGGGAAAAAAACCTCCCCAAACTCAAGTTGAACATCTGTGGACTATGTAGAGATTTGAAATTCATATCAAAATGGAGGCAGCGATCTCTCTTTAAAGCATCACAAATCTAAACCTCAGCCTGGTGGGTGTCAGAAGGCACCATCTGTTAAATTAATACAGTTTAATTAATCAAAGTTAAATGTTCTTACATTTTTTTCATGTCTGTATCTGAACACACATTAATTCTACAGAATAGTGTGTATCCTGCAACTGGATCTGGGAAGAACTCAAGATGATTAATGTGTTTACAGTGAACATCCAGCCAATGGAAATGTTGAATTGTAAGATGTATGGGGGGATTTACAAAAAAATGCCAAATATACTGCAGGAAATATTGAATGTACTGTGTAAGGTAACAGACAACAACAAGGCCTGGGTCTGGCAGCTGCCATCCAGGTGACCGATGCTTTCAGAACATTCACTTGCCTCATCTACAATTCTTGAACAATCTGCTATGAAAGACTTTTCCGTGATAGAACCCATGTCCCTATAGTACAGCCAGATAACATGACCCATAACCATTTTCAGCTCCTAGATAACATTACCTGGTTTTGGATACAGAGCAGATTTCCTAGCGGTGCCTTTGAAATAAGTACAAGGGGAGAAAAACCTGTGCTGAATCCCACACAGACCTAGTGAACATGAGGCCAGCTGGCCTTGAATCCTCAATCCAGTAACTCTGTTACTTGCACATGGAGCCCCCACTGAGAAGGGTGTCATGATGTGACCTGTACAGCAAAGACGCCCATCCTCTTGTCCTATCCCCAAAGTGAATATATTCAAGGGAAACTCATAAATGGTTCATAACACTTTGATAAGAACCACTGTACTGACATTGCTGCTCTTCAAAACCCCCATGCTATGGCTCGTCATAGAAAAACTGCCTGCTGGAGTCACTGGGAATCCATACACCATAGGCACTGTATTTAGAAACACACATGCACATAGAATCATAGATTCTTCACAGCTGGAAAGGACCTCCAGCATCATCAGGTCCAGCCCTCATCCCAAAATCTCCCTAACCCCTAGAGCATGGCCTCAAGTGCTCGAGCTACTTGTTTTTCAAACGCTTCCAGGGATGGTGACTCCACCACCTCCCTGCGCAGCCTATTCATAGAATCCTAGAATCATTGTGGCTCATAGACTCGTTGTGGCATATCCATGTCACACGGAGGTTCTTTGCATAGTATGGAAAACTGAATAACGCTTTGGAAATGAAGTCCTAGAAGCAGAGGGTTAACCTTTTAAATTAAACCAGCCGCTGATATTTCAGAGCTACTCCTCTGGTAGTAAACAGGATCATGGAGGTGGAGAGCTTGGGCCAGACATGCCTGCATCAGAAATCTTTACAGGAGATTAGGATGTGAACAAAGATATTTCCTGCATTGCAAACTGTGCTGAAAGACTACTCCTGGGGACAGGAACAGATTAAATAAAGGGAGGAAACAACCATAATCATGTCAGTAATAAGCAAAAATAAGAGCTGAGGTTGAAAGTCAAATCTTAAAAGAAAGCAGGTTTGAGCCCCGGAGGATCACAATAAAGAACTCCTGGGTTTGTAGTTAGAAGCAAAGGCAGACACCACGCACAGCCCCGAGCAAGGGGTCATCTCAGGGCTTCACAGCTCCTCGCATGAACGCGCAGTCACCCCCTGCTACTGGACTTGGAAATCACTGGGGGAGGGCCTTCTGCTCAAGCAAAAGGGAGTTCAGGATTGAACAGAAGGTGAAGGCAGGGTGGAAATAGGGAGAGGGAGCAGGGTAGGCTCTTGCACAGGTAGATGCCTCACGTTTTGAAGTCTGCACAGTAGGGAAGATGATGGAATTTACCGAGTATCTGAATATATAGAAATAGACCTAAAATATATACAGTTCTATGTTTTAAGATAAGATCAGATCATGCAACTTGGGCTGTTTTTCAGGCAATGATTAGCCTGTCACTGTCCCTGGAGAGGTTCAAAAAATGAGAACATGTGGCCCTGGTGACATGATTTAGTAGGCAGTGTGGGGTTGGGTTGATGGTTGGACCAGGATGATCTTGTAGGTCTCTTCCAATTTTAATGATTCTATGATTCTAAGGGACACATGGGAAAAATTCTTGCCAGAAACTGCACAGCTTTTGCATTCTGTGACCCATCCTTCCTACCCCACTGTGGCACAGGGAAATAGGGCTTGTCTTTCTCTTACCAGATAGCTGGGAAAAAGATCCCTGATGCTAAAGAACTGATTTTGGCTTTGCTGTGTCTCTTTTTACATCTTGTTCTCCTAAGATCAGAGTTCACTGTCACCATAGAGAGATCTCCCTGCGATTCAAGTAACAGATTTACATAGAGAGTACCATAAGTATCAAACCCCTTGCTAATTGGAATTCTCCTCACCCTGGCAGAAATAATCCCTGTGCTTCTGGAAACTCTTTGTGTCCTAACATTGCTCCATACTTCCCATCACAGCCTAGGTGGGCACAAAGGTTATGCAAAATGAAAAGGTATAAAAGGGTCTAACTCAACCTGAAAGCAGGATGCAGAGTATCTTCCAGTGGGAGAAGGAAGAAGTCAGACACAGTGATGTCAGCACTGACCTCCACATGCCCCAGGCTCACAGCTGCACAGATGTTTTGTTCTTTGGGTGCTCCCAAACAACCCCTACACAGCACTGCTGAGCACATTTCCTTCCACACACTCCAGACCAGGCTTGCATTTACACCAATTACATTAGCAGAGATTTAATCTGGTTGCAAATTGTTCCCGAGACCAATGGAGCACACAGTGCAGTTTGCTATTGAAACAAGGCCAAAGCTAGAACAAGACCCGAGAGAACCTGGCTGCTGCAGTCAGACTCACCAGTCCACAAACAGCTCTGCTTCTTACTGGACAGAGGAACTTACACAGGTCCATCCTTGACCACTTCTTCACAGGCACAGCAGGTAACTCAGGCTCTTTAACCCAGACCTTTGCTCTCTCTTGTGTTAAGGAACTGAAGGACACTTCATCTGCCCTAGGGCGTGAGAAGTGCTCTCAGCACCTTGAAACAAACGATCTTCAAGCCTCAGTTCAGCTCTTTATCTCATTTCCACCCTATCACCTCCCAGTTCTTCTTAATCCAGGGGCACCTGGGCAAACCTCAGCTCCTGCTGCCTGCAGCCTCCACCCCAATGTCTGCAACAGTGGTGCTTAACCAAGATATTTACCATAAGTGTGTGAGGACAGACAGTGGGGGAGCAGGAGGAGAGTAAGGAACATGGGTGATGAGTACTGTCAATAGGAAACAAAAATTGGAAAGACAAATGACAGGTGTTACCATTCAAGAAGGTGAGTTTAGAACAACAAAAACCAACCACAACTGCATTCTTATCCAGATACAAGGCAGTGGCCAGGTAGAAGAGTTTAGCATTTCTTCATATCTATAAGTACAACTGAATTCCTCACCTAAAGTGAAATACCTGGTTCTTATTGCCCTCTTGGTCTTCAAGAGCAGGATCAGAGTAGGAAGCACTAGAGACAGAGATGATGATGATGGCATCTTCTCAGCCAGAAGACTGGGTTGAAATTTCTTCAGAGAGGCGAATAAATGGAAAATTTTCTTCTCTTTATTTTGCTTAAGCAACTACTGGACTATTGCTTGAGTAGAGACACAGAAGAGGAACGAGAGTGGTTTTTCTTCTAGAGCAGGACTGTGAACCTTATCCCTTCAAAGCAAGTCATACAGCTGAACATGTCTGGGTGCTTCACTTTGGTGAGAAAGAGTGAAGTACAAATCAGTTTGCCCTTTTCTATTCTTTTCTCTCCTTTGTGTTTTAGTTCATCTGATAAAGCAATTTAGGTAATAAAGTCAAGCAGAAAGCAAGTGCTCCTGCCACCTCCTTTGTGCTCCAGCTGGCAAGAGCAGGTTCAGCTGCTCGTGCAGCCCCTTCTTTGCACCTTGTATGATCACTTGCTCCTGTGCAAACTGTGTTTAATCATACACCTGCCTCGGAAGGGCAGCATTTAGTACGTCCTGAGCACAGGCACAAAGGACAACCTGCCGCTCAGGGCAGCGGGGTGTTCGCTTCTCCATCTGTTTGTCTCTGTGTGCGAAGAGGCTGATTCCGAATCCCCCTGACACAGTCGCGCAGATCACTCGGCCAACTACACGTCAGAGGCGATTAGTGAAAAAGGGAAGAAGTCTTCCCTCCTGGGGAGTTCTGAAGGCAGGTAGAGGACAGGCGTGAGCAGAACGATGCAAGTCAGGGGGAGACTGTTCTATATCTGAGCCGCAGCACAGCTCCTCTGGCCATGAAGTTATCAAAAAGACAATGTTGAATTTTGTTTGGGTTACTGGTTCATTCCCCAATGCTTCAGTGATTTATGACCCTAAGACTGGCAAAAAGGATTGCTTTGTCTTCCTGTTAAATCTGTGTCCTTCTGAATCACAAGGAAGACTAAGTTATTGGTTAGGATGCAGGTCAGGGACTAGAGAAATCTTGTTTCTTCCCCCATTCCATAATAAACTTTCTGTTTGACTGTAGGAGACTGTTTTCATTTGCACCACCAATATTATCCAGATAACCAGTTTAGATTCAGCAGCTAACTAGTCTCTCAGAAAGGTAGCAAAGCAGCTCTCCCCTTCGCTGGGCTATAGTAAGAATGAGAAACTGGGATTTTGACTAGCTCAGAATAACAGGCTGTTCCATAGCTAGATGAGATTCAAGCTATCTGCTGATGGATGGCATGAAGGGATATACCAACAGAGTTCAGCAAAAGCTTAATGAAGCTTTTGCACAGCAGGAGCTAACAGCTATTATCACCTCGCTGCTTCACGCATTCATCAGCTGATTCTTGAGGTGTGGGGAGGAAGAGGAAAAACAGATTGATTTTATTTTGAGGGGTTTTTTCCTCATGGTTCAAGCTGATATTCTGATTAAATAACTGACTTAACGGTAATTAAATTGCCAGGATTGTGTGCACAGCATTCGCAACTGCTCATCCCACAGTGTTAGATCATGTCATTGAAGGACTGGAGCTGGTCCCCACAACCAGACTATGGTCCCTGAGAATTACAGGGTCTCCAGGAGCTCTTTAGAGAGGAAAAACTTATTGTTTTATCAGGTTTGAGCAGGCTGAGCTAAGAATTTCTAGAAGTTATGAATAGCTGAACTTCCATGAGAACAAGGCAATTTTACCCTGCATTTTGAAGTCCCTTGTTCCCTTCTTTCCAGACATTGCTCAGTTTTGTTACTGCTCATTTGCACTGTACTAGAAAGTGGGAAACCATTAAAAACAGGCGGATGCAGAGGTGGATTCAGGCAACTTTTTCAAAGAAGCATGAAGGAATAATGGTCAGCATGATAAGTAGCAGAAGGAAATGGCCGTTTTCACTTTGATTCACTTTAATTGCCAGCAGTTCAGGAGCTGAACTTGCATGAGTTTGTTAGAAGATCTGCAGCAAACCCAACAACTTTGCAGAAGCAAAGGCTGGTGTCGGTACTTGTTGGGAGCTACAATTGTATTTCACACACTCCTGGGCTTAGAAAAGCCTGAGCTTTCTGATTTCAGATTCCTCCTGTTTCATCCTGGCTGCTCCTTCCCTGGGGTTAAATACCAGGGATATTTTCTCCCTTCCCAAAATACCATTTCCCAGGCAACTGCTTACACATCTATGGAAAGAGGCATTGCTGAAGGTTATATTGAGATGATCAACATCAAACCTCCCGCATGCATCACCTTGAAACTCATTCCACAAGGCCTCTGATGCCAGTTGGATCTGGAAACCAATTCTGCTAATTTCTGCCAGCTTTGCTCACAAGTTTCTCGCTGCTGCTGCATGGCTTTGGGTAGTTGTCTCCCTGGTGCCTCCTTCTCCTGATTTCTCATTTTCTCTGACCACAGAAATCCAATAAGCAGCACTGAAAGTTGCTAAAATCTTTCCCATTTGCAGAGGTTTGTTGCCAAGTCGGCAGAAGTTCAGGATATAGAAGTCTAAACAACCATAATTAGAGATACATGGTTGCATTACACAGAGTCACAGCATCCCAGAACATTAGGGATTGGAAGGAACCTCGAAAGATCTTCCAGTCCAATCCCCCCACCACAGCAGGATCCCCTAGATCAAGTTGCATAGGAACATGGCCAGGTGGGTTGCATGAGCTATGTGTGTGCTCACACACACAGATAATTGTGAATTCACACATCCCTTCAAAGAGAAGTTTGCCTCAGTTTGCTAACATGTGCAGTATTTATATTGTCATCAATTTCCCTTCACTGTATTTTTATAAGAACCACAGCAAGCCATCAGGCATAATAGTTTTTATCAGCAAAAATGAATTCACAAACATAATTTCCTTCCAAATCCTGAATCAGTCTCTTCCTGGGTGGTGGTTGTGGTGTTTATTCCACGTTTCTTTCTTGGTGACTATCACTTAATTTCAGAATAGCTTATTGCTGCCATGCTCTGACTTCAGAGATAATTTTGTAAACTATTTAAAAGAAAATGGACATAAGGTTGTCATGTTCTAATATTCACTGCTTACCAACTTTCTGCCTGAAATCCCCACATAGATAACGTCGCCTGCCCTAGGTGTATATGACAGCAGCTATCGATACAACAGAAATAATTCAACTTAGAGTTGACAGTATTATTTCTATTCTTATCAACCTGTGAATGATGCAGACCCTGATGTTTAGATGAGTTCTCAGAGTCCTAATTTTCCCTTGTTTTTCACTACTTTAAGAAGTGGAAACTATGCAGAGAATATGCATAGTTGTGGGAAGAAATAAATACACAAGCAACGAGGTTTTTACCTGTGCTTTGAAATACAAACTTAACTGAGCACAGTTCAAACAAGAAAGATTAGTTTTGGGCTTCTAAATTCAGGTGAAAATACTCTTGGCTTGATGACATCAAGTTCTGATTTGGTGCATAGTACAGCCTGGCACTTCAGGTTTGCTTAGACATCCTTTAGGCCTGACTTCACAGTGAAGACCTGATGACACCTGGCATCATCTGCCCCCAGCCAGCCTCAAAAAAGCACCAAAAACTCAATCCCATGTGCCTTAGTTGTTTGGTTTGTGCACCTCAGCCAGATCCTACGGGCAGATCCAGACTTAGTGGTTGTAAACTCCAGGTGCCTCCTCAGTTTTATCCCTCATGCCGTCACAGCAGCAGAATAGTTCTCTTCCTACAAACCTGTCTTGGGGCACATATGGGTAGATTTTTAAGACTGCATCTGGATCTCTGTGAATCTCAGATGCTTAGACTTCTGGATGCTTAACAGGTTTACTGCTTCACTTGTCCCCCTCACATAAGGGGAAAAGGATGGATCCAGACAAGTCTGATTTGTAGGCTTCAGAAATGTTCTGAATCTTAGCTGCAACACACTCCTTGATTACAAAATCACCATTAAAATTACATTATAGGATGTGAATGGGGTCAACAATACTGGTAAACAGGAGGTAAAAGCAACCATTAAAAGGTATTTGCTGGTGGGGAATCTTTGTAGTCTTAGAGGAGGCCAGGTAGGTCACTGAATGTGAAATGGCGAGATCAAGAAATGGAATAAATTATTCATTGTCATAATTCATTATTTATTTCCTCGGCGCTACAGTTTACCCAGAGCTTTGTAGGCAAACAAAAGGATCGGGGCGTTCGAATCAGACTTGTGTTCTGACATTTTAGTTGTGTATCATTTATAGCCAGTGTCCTATCATAAATTTCGGGCGGCATTCAAAGGACACTGAAGTCAATGGCAAATCTCCCTCCTAATTAAGATAGCAGTCAATTATGTTTCTCTAATCAGCTTTATTCCTACTATCCCAGCACATGACTACGTCTACAAACCAGATTAACCTCCTGGCTACCAAACCATCTTACACTGCTGCACTCAGCAGTATTTTTGAAGGATGTATTATATACGGAGGATTTAAAATTATTTCTTACTTTAAAAACATCAGCTGGAAACCTTGTTCCCCATTTCCAGTGGGGACAGAGTCAGTGGGCAAATGCCAGCGCTGCAATATCCAGTTGTTTGGATTGAGATAGTGGGAAATTAAAAGTAAATCTTGGGTAAAATTTGAGTTACTTGAGCCCATATGTTTAAGCTTCTGCTCACAGAGTCAAACTAACAATCACCTACATCTTAAAAAATCTTCATGTGAAGAGTTTTAATCATAAGAACCATGACCTGAAGATCTACATCTTGTGTCCACCAGGTCTAGGCTGATATCTTGAAGGTGTTTTTATCACCAGACTTTTACCATCCTTTTGCAGGATGGGATCCATGAGGTCCCTTCCAACCTGGTATTCTGTGTGAATGCAATTCTCACTGAAAGTGAAGGGAAACTTTCCTTCTAATGGAGACATCTTTTCATTCCTGGTGGAAAAATCTCATTGTTGATAGGACAAATATTTGTAGGACTGAAGCCTCAGAAATGCTGCTTTACATTGTGAGCTGAGGTATTGAGGGTTGGTTGTATGTTTTCAGTGGATTCTGAGGAAAATGAGTTTTGTTAAGCTTCACCTTCTGTAAATGACAACTACCTCGCCTCTTCTTATCCAGTAAAACTAAATTATATTGAATGATAAAGACTTATAAAAAAATCCACAGTTCACTGATGTTGTTCCTCACTCACTGAAATCCACCTAACACAATACATCAAATTTTAGGACCAGCTAACCTGTTCAGCCATGGTCTGGGCTAACATAAGTGGGTGGAAGCCTGCAGCTCAGTGGTCTGACGTCAGCAGAGAAAGGGAGCTGTTTTTAAACAAGAGATGCTGACAAAGCCAGCAGCCACAGCTAGGAGAAATAAAATGCTGCAGCGGTAGATGTGGATGTTATTTATCTGTTTAATTAAAGAGCAAATTAATTCCTGCTTGGAGGGGAGGGAACATTTGGCAACCCCAGAATCTGTTGCCTAAACTCCCTTTGGGAAGTAAAACTCATTGAGACAGAGAAAATGAAAGCCAAGCACTAGGCTTTTCTGGAGCATCACTGAGGATCCAAGAGCTGGAGGAGGTTGCTGTAAAGAACTCACAATGCTAAATATTCTAGTTCTGGAACCAAGAATCAGGGTTTTCTGTTGTATAAAGTGGATGAGTGAGCATTAAAATGTGTTGCAAGATGAAAAGGGAGCCAATAATTTGCTTTCTAAACATCTGAATGGAAAAGAAGCCTGATATTCTTCAGTTATTAATGAGACTTTTGCTTGTTTTTATGAGTCCCCCCTGTACTTGAGAAGAGTATGCTGGTGATGTAGCACACTTTGGGTATTTACAAGCAGGAAGAAATGAATAGCCTGTCTGATTCTGACAAATTATCCTCAGAGAGGAAAATAACTCCGTAAGAAATATAGTTGGTGTTAAACTTAATAAAAAAAGCCCCTGATGGACTCCCCTTGGAACTCTGGTAGACCTTTCCCATGCCCCCTACCCCTGCTCCTGTCAGGGAGCCTCCATGAACTCACAATACATATGAAAAAAAACCTCTTTTCAGCCATTAAAACATCATTACTTTTGCCTTCCTCCCCCCAGAAAAAAGATAAGCTTGAAGGTAAGGCCTTATGGATGAGTAACTTACAATTCTAGTTAAAATATGAGAAGCTTAAGCCTCACTTTTTTTTCCAGAGACTCAGCAAGATGTGTTAAGAAGAATTTGCTGCTCTTCTGGGAAATCCGTAGAATTTGCTTACCACCAGGAAAAGTCATACAAACTGCCCAGCTCCATGCAAAAGCGTTTGAAAGGGTCATAAGGAGATACTGCATACATTAGACTTCTAGCAAATATGCAGATGCAGGGTGCCTTGGACGTTAATCTCTGTCGGTAAGAAGATGCATCACCTTTCGTCCACTCTGGTGAGCTCTTGTCAAGGTTCTGACTATTTTTGCAAGCAGCTGGCGTGTGCTGGGACTCTGAGAGCCATTACTTGTCCTTAGGAAATGAATTGGCTTTCCCGAGAGACACAGGGACGGATGGAAAAATGAAAGTTACTGCCATACGCAGAGACGCGGGGGTGGCAGTGAGAGATGTGATCAAGGCACCCTGCATTCCAAAGGCACTGAGTGTGTTAAAAATGTGCTTATGGGGAAGACCATCAGGAAGGAGACAGGTCATTGGGCTGGTCTGTTGAGACAGTGCTGCAAAAACATTTGATCTTACCTGACGTTTCTGATTTTGGAGTTCGGGGGTCACTTTGCGGCAGCAGTCATCACTCTGTGGTAGTGGTTTGGGGTCGTCTTCTCCATCACTGCCCACCTGCAAGACAGGAGGGTGCAGGATACCATTTCTGTGTGCCCATCTGCTGTAGGCGCTGGCAGATTTTGTGTGCTTATAGCCACCATCATCCATAGATTATATTAAGCCTTGTTAAAACTGTAAATTTAACAGCAAATGTGTAGTGGTAGAAGACTCCTTTGCATGGTTTATGGAGGTCTGGAAGGATTTATTTCTTCTACCTAGAAGATTTTTTTCACTCGACTTCGAGGATTTACAATCCCCCATATCAGGGAAAAAAATCTACTCTCAGGTTTATTTGAATATCTGTTGAGAGATATTTCTGCTATGAAATCCTCCCTTTGCCACTTCCTCACTTGGCTGAAATATGGACTATGTGGGCTCTGAAAGTACCCAGTCCCGATAGTTGTTCTCTTTGTGAGTACAAGGAAAAAGTAGAAAGAAAACCCCATTCAGCTGAGGTACTTTCTGTATAGGACAGATTCTGAATGTTGAATATTGCATTATGTCCACAGCAAGGATTCCAGGCTAAAGTTGTCTGATATTAACAGACTAATGGCATGTTATGGAATTGATTTTTCCATCAGCCTTTTCAGGGCTATCACTCCTCCTTTGTTCTTCTAATAGATAACATTACCTTATGTAACCCCTCCTATCTACATCTACTGAGTGGCATGTGTGCTCCTGTCCTTCCCCTTCACTGTTTCCACATGTCATAACTTGTTATGGATCCAGTTTTCCAAATAGGCAAAATCTTACTAATCACAGAATCACAGAATATTAGAGATTGGAAGGGACCTTGAAAGATCCTCCAGTCCAATCCCTCTTCCACAGTTAGATCACCTAGATCCAGTCACATAAGAACATGGCCAGGAAGGTTTTAAACATCTCCAGAGAAGGAGACTCCACAACTCCCCTGGGCAGCCCCTTCCAGTGCTTCGTCACCCTCTCCGTGAAGAAGTTCCTTCTCATCTTGTTGTGGAACCTCCTCTGTTCCAGCTGACACCCATTGCCCCTTGTCCTATCATTGGGTGCCACTGGGCAGAGCCTGGCTCCATCCTCCTGACACCCATCCCTTCCATATTGATCAATATGCAGGGGGTCACTCCTCAGTCTCCTTTTTTACAAACTCAAAAGACTCAGCTCCCTCAGCCTTTCCTCATCAGGGAGATGCTCCACTCCCTTCATCATCTCTGTGGCTCTGTGCTGAACTCTCTCCAGCAGTTCTGTGTCCTTCTGGAGCTGAGGGACCAGAATGGGACACAAGATTCCAGATGTGGTCTCACCAGGGCAGAGTAGAGAGGGAGGATGACCTCTTTTTGTCTACTGACCACATCTCTTCTAATACACCTCAGTATGTCATTGGTCTTCTTACCACAAGGGCCCACTGCTGGCTCCTGGTCATCCTGCTGTCCACCAGGACCCCAAGTCCCTTTCTTCTGCATTGCTCTCCAACAGGTCACTCTCCCACCTGTACTGGTACCTGGGGTTGTTTTTGCCCAGATGCAAGACTCTAATAGACAGGTGAGATCCAGCACTGAGCACTTTTCACATAGAAGAAAGTTACTGGGCTCACAGTGATCTCTCATGATGCAGAAAGTTCTGGGTCCAGTACCCTATAGCCACCAGCTTTGAGTTTGATATAAAATTACATCTTAGCGTTGAGAATCTGATTTAAAAGTGCCTCGATCCAGGGTTTTGAAATTATATCTAATCTATTAATGCCTATTAGTTTCTCTCAGATGCCTTTGGACCAGCATTAAAATATGCATATTAGTAATATCAATTTTAAAATACATCCTGGAAGATTTCCGTGGCCTTTAGGTTAAGCCCTAATTGATTTCTACCAGTAAAACACTTAATGTATTTTAAATCATACAAGGAAAGGACTTTTCTGGGACATCTGAATACTTGAAAGTTAAGAAGTCTCTAAGAAATGGTAGAAGATTTTTGAAAGGTGTTTTTAAGACACATTACGGAAAGGGGAGAAACAAGCTCCAACTGTTTTCCTGGGAGATTTCTGGTTACATTTCGATTTCTTCTCCAAACATAGCAGAACCTCTGTGTGTTGTACTCATCCCTGAAGTAAATACACTCCCACATATGTGGGGAAATATTTTATGTTGAAATTAGCAAGTTGTTGAGTTGCTATCACCTGGTCTAGCCTTTAATGTATTCCACTTGGTCCGCAATCTGTAACACCATCCCTAGTTATGCAAAGCTGACTGAAGGTTGTGCCAAGTTCAAATGAAGTGTCTATTTATCAATTGTAGGGTTCCTGCTGCAGCCCGAGATGTTAATATTGAATATGCCTAATAGCATTTTTCAAACTCAAACAGTCCTGGCTTATTGCTAAGCATTTTGAAACAGAAATCTCCATTGATAGGGGTGCTCTGCATTCAAAAGTGCCTACCCAGCTGGCTGTACTGATGGGTTTTCATAGTGTGTCATTCACCCCATAAGACTTCACCAGAGAAAAGATTGCAAAGTCCACATTGTCCCCAAAACAGGAGTTTAGGGGGTTTTATTACCCACAGAATACTTGCTAACTACAGAATAGCAACATATGGTACTCACTGGAGGTCGTTAATTATTTCCTTTGCCTAGACCCATCTCAGGAGAGACGTGTAAACTGTAATGAAAAAGGTTCTTTGCCTCACATGTGCCTTTGTCATCCTAATACACCTTGAAATTGGACAAGAATTTAAAACCTGTAATCCTGTTTGCCTAAAACCCCCCAAACCTATTGCATTTACCTCCTCTTACTGTCCTGTCCTCCCTCACAGAGCTTGTGAGCTCCGTGACTAATTTTAACCCATTTCCCATGATTGTGTATCCATCTCCAAGATATTTCTCCAAGTTCCCCAGAAATAGAAATGAAAAATCCACATTAGGAACACACATACTGCTTTTGCATTGCAAATGGGGGGAGCGGGGAAAGGAGGTAAAATACCTTCATTTGTCCTGTCCCTGTCCTCCTATACAGGAAGAGGATGTCACAAATCCCTCCTTTACGTGGAAAACTTCTGATGGAGCTCTCCTTTTATTAGGCACCAGAGAATCCAACTAAGAGAGACAAAACCATAAGAAAGCAGGCTTCATTAGTTTCATTGCTCATGGAAGGGCTTCTTAATACAGACACTCAATTTTTAAAATGTGTTTTCTCTGAGCGCAGAGACTGTCTGGTGGAATTAGGGCTGCTCCAAAGATGGGCCCCTTGCCAGTTCAAAGGAACACAAATTAAGGCTCTGATGTTGGGAGCGTTTATGCGTGCGCTTAATTTTACAAACCAGTGGGAGTAGTCGTAGATCTGGACTTGAATGCATTTGTAAGTGTTTGCGGGCTGGGGACGATGGAGATAATAAAGAGCATTTTGCCATATTGTGTATTTGCACTGGGAGTGAGCGCTTGAAGATGCAGATTTGGATGTAAACAGGAAGCAGGCATTTAAGGATTCTGCAATATATATAAAATATAGAGAGTGCATAAAGCATATATATATATAAAATATATATATATAGCATATACATCTCCCCATCCCTGGAGACATTCAGGGTCAGGCTTGATAGGGCTCTGGCAATCTGTTCTAGGTAGAGATATCCCTGTTTATTGGACTGGGGTTGGACTGGATGACCTCTGGAGGTCCCTTCCAACCCTATGAGTCTATGATTTTATACATAATTCTGCTTTTCCGGGTGAGCTGCTGCATCTAAATTTAACAGTTGCAAAGTCTGTACAAGTTGCTCTTGTTTTTTAAAAAAAAACATTGGTTATTTTGGAAAGCAATTAGTGGATGTCAAGTTACTTATGTTTAGCAACAAGGTTAGTCTTATTATAAGGGGGGGGGAAATGAATAATAGAGGGGCACAAAGGCAGGTACCTGCAAGATCTGCTCAAATGCAGACTGTTCATTCTCAGTATTTTCATCCATGGTTTTTCCTTCTCTCACAGTCCCATGCTGTGCTCAGAAGCTCAGGCTGTGAGAGGCTGCTCTAGAAAGGAACTTAAGGGTGCACCCAGTGTTTTGGATGTAAGGAAAAGGATGCTTTTCTGATCCTCAGGAAGAAAATTAAAAGGAACCATCAATATCCAAGCAGAGAAAACCAACGAAGGATCCAGAAACTGGAGAAGGGGTTCAGGGAAGGCTCCTCAGAGCAGACAAGGCAATGAGTGCAGAGCTGAGTCCGGGAGTGGTTCCAAGGCAGAAGCAGCAAGAACACAGCATCCAGCTCCTGATATCTGATTTCAAATTGCTATAAAAATGTCCATTTAAAGATTTACACAAATCTTAGAGACTTAATCCAACCTTCTGTACCAACATGTCTCCTGGGAGGGGCACAGACTCCTCAGAAATCCAGTGTAGACGCACTCAGCCCACTCGAGTGAATCAGAAACATGTCGCATGTTCCTCTCCATGTAGGACTCCAGGATGTTATAATTTAAGTCTAAATATTGCAGCACACATTTGCCTGTGACATTGACCTACTGCATATTGTTTGAAAGTAGAAAGGGACAATTTTTCAAAGGCTGAAAAGATGAACAGGTAGGTAAGGCTCCCGAGGATCGGTTTATCACGGCAGCTCTTCTTCCCGGCACAATTAATGAAAATGTATATCAGAGCTGGAGAAACACTTTACTGAAAAAAAAACCCCAAACCAACCAGACTTTATCCCAATTCTCCCCTCGTTAACATTAATATAGATGGGGAATATCTCCCTCTGAACCCCAAGGTAAATTCTCAGCTGGTTTCTCTTAACTCAGTGGGGTTAATGGCGCTGGGCAGGCCTCTCCTCGAGCACTGGAGGCAGGTCTAGGCCTCTCACTTCAAGAAAGAGATTGAGGGGCTGGAGCGGGTCCAGAGGAGAAATAAGGCTGGGGAAGGTACTGGAGGGAAAGTCTGATCAGGAGAGGCTGAGGGAGCTGAGGGTGTTGAGCCTGGAGAAGAGGAGACTCCGTGGGCAGGCCTTGTCCTTCTCTCCAGCTCCCTGAGGGGAGGTTGTAGTCGGGTGGGGGTTGGGCCCTTCTCCCAGGCACCCAGCACCACGGTGAGAGGGCAGGGCCCAAAGCTGCCAGGGGAGGGTTAGGTTGGATGTTAGGAAGCTTTTCCTCACAGAAAGGGTGATCAGAACCTGGACTGGACTGCCCAGGGCAGTGGTGGAGTCCCCATCCCTGGAGGTGTTGAAGGGCAGCCTGGCTGTGGCCCTTAGTGGCCTGGTGCAGCCGCTGTGGTGATGTTAGGGCCTGGGCTGGGCTGGCTGAGCTCAGAGGGCTCAGTAACACTGTGAAAACTAACAGAACACAAATTAGACCCTTTCCATGTACTGCTCTGTGTTCTTTCACCTTTCCAATTAAGAAATTCTACCTTGCTGTGAGAGCAACAATAAAATCCCAGCCTTTCTGCCCACTGATTTCACTGGCCTTAGTTTTTCTATTAAGAATGATTGCTGTCACTTCAGCGTGTTTCATGCTTTCCATTTAGAATAATTTTTATACATATCTTGCCTGTGGATGCCAGCAAACTTGCCAGTACATCCTTAGCTGCTCGTAGAAAATGGATGCAGTATGAAAACCCCCCACACCAGACGTAGCTGTTTCTCCTAAGCTCCTGAGAATAAATTCAGATTCATCCAGAAAGAGGAAGAAGAAGCAGCAGGATAAGGAGGAAGGGGAGAAAGCAGCTGTAAACCCAGGTGTCATTTTTGCCTTGATTAAGAATTCCTTTAGGACCAAAGGGCAGAATAATTTTTTGAAGGGAGAAGAAAAAAAAAACAGCCCTGCAAAATTCAATCTGATAGTGTCGAGGAAAAAGCTACTGACACTTTCCTCGTTTGCTGGGGAAAAGAAGTGAAAGGAATTTTCCCTCGCTGTATTTTTCATAGCCTGCCATTATTATGTTTATATGCTTGTTTTCCTCCACTGTGTATTTGGGAAAACAACCTCAATCTTTTCAATGGCATCTGCGGAAGGATGCGGAGCTCTCCGTGCACACATTCTGTAGCTGTTAGCCTAGTTGGTAGTCTGTAGGATTTTCTGTAAGCTTGAACTATTCATTGTGTTGAAGTACCTTGTTTTCCATTAATGTCTGATTAGATTTTAATGCCAAACTTTCAGAGGAAATCCCAGCTATCAGGTATAAATGATTTCCCAACTACTTCAAGCAGCCACAACCTGCAATTAAACAGAGCAGTGTTCAAGATAGGAAAGGATTGTTAAATCCTCATCTGAAATGAAGGTGACCCCAACTTCAGAGAAATTTCAGAGAAAGATGGAAGTTTGATTAGTTCAAACGTTGGCAGCCTGTCCTTCCAGCTATGGACTTAAAGGATTTTAAATATAGAATCACAGAATCATAAAGGTTGGAAGAGACCTCCAAAATCATCCAGTCCAACCATCAATGCAACACCACCCTGTCTACTGAATGATGTTTTCTAGTGTCACATCTACTTGTTTTTTGGACTCCACATCCCTGGGCAGCCTGTTCCAACAGCTGACCTCTCTGTCAGGGAAGAAATATATCCTGATGTCCTATCTAAACCTCCCCTAGGACAACTTGAGGCCTTTTCCTCTCATTGTATCACTAATGACTTGGGAGAGGTCATCCACTTCTCTGCATCCTCCTTTCAGATAGTTGTAAAGAGCAATAAGGTCTCCCCTCAACACCTCCCTTATGAGGAAAGGCTGAGGGAGTTGGGTCTCTTTAGTTTGGAGAAGAAGAGACTGAGGTGTGACCTCATTAATGTCTATAAATATGGGAAGGGTGGATGTCAGGAGGATGGAACCAGGCTCTGCTCAACGTCATCTGGTAATAGGACAAGGGGAAATGAGTGCAAGCTGGAACAGAGGAGGTTCCATATAAATATCAGAAGGAACTTCTTCACAGTGAGGGTAATGGAGCACTGGAACAGGGGGGTTGTTGGGTCTCCTTCTCTGGAGACATTTAAAACCTACCTGGACATGTTCCTGTGTGACTTGGTCTAGGTGATCCTACTGTGGCAGGGGGATTGCATTAGATGATCTTTCGAGGTCCCTTCTGATCCCTAATGATTCTATGATTCTTTTTCTCTGTGATAAACCCCCACACTTCCCTCAGCTGCTCCCCATCAGACCTGTCCTCTAGGGCCTTCACCAGGTTCATTGCCCTTCTTTGGACCCACTCCAGCAACTCGATGTCCTTCTTGTATTGAGGTGCGCCACAGAGGGTAGAACTTCTAACATCTGCATAGCATGTGCACACAGCACGTGCACACAGAACCTATCTTGCAGACAGGTGGAGAGCAGACATCTGGGCCTAAGCTGTCACCTAATGCTGCATTCCCTTTACATTTCATACCTGAAAAAATTCCCATGCAATGATAAAGAGATGCAAAGTGATGTGTCTGTCTGGGGACATTAGAGCAGTAGAGACAGATCCCATAAGGGAGCACTGGCTAGCCAACCACTGTGTCTCTGAGCAACCTTGATTATTACAGGACTGCTTTACCTCCCCCAGCTATTTCCACCAGTATTTAGAAGTTAAAAACCAGAAGCTTAATCACCAACTACATGTTTGTGCTTGAGGATGGTGCTTACTCTGACTGGAGGAAACATCAGATGATTTCTGTCATGTGTTTTGGACCTCAAAAAGATCTTCCCTAGAAAATGAGAGATGATGCAGTAGAAAGAAAAGCAAACCCAGAGCCAGACCAGTGACTTGAGTTGCATGTCTAATGCTTCCAGCAAGTGTAGGGGAGAAAACAATGCGCAAGTTAAAGCTGACAGCAAGTTTTAAGTTAAGGGCTAGAACCAGACGGGCAGCAGTTTTACTCAGACAACCCTGACACTATATTACAACATAGAATCATAGAAGCATTAGGGATTGGAAGGGACCTCGAAAGACCATCTAGTCCAATCCCCCTGCCACAGCAGACTCACCTAGACCAAATCTATACAGGTAGACTGTTCTTTTTGAATGATATCTCTGAGGCATTAGGCACTGACAGCAACAGGCAAGCAAGGGCTGTCTTTGTGCCTTGGAGTTTTTTTTTGTCTGTAATCATCATCATTATGGTTACCTGTATCAGAATCCCACTTTATCTTCTTGCCTCACCTCTGTCTTGTTGTTACAACTTCTTAGGGGGAGGAGGGCACTGTTACCTTTCCTATAGCTTACAGCTTATTGTAGGGATCTTACTGCAGCACTACTGCAGCAATAAATAATATTTATTAACCATAAAAGCAACCAAAATTATTATAAACTTTGATCCTGCTTCCAGTGAAATCTGCGGTAACTGTGTTGTTATTTCCAGGCAGCAGAAGCCTCAGAGTTTTTCAGAGCAAAGCCAGTGGACTTACCCTTCACTGTCAGTGATGAAATGCGAATCTGAGTTCAGCAACAAAGCGTTCAAGACTTTCCAGGCATGAAGCAACAAATTTAAAATCATTAAAACCAGCAAAATATTCTCTCGTGATATTGGGCTAACTATTACCATTTCTTTTCCATTTTCTTTCTGTATTTCACTTCCTTTCTCCTTCCCAGGAGAAAACTCACATCGTTTCTCTTCCTTAGATCACCATTTTCTTCTTAACTGTTGTGCAGATTCTCTCTGGATACTGAAAATGAGATAAACCCAGCTCTTAGTCTCCCCTTAACATTTTCAGCCTAGGAATAACCAGTTGCTGCTTATTCAGAACACAATGTATGAACTTCTCCAAAAGTAATTTTTAAACTATGGAATAAACTTGAGAATAATAAACCCCTCTGATTTCTAGGTCAAACCACCAGTCACTGTCTGTTACACTGGGTAATACAGGCTGAACAGCTTTACCCAGTAATTTGCTCATCAAGCCTATACACTTGGGTTGTTCTTTCTTGAAGTCAACTGCTTTTGATGCAAGGGTATCACAGAGCAGAAAGTCCATTTAATTCCAAGAGAAGTTATTTTAATGGCTAGAAATGCTCATTGCAAATTTGAATTACCTTCACTTCAACAACATCCTTTTTTAAACATAATATTCTTTTACCCTCCTCCACCCCTGCTAGATCAAAGACTTGTTTACCATCACAATTTCCTCGTTTATCACTGAACTAGAGCCTGCTCTTAGACAGGCATGAGAAATGTGAGCCTGGAAGACAGCACAAGAAGCTCCTGCTGACACAGAACCAATATTTACGGTGGAGCTATGATAATATGCCCCAATAGCAAATCTGTCCTAGGATATGGATATTATTTAATGGTTCATTATGTCATTCTTGCAGGCATGTGGAAAGGAAGACAAAACACAGAGGATCCATGTTGACTCATCATCTTTATTAATTACAGCTCTTTGAGAACTCTGCAGTGACTTGGATGGAGTCTGCAGCCCTTAGTCACTGTGTCTGTTGCAGGGCTGTCAACAGCAGCCCAGCTTTTCTCTTTTAACTCCAATAGTGCAGTTCATGTGGTAAAGAAGGGCTGTCCAAATGGATGAGAGGTGATAGAAGGTGCTCTTCTTGTCACACCATCCCAAGTTCACCTTGCTGTGAAGTCCCACCTGCAGAGCTCTAAGGGAAATAGCTCCTATGGGGAGCCGTAAATAACAGAGCTAAATGCTGGCTCTGTGATTCATACTCTTTCATCAATTCCTCTCCGTAACAACTGGCATCTGTCTTATCATGCAGGATCCCAGCAAACATCTGGGAGAAGCCAGTCATGAAACTGTGGGTCAGTCAGGCAGTGTTTTGCTCACAAATCCAGGTCCCAGTTGCAGTGATTCATTGGTCATAAGGGAAGGCACAGAAAAGCTCTACACAATTTTTCCCAGCAAGGATCTCCAAACACTTCTCTACATCACTCTACCATCTGTCCCGAGATTTATGGTTGATTCCTAGTGTTTGAGTCAAGGAAACCATAATACTGTTTTTCAAATAAAGTCTTAAATTAAAGTAAAATGGTTTTGGCTGTGATTGCAGAGAAGTCATCCCAGCCCTGCAACAAATTCTCACCCTGCTAGGCATGGAGAAACTGAGATGAGGATGCAGGAGTCGCAGCCAGGGTGAGCAGGGATCAGTGGTCCAAATGACCTTACTGGCTTGTTCATCCAGCCAGGACGTCATTGTGTTCCAAAGCCATAGAGAAGGAGTTAAAAACCCAACTGTAAAGAAAAACCACCTTTTGTTTTTCACTCCAGCAGCAGAGATAAAAATAACCGCTGCTTGAAATTTCAGGGGCTGCATTTCAGTGCATTTTAGAAAGGAAAAGACCCCTATTGTCCTTTTTTTTTCCCTCCTTTTAAAAGGGTGACACTAATGAAAGAGATGTGAAGCTCAAAGACATGCTGCAAAGTACTGTGCTGGAGCAGGGTCCCACCCTACAGGGATTTTTGAGGGCTGTTCCTACGAAGTCACATGCAGTTCTTTTCAGGGAAGGGAATTCTGCAGTGTCTTTACCATTATCAGCTCTGTCTTCTGGTCGGTTGACAGGCAATCTCAAACCCTGGGGAAGGGAATGTGGATAGAACATTTTCTTATTTTGACATGCAAAATATTGCACTGCCCCACTATCTAGTAACGGGAAAAGAAAAGTAGGGGGGAAAAGAAGGGTTGTTGTGATATATATGCGAATAAATCATTGTGCTGCTCCATGTCTTTGTAAACACACTACCTTTGACTGACGTGGAAACTCATTTTCCTTGAGTGTTTGTCTCTGAATGCTCTCAAGCTTGCTTAAGTAGTACTTAAATAATGGGCATTAATTTAGACTCGTCTGTACTCCTTAAAACTAGAGCAAGACAAGCGGCTCCACGTTTGTGCTGGAAGTCTGCAAGGCATCAGCATTTGAACAGGCTGCCCAGTGGGGTTGTGGGTTCTCCTTCTTTGGAGATCTTTAAAACCCACCCGAACATGGTCCCATGTGACTTGGTCTAGGTGATCCTGCTGTGGCAGGGGGATTGGACTGGAGGAACTTTCACGGTCCCTTCCAACCCTCAGTGTTCTGTGAGATAAAGATGAGGGCTGAGTTTTTAAAACAGCACCTTGTTGTTGCATCCTTACTAACTGCAAAAGCATTTTGTGTTTGGAATCCTTGTCCTACACTTTTTTTCCTCTGCTAGGCACAAATCTGCTTGAAAAATAAGAGTAGAATAAATGGATATTTCTAAGAACGAGCTTAAATTTTCATGAATGAAACTCAGTCTTTGGCTGAGAATTCATTCCCTTCTCTCTTTTCCATGTCACTTTTATTTCATCTTATCACAGAACCACGGAACGTTAGAGATGGGAAGGGACCTCAAAAGATCATCCAGACCTATCCCCCTGCCACAGCAGGATCCTCTAGATCAGGTCACACCAGAACATATCCAGGCAGATTTTAAACATCTCCAGAGAAGGAGACTCCACAAACCCTCTATTCTGCAACTACGTTTGTGTGTTCCACACACAAAACAGTCTGACTAACCTAACCTACAACCCAACCCTAATAGCAACAATTAAAGTAGATAATATAAACATTAAATAGAGTATTTTTACATTGAGTTTCCACTTGGACAACACCACCTTGCTGTGCCCCAAAGGTTATACTGACATGAGAAAGCCTTCAGCTTTAATTTCTGTGGTACACAATTGTCTTCTTTGAAAGAATTTATGGCATCACCCTGCACTCTGGTTTCACCGTGATGTACCTGGTTTAATGTGTCATGTTTTACTAGGTGAGCCATTTACCTGTTTCAATATGAACTCTGTCTACCACGCAATGTATTTATTTTAGCATAGTCTAAGGCATCTCTTGCCCAGGATATATGTTTCAATTACACTTCAGTGCAAAATGCATCCGCTGCAAGACTCCTCATACTCCAGGATCTTGAGTAATGAAACATTTTAAGTGCTGGAGAGCCCAGTGCTGAAATCTTTATTCAGGCAATCTCCCACAAAGGCAACCATTTCTCTCAGCAACTTTGATCAATACCCCAATATGCCAGACCAAAAAGCTTTAACAGGAATGTGGATTCCTTCTGTTCCTATCAATAAAATATGTAATTAATTGAAAACTTGATTAATTTTGGTTTGATTTTTTTATTCAAGTTCTATCAGCCATATTTTTCAGATACACATGGATCCAGCCCTCATCTGGCATGAAGCAGGGAAGCTCTAGTAAGCCTTATAAAAATCAGATTGAATCTGAGACCTCAAAGGCAGAAATGGCTGGGAAAAACAGTACAAGTACATTGGCCAGTGAATTCACTTTCTGTATACCATGTGCCTCTGGGGCAAGCATTAGGTGAGGATATCAATTAAAGTAGAAGCCTCTGACCTCCTTCTACCCCAAGTGAAAACGGTGGTATCTTGCAACCTTGAATTGCTTGGACACCAAGGACTTGTGAAATCTACCCACAGCCAGAACCATCCAAGCTGATCCTAGGTCTACTCAGTTGCTACCCCAGTGTCCAGTTCAGGGCCCTTCAGTTCCAGAAGGACACATTGCTGCTGGAAAGAGTCCAGCACAGAGATGGAGTGGAACATCTCCCTGATGAGGAAAGGCTGAGGGAGGTGCCTCTCCTCAGCTTGGAGAAAAGGAGACTGAGGAGTGACCTCATTAATGTTAAATATTTGAGGAGTGAGTGTCAAAAGGATGGACCCAGGCATCTAATTATAGGACAATGGGCAATGGGTATCAGCTGGAACAGAGAAGGTTCCACATCAATTTGTAAGGAACTTCTTCACAGAGAGGGTGACAGAGCACTGGAAGGGGCTGCCCAGGGGGGTTGTGGAGTCTCCTTCTCTGGAGACATTTAAACCCCACCTGGACATGTTTCTGGGTGACCTGATATATGGGATCTTGCTGTGGCAGGGGAATTTGACTAGATGATCTTTCAAGGTCCCTTCCAATCCCTAATGTTCTGTGATACCCCCAGAACCAGGAGGAGCTGAGGAAACGCAAAAATCAGCAGTCCAAGCACAAAACTTTGGTTTTTTAACCTTTTTACAGCAGTTTTATGCCAGTGTAAACCCCTGGATGGCTCCACAACAGCAAAAGCTGCAGGGGAAAAAAAACCCCAACTGGTAAAAAGACTTGAGGATTCAAACAACTTATACAGTGTCACGTCCTGCGCTGGCTTTAGAGACTCAGGTTGAGACAGGGGACTGCATTAATGTCAGGAAAAAACCCTTTATCACCGTAACCTATTAGTGAAGCTGCTAAATCTGAAGCCTCTAAAAGCTGAGAAGAAACATGTGTTTTAACCTGATTTCTTCCTGCTGTGGTTCATCCGAGAAGCTTTTTAAGGAACTATTCAACAAATTGCAGTGCTGCCTCCTTGGTCCAGGCTTTTTTTCCACAGAAGTGGTTTCCCCACTAGAGTTAAATCCTGAACCAAGCAAAAATGATCTGGTAAAGATGAGCAATTGATACAGAGGTAGGAGATTGAGATGCTTCCCCCATTAACAGAGCTTCTCTTATAAATCCCTATTAATCAGGCATCCCATCAATAGAAAGTTTTCCATTAAATTCAAAGGGAGTGCAATCACAGAGCTGGTTTAATACAGTGCAATGGTTCTGACGTTTCCCCTCTCATCTGCCAAGCTGCAGAGCTCTTTTTCCTACTGAGGTTGGCACCGGAGGAGCTGAACAGCTCAGTGACAGAGTGGAAAATTCTTCTGAACATCTACAAGGAAATAAATAAATAGGCACCCTGTCCTCTCTGACTTCCACCACTAGCAGAATGGAGAATTACAGGTTCCAGTACAGACGTCTGTGGGTTTTTTCCAGGCTCACAGCTCACCAGCTTTAAAAATGCCTCAAATATAGCTGTGCAGCATATTCAGACCTTTGATTTTTCAAGTGACAACTGGACACATGGCAGGAGCAGAAGGGAAAAGCCGCAGAGCCTGGAGTGACGCACAAATGGAGAAACTGAGAGGTTTTACAGTATTTGTATGGGTTGTATGTTATTGTCCAATATCGATACAGGAGGGGAGGGAAGAGGATAAAAACGAGCAGGGACAAAGTATCTCCAATCTCCTGATGATCAAAGAAACATCGTATAGTCTTGTTAAAAATCAAGTAGTAGATGCAGAGTTGGATTAGTCATACAGAAATGACATGACACAGCATAGGGAGGACTGACGTTTAACTCACCCAGCATCACTGGCAAGAAGTCAGTGGGAATGAGAAAGGCTCCTCAGGGATCATTAGGCTCCTGAAGGTTTTCTGTGCCCTCACTCACAGGGGGATATGAAGTGATATGTGGAAGTGGGATGGAAGATTCTCCACCTCAGGTGTTCCTGAGGCTGGCAACTTCTACAAGGCTCCAAGGATTCCCTTCACACACTTCTTTTCCTCTCAGAAAAGATATTCTTCATTCCTTTATCATCTCAAGCTATTTTCTTGGTGTGTCCAATAGACCTTCATCCTGTTCAACCTTGTTTGCTCCAGGCAAAATATTCAGGGCTTGACTTTCTCCTCTGCCTTGGCATCTTGGGCTTCCTGTGACAAAGGGCATTTCTAAAGAAGCCAAGTTTGCCTTTCTTTTGCCTCAGCATGAAATGGGAGCAAATAGTGAAACATTGCATCTTTGAAAAACAAAGCAATGGCTTGTGTCCTAGCTAGTCCTCGGGGGATGTATAATGATTCTCAGTATCACTGATGTTACAGCACAGCCCAGGAAGGCTTTTACACCACGTACTGTATTCCCAGTATAGCTGGTGCCCTGACCCAGTGCATTGCCTGGGTTGAAAAGTCATAAACATCTCCCATGTCAGCCCATCACATTTTGTTCTGATGGTGCCAGCTCCTCTTTCTACTTGTGATTCCCAGACCTGGGTCACCAGCTTCCCTGGTTGGACTGGAGACAGTGACACAGGCCAGAAGACTTAACACAAACAGCAGACTTTGCAGGTGGGGAACAGAAGCCTCCTGGGGCTGGAGGAACATCTGAAGCAGCAGATGAGTGTGTAGGTGACCATATTGTCACATGATCCAGAGCTCAAGGCCTGCTCCACAGTCCCAGAGAGCTGAACATCCTCATTGTTAGATGAAATAGAAACAGTCAGATAGACGAAGCAGAAAACACAGCAGAGTGAAAGGTTCAGAATCAATTTGTTTTCCATGCCTGAAGACGATGGCACATGCTGGGCTCATCCAGGTGCTGTGCTCCATGCCTCCTGACTTGCAAGCTCCCCTTTCACTAGTGAAACCTATTTCCGAGCTTTTGCATTCTGTCTGTGTACCAGTGTGGACAAGAAAAGTTACTGGGGAGACACATAAACCATTAGACATCCTCTCAGTGAATGTTTTAGCACAGCTGATCCAGACTGTCTGATCTAATACCACTGTTTTCACCATCAGACACAACTGCAGTGATGCAAATGGGTTTTGAGACAGAGGAAATCCAGGCGGAGGCGAGGTTGAATAGCAAAGGAAGAGTCTAACACTTTCATACAAGGGCAGAATAAAATATTTACCCTTTCCTTACATTTATCTCTGCCTCCTGTGCCAGCTCCATGTCTTTCCACAGACTGACATGCAGAAAATGAGGTTTCTTTTCAGGAAACCACAATATTTCTTCCCAAGAACGACTGGTACGCTTCAAGTTAGATATGTTCTTAAAGGCATCCTTGACTCATGACCCACGACATCATTTGTCAACGAAAACCTCTCTCCTATTTCTCTTTTGGAGCTAATAAGGCTGTGCATTTACACAGCAAATTCAATACATCTCGAATACCCCGTTCTGAGAGCAGTGCATTATTTCCTGTCTTTCAAAGGTTTTTTAGAGTCAAATATAATAGATGGTCTTTTAACAAGTACTCCCCCAAACATAAGGAAAGTCAGTCTAGTGCAGACTTTGCTACCAACATGTTAAGCAAGAGAGCCGAAACCCGAGTTCTTCTCACAAGCTGTATTTTCAGCTGGGAAAAGGTATATTCTTAAATCATGAGGCAGCCAACGGAAAGTTAAATCACAGTGACAGCAGAATGTAGTTTAATTCAAAGTTAGCAGGTCAAGAAGGGCCATGAAGGATCCTTGCATTTACCCCAAGCTATTAATTCTGATAAAACCTACTGGCTGCTTCAGTCCTCGAGGATTTTATTTTTCATGTTCCTGCTTGTTAGCTCCCACAAATGAAGAAAGGGGATTTTTTCTCTGAGACATAAGTTTCAATTGACTTGTCTAACATAATGGCTTGGACTGTATTACTTAAAAATGTCTGAGTGCTGCAGCCACAAGCCTGCAGAAAAAGCCTCACTTTCTGTACAAATCTCTCCCCCATTCCTTGTTTTTTCTCCAGGTATCTCTTTCCATTCCTACACAAGCAGTGCAAAGGGCTGTACCTCCAGCTCCACCACCTCCACTCTAAATCCTTCGTGACACCCTGCCTTCAGCATCCGTGAAGACACTCAGTGGCTGCCAACATGTCCCTTGAGCTCCCCAGAGAACAATGAAGCAAATAATTTCTTTAATTATTTATCGAGGGCTGCTTTCTCAGTCAATAAATTTGTTTGGCTGTCTCCTGGAGGCCTCACTTTCTACTTTATTAGGTTCTTTCCACATGCATTTGAAATAGGTTTTATTATTCACATTGGTATCTACAGCAAGCTTCTTTGCTTTTCCTTTTTATCAGCAATTTTATGCTCCTCTTTTGTTTTACCCCACAAGCTCTTTGTTGCCTTTATTTCCCCCCCCCATGCCTGATGTTTTACGAGACAGAACTTGACCTTTAATTAACCTTCTAACCATCTTTCTCTTCTCTTCACACTCACAAAAATCCCCACAATATGTATTATTTTAATTGACCGCCAAGTCACTTAATTCCCTTCTCTATTGTCAGGATCTGACTTGGGGCGGGGGAAGAACTGGACTGTTCTTTTGTGCGAATCTCCTCCAAATAAGCACATTTGCAGTTTTGTAATGAACTATTTTAATCAACAGCTGTGAAATGGCCAATAAAACAAATTTGTATTCAGGGCCTGTACAGTGGGAGAGAAGACTCATGAAATGAAAAAGGAAAAAGAAACCTCTCAAATGAAAATCCTTCTTGTCTTTCTGAAGTGGTGCCTGGTTTTGGCAAGAGAAAAAGTGACCTCTTCTTGTCCTCCCCTCTTTTTGGCAGCCTTATCAAAAAAGAAGCAAGCAAGCAGCTTGCAAATTGTTTGGCTACTTTTAAAAGTCTGCAGGGGTTAATTATTCTTGTTAACAGTTAGGAACAGAACCAAGTCAGGAGTGGGAAGAGGATGGCGTAGGGGGAAACAGCAGAAGATGCTCAAGTTACAGCTACTTTTTTACCCATCTCAAGTCTGGTCCAAACTAATGACTAGTAAGTGATAAGTGACAAGGGACTGGAACATCTACCTGATGAGACAGCTCCCTCAGCCTTTCCTCTTTAGCTTGGAAAAAAGAAGATTGGAGGATGACCCCATTAATGTTGATAAATATGGAAAGGGTGGGTGTCAGGAGGATGGAGCCAGGTTCTACTCAGGGGCACCCAGTGACAAGACAAGGGGGAACAGGTGTGAGCTGGAACAGAGGAGGTTCCACAACAAGATGAGAAAGAACTTCATGGTGAGAGTGACAGAGCCCTGGAAGGGACTGCCCAGGGGGGTTGTGGAGTCTCCTTCTCTGGAGACATTTAAAACCTGCCTGGCCATGTTCCTGTGTGCCTTGATCTAGGTGATCCTGCTCTGGCAGGGGGATTGGACTAGATGATCTTTCAAGATCCCTTCCAATCCCTGATGTTCTGTGCATCTGTGAATCACAGACTTTGTGTTCTTCATCTGAAGGCTTCATCTTTGCAGGTGCAAGGATGTAATCTTGCACTTGAACATATTTCAGCTTTATGTATATTTTAATTAGGAAAGTGTCACGTGTCCCCATCCCTCCATGCAGCATCGCAGTGCTTTCCGCAGCCTTCACCCCAGCAGCGTCTGCCTTTCTAATCAAAGGTATATGGTGATCATTCAGCAGGGATTGCTCTCTGCAAACAGCATGCTTATTCTTTTATCACTACTCCAATATGCAGTTCCTAGGCTTTCTTCGCCTCAAAATTACCCACTGAAATATGAAAGCAGCCAAATCCAAGAGAAACAGATGCAAGAGAAAAACTAAATTAAGTAAATCTTACAGAAGATCCTTCTCTCATGTGCTTCTACTGAAAAAAAACCAGTGAAATATTAATTGCATCTCAAAACATAATGCCAGCTGCTCTAACTCACACGATGGTTTCGATCATCTCGGTGTCAGATGCTCTTAATAGAATTTTGACATTTTTCAGTTGGTGGAATTTTCTTTCCTATCAAATACCCTGCTGGGAGTGCCACATACCTACACCTCCTAAAGTCTCTTTAATGACTTTTAAATCCAAGTAAGTATTTTAAATGCATAATTATGTAAACAGTATGTGTTAGTCTGGACTTGTTTACATAGTCAAACAGGTTAATACACTAACTTCTACAACTAGAGAACCACCTGAAAGCAGCAGCAGGATAGAGTCTATCAACTATTTCTTTGCAGATCACAGAATCACAGAACATTAGAGATTAGAAGGGACCTTGAAAGGTCATCCAGTCCAATCCCCTTGCCAGAGCAGGATCCCCTAGGTCAAGTCACACAGGAACATGGCCAGGCAGATTTTAAACATCTGCAGAGGAGGAGACTCCACAGCCCCCCTGGGCAGCTCATTGCAGTGCTCCATCACCCTAACCATAAGTTCCTTCTCATACACTCCATTATAGTCAGTATTACATTTTAGTATCATTAAAGTACAGACTCAGCACTAGGGAACTCACTGTTATGTTTTACTACCAGCTAAAGTACGGAACTAACCACCACTTCCTCTCACTTCCATAGTCTTTAAAAACAACTTTCCCATTCTGAAAGTGCATGAAACACAGAAACAAGCCACATGCACAGGTGGTACCAGATAACTGCTTGAAAAGGAGCTAAAGCACTTTAGCTTTTTTGACCTTGTAAGGAAATTCTTGAAAAGAAAAGCCCCACTTCTTATTCCTCTACCTGCACTGCACCTATTTGATAAGCACACAACATTAGGGATTGGAAGGGACCTTGAAAGATCATCCAGTCCAATCCCCCTGCCAAAGCAGACAAATTCACGATGGAATAAAAACTACCAGGGGAGGAGGTAGGTTGGTTACAAGCATTATAGGAGATACAGAAACTCTTCCAGTGCCAACTGGGAAATCACTGCACTAGATTATTTCAAATAATTCACATTGATTTTACTAGATAAACCCTGGTTTAGAAGAGCCTGTCTATGAAAACACTCTGCTCAGTCACAGTGTTTTCCAGATCACATCTGTCACCACAGGCAACAATCTCCACACAATCGTTCATTGTTTCTAGATATTCATAGTCTATCAACACCTAAAGAGTCTATGTGCAGTGTTACACAAGTCTCATAACATTTGCTGTAAGGCTCTGTGGTCATAACAAGTAGCATGGTTTCCTTTTACTTAAAGTACCTCAAGATCTCATTTAATGTCCCCATCCACAGCTGAGACCCAGCAGCCAGTTTGGAAATAAGCTTGTCCTGTGCTGCCATGCAAGTCACACAAACTCCAAACTTAATGCAAACATTTCATGCAGCAGAAAAAGGGTTCTTTCACATTAGTTTGAATCATTAGTTCACAAACACTTTTATTTTCTTCCCACTCAAAAAAAGACTCCACTACTCACTCACCAACAAGGACTAGGGAGGAGAGCAGTTGCCAAGGCAAAAGTCTCCCAAACAACATCACATACCTTTTCCAGCGATCCTTCAGACCTCATAGGATCTGCCTCTAAAGAGCCACAAAACTACTCTGAAGCTTCTAGAAAGCCCATCAAGTAAAGCACACACACTTCTGCAGCCATTCAGTGCCATCACTTCAGCAGGACCTTGTGCTCCCCATTTATTTGGAAGCCCAGGACATTGCCAACAGCTGCTCTTCTACTTAGTACCTTGATTGCTTATCTTCTTGTTGAAGGCAAAATTCATCTAATTAAAAGCACAAATCAGAAACACCTTGGCACATCAAATGTTTTACTTGGTATGAAGGAGCAGCACTAATTACTTTATGTTAATTTATTAAGAAAAATAATGAAGCAACAGATAAATACACGGAATTCTTTCCACTGCTGGCTAGAGGTAACACACGAAACCCGTTGAGTTCCCAAGAGAGAAAATGCCATATTGGTTGCTACCACAATGGACAAGTGATTGAACCTTTGTGAAGAACAAAGGATAAAATAAATTTGAAAACAGCATTTGGACCTTGTTTCCTCCCTTAAAGTATGTTTCCACTTGGCATGACATCAAATTAGGAAGTCTGACTGGCTGTGTTTCAAACTCACGTCTTGAGGCTGTTCTTTCTAGATTGAAAGATGATGCTCATGGAAGACTTTTGCAGAATTAAAACATTTTGGATCAGGTAGTTAGTTAGGAAATAAGGCCATCAAAACATTGATCTCAGGATGACTTTACAGCTCCACAGCAAAGATTTTATCATTAGGTGGAACAAGAGTTTCCACTCTCACTTCTCATTAGGTACCAGCTTCACTCCTAATGATTTTCACAGAATCACAGAATTATTGAGCTTGGAAAAGCCTTCTAATATCCTCCAGCCCAGCCCATGACTGAACATCATCGTGTCAGCCAGACCAGGGCAGTAAGGGACACAGCCAGGCTGTTCTTCAACACCTCCAGGGATGGGGACTCCACCACTGCCCTGGGCAGTCCATTCCAGGCTCTGATCACTCTTTCCATG
>JAOXOE010000745.1:16547887-16559532 GCA_028565055.1 Phoeniculus purpureus
GCTGTTTAGTTTGAGGAAGAGGAGGCTGAGGGGAGACCTCATTGCTCTCTACAGCTACCTGAAAGGACACTGCAGAGGTAGGTGTTGGTGCTGGTCTCTTCTTACAGGTCATTAGCGACACAACCAGAGGGAAGGGCTTCAAGCTCCAACAGGGGAGGTTTAGATTGGACATCAGGAAGAAATTCTTCCTGGACAGAGTGGTCAGGCACTGGAATGGGCTGCCCAGGGTGGTGGTTGAGTCCCCATCCCTGGAGGAGTTTAAAAGACACTTAGATGTAGTGTTGGGGGATCTGGTTTAGGGATGAACTTGTAGGGTAGGGTTGATGGTTGGACTCTGATCCCAAGGGTCTTTTCCAACCTGAATGATCCTGAGATTCGGTGGTGCCCAGAGTGCTGATTAATGAAAGTGAGTGGAAAGATCTGTAAAGAAGCTTTCAGGATCGCTGCCACGAGCGGCCAAGTGACCTTGCTGCAAACATCTCCTCATTCTTACTAAGCCATGGAGAACCTGACTAGGTGCTGATACGCAGCAATAAGCTTCTCTGTAAAGCACAAGAGCACACACAGACACTGATCCAACTTACAGTTTGCTCTCGGCGAGTGTCAGCTTGTCTTTCAACAACTGGATTTCAGAATCTTTCTCCGTGGACATTAAGTGGTTCTGAAATTCTTTGTCTCTGCTAGCAGCCAGTAACATCTCAAGGTTCTGAACCGTCAGTCTCTCGCTGGATAACTGCTTCTTCAGCAACTCCACTTCTGATTTTACATCTTCCAATTCACCAAGCACCTAGGGCACAGATTTCAGAAGTTACTTGTGTGCTCAGTTACGACCATACGGGGGCTCTCTGTTCTGAAGAGCTGCTCTGAAAGCTCAACTGAAGGGAGGCTCCATGCAAGTGAATAGGACACTGAGTCACCACAGCACTTAAACCCTACAAGGATTTACATCCACACTTGGTTGAATCCTGAACAATGGAGACTCTTAGGTCAGTATCTGAAACATGTGGAGGAGCAGTACAGACTGGCCATTCTATTCAAGGAGCTCACAAGGACAGCAGGATGGCCATGAGCCAGCAATGGGCCTTTTTGGCCAAGAAGGCCAACAGCATCCTGGGGTGGATCAGAAAAGGGGTTGTTAGCAGATTCAGAGAGAGGTTCTCCTCCCACTCCGCTCTGGCCTGGTGAGACAATACCTGGAGTATTGTGTCCAGTTCTGGGCCCCTCAGTTCCAGAAGGACACAGAACTGCTGGAGGGAGTCCAGTGCAGAGCCACAGAGATGATGGAGTGGAGCATCTCCCTGATGAGGAAAGGCTGAGGGAGCTGAGTTTCTTGAGTTTGGAAAAGAGGAGACTGAGGGGTGACCTCATTAATGTTTATAAATATGTGAGGGGTGGGTGTCAGGAGGATTGAGCCAGGCTCTGCTCTGTGGCGTCTAATGATAGGACAAGGGGCAGTGGTTGTGAGCTGGAACAGAGGCAGTTACACATCAACAGGAGAAGGGACTTCTTCCCAGTGAGGGTGAGAGAGCCCTGGAAGGGGCTGCCCAGGAGTGTTGTGGAGTCTCCTTCATTGTAGACGTCTAACACCCACCTGAACATGTTCCTGTGCGACTTGATCTAGGTGATCCTTCTGTGGCAGTGGTATTGGACTGGATGACATTCTGGGGTCCCTTCCAATCCCTAATGTTCTGTGACTCTGTGTTTCACTAGAAGCAATGGGATATTGCCATCACATCAGTCAGTCCCTACCAAAAGTTCTGCCTTAGTCTGACACGTCTCCACTGTCCATGTCGAAGAAAGCTGCAGCCCTTCCATCAAGTTAGAAGACTTTGCACCCATTCAACCAAACTCTCCGCTGGCACACGCGTTTTCAGCTGTAGATCCCCTTTATCTAATGTTTGGAGGAAGGAAATCTTGTCTTATTTTCTAAATGTTGGGCTTTTTAATCATCCCTGAGTTATTCTTCATGGCTCTGCTAGGGCAAACTGACACAGCAGCGTACAGAAAATGATCAGATCATTCTCCAGCAAGGATTTTCTGAAGCTTATCAGAATGAGACAGTATTCCCATGCTCCCACTCTTGTTTGGTCGCAGAAATTGTGACTCTCCCTCAAGATTCACCTTTTATTTTGCACTAATAATTTTTTGCTTTCCTACTTGCAGTTGCCAAGGGCTCGATAACATCTGAGCCCTCAGAGGAACGCTGTCGAAGGCACGATGGCCTGACCTACTCCTGAGATGGGCTTGTTGAAGTGTTTCAGCTCCTTGTGACTTAAAAAGGAGGGCATGACTAAGTGCCTCATCTACAGCCGCCAAGAGAGATGCCTGTTCTTGTAGCAGAGCTCCTCTTCTCTGCTCCTGAGAGTAGAATTCCGTGAGAAACCCAGAGTGAAACGCGAACACTACTGAAACCCCAGTTGAACCACAGAGACGAAAACTAGGATCCAGGAAAACTGTAGCTTGAAGGCTCCTCGAGAATACTGATATTGAAACCTTGTTTTGAGCCAAACTATTGCTCAGTTCTGTTAAAAACATTTGTTTATTTATTTTAATTTTGTTTTGCTTTGTTTTTCATTAAATGTAAGTTAGTCTCATGCTTGTTTTGTACGGAAAACATGTAGAGAACATAAAGGTTCCCTTGGGAAGCAGCTCTGACAGTGCAACTTCCCACAGCCCTACTCTGAGCCCATGCTGAGATCTGTGGAACTCAAAGGACTTGGCTACTTGTGAGGGGTGAGGAAAGACACAGACAATTCCACATCTTGAGAAAATAGGAAGAATAGCAACATAGATAGAAAGGAAGAGGAAGACTTCAAAAGAAAAGCAATGAAAAGTAAATTCAATGAGGATGTGACTTGGTCTAGGTTATCCTGCTCTGGCAGGGGGCTTGGACTAGATGATCTTTCGAGGTCCCTTCCAATCCCTAATGTTCTGTGATTCTGTGTGAGTTGCTGGAGCGAGTGCAGAGAAGGGCAACGAAGTTGGTGAAGGGTCTGGAGAACAAGTCTGATGAGGAGAGGCTGAGGAAGCTGGAGCTGGTTAGTCTAAGGAAGAGGAGGCTGAGGGGAGATCTCATCACCCTCTACAACTACCTGGAAGGACATCTTGGAGAGGTGGGTGCTGAGCTCTTCTCACAGGTCATTAGTGACAGAACAAGAGGGACCAGCCTCCAGGGGAGGGTTAGGCTGGACAGTAGAAAACATTTTTTACACTGAAAGAACAGTCAGGGCTTGGAACAGGCTGCCCAGCGACAGGGTTGAGTCACCACCTCTGGGTGTGTGTAAAGATGGTTTAGATGCAGTGCTTAGAGATCAGTGGTGATTTAGTGGTGAACTTGGTGGAGCAGGGTTATCGTTCAGACTTAATGATCTCAAGGGTCTTTTCCAACCCGAATGATTCTCTGATTCTAAAGCAGAAGCAGATAAAGAGGGAGAGAAGTCTAAAAGAAATGTAAAGCTGAATTTCGGAAGGAAGTGCCTGGTGGAAGAGACCTTTGCTCACCTCCTCAGTTATTGAATCGAGCACCCGGCACCTGGCAATTGTTACCACACGAGCATTTGGAAATAAAGCTGAGGAGCAGAAAGAGATAACAAAGTAAACTCATACTAAAGGAAGCCTTTAACAAGTTTCACTTCCTGTGTTGCACCTCGCAGGTTCTATAACTTTACATTTAATGGATATTCTCGACTGGAGTCCTATTTGTGAACTGGAGGGAATGCTATTAGTATGCTAATCAGTTCTGCAGACTAAATTGGTTATAGGAGTGGGGTTCTAGGGAAAGGTACAATAAGGGAATATTTTTTAATTAGCACACTGTAAAGCCTTTTCTCCCCTTGATGCCTGTGCACATCCCCTATTGACATCAATTTCAGCCACACAACTTCTGCTGAAGTCAAGGGGGACTGCACGATGCTGCTCCAGAGCAGCCGGAGTGTGTTTGCAGTGAGGGATGGTGGCCACCTTCGAATCTGCAGCTACAGAAGTGCTGTCAGGTTCCAAGCATGGCTCTTGCAGTGGGGAGCATGGCTTTAGGTCCCATCAGACACTCCAGTCTGAACGGGTGTGGATCCTCTCACCTTTTACAAAGAGAAATTCAACCTTAGTTTCATCCTTCTATCAGTTTTTCAAGCCAATTCCAGATGGGTCAGCGCTTGGCTGGACGAGGGCTAAATTCACATTTGCTGCAGATGGACTTGCAGAGTTCATCACTGGCGTTGTAAATACCTGAGAGAATCAGTCCTGCAAAAACAATCCTTGCTCTCCAGTTATTTTTTTGTTATTAAGAAAGTTTCTGAGGTTCACAAGCCTCAAATGAACCTTTAGAAGAGTTGATGGAGAAAATAATTAAAGCACCAAGAAAAATGGTCGTTGGGGAATCACAATGTGAAAGATGAAAACAGGCAATAATTTGCAGCTTGGTGCATGGATGTTATCACTGGAACCGCATTCTTTGAATTATTTCCCTTCAATATCAGCCACTCTCAGGAGAGACAGAGTGTTTTTCAAAGGCACCGTGCAATGCCCAAACTTCCATTCATATATAATGTCTCACTGACCTTCTGCTAGAGCTCTTCTACTTGAGCTTGGAGAAAAGGAGACTGAGGGGTGACCTCATGAAAGTTGATCAATATGGAAAGGGTTGGTGTCAGGAGGATGGAGCCAGGCTCTACTCAGGGGCACCCAATGATAAAACAAGGGGCAGTGGCTGTGAGCTGGAACACAGGAGATTCCACATCAATATCAGTAGGAACTTCTTCACGAAGAGGGTAACAGAGCCTTGGAAGGGGCTGCCCAGGAGTGTTGTGGATTCTCCTTCCCTGGAGACATTTAACACCCACCTGGCTATGTTCCTGTGCAATTGGATCTAGGGGATCCTGCTCTGGCAAGGGGATTGGACTGGATGATCTTTCGAGGTCCCTTATTATCCCTAACATTCTGTGATTCTGTGGATGGAGAGCTGCAGGTTCGGCTCAGAGTAGAGATGCTCTGGACTCCCTGGACATCCTGTCCTTGTCACCGCAAGGCAGTGAAGGGACCAGGCTGCAAGGGGATCCTGCTGTGGCAGGGGGATTGGAGTAGATCATCTGTCAAGGTCCCTTCCAATCCCTAACGTTCTGTGATTCCGTGATTTTTTGATGCTGAAACCACTTCAGAAGTTGCCTTTTTATTCTACCACTTCTGGTCTGATAAATTTTCATTGCAATCAACATAAAGAACTACAGAATCTGTTCTTTCATCAAGAACCTTAAGGCTTGCCTGTCGATGAAGAGTAGTGATTGAGATCTGGACAGCACATAGCCTTGAGACAGAGGATGTGGTTGGAAGAAAGTCAACACCTATAGGATTTGTGCAGAAATCAGCCATCTGACAACTCTGCAAGTTTTTCTAGGTGCCTGTCACAAGTGCCACCCCACTGGATGGGGAGTAAAATACTGTGGAACACGCCCAAGTTCCTATTTCCTATAATAAGGCCAAATTTCCATCCTATAATCCAAGATTTAAATCCCTGAGAGAAAGTTAAGCTGCGTCTATGATATTTTTTACCACAGTTTCAAGCTCCAGCTTTACATAAGCTACTCTGGAAATGCAGCTTTAATTTCCCCTCTTGCACGTAAAGAGTAAGCGACAGTTCTGTTGTATTAATTTCTGAGTCAATTTATTTCGCTGAATTAAAAGGTTTTAACATTATTAGAACAACAATATTGCCTAATAAAAAGTAAAAGATCATTGGGGGTTCCAAGGACTTCAGTCTTAATCTCATTGCAATAACCACCTCAAACATAGGCCTAAAGATTATTAAAATGCTGCAGAAGTGGTGTCTTAGAGCATCTGAATAGGAAAGTATTGGTTAATTGGGCTACACGTCAGGTGTTCTAGCAGCTTTATCTCCTTTATCTGAGGCTCAAGAGGTATTTATATAGAGAAATCTCCACTTGGTGCCTTTCCATTTTTCCTTCTCCTTCTTATTCTTCTGTTTTTTACGTACAGCCTAAGAATTAATCTTCTAAAGGAAAAGAGAAGACAGTTAAGATGATCTGGATCTGCAGCTGAACCTAAATCTTGGAGGTGAAAGAATTCAAGGCTACAGATGAGACCAGTAAATGCAAACATAGCAGCCACATCCTCAACATCCTAGAGCCCCACTGAAACCAATAAGAGGAGACATCACAAATACAGCTTCTGTAATTGGGATGGGTTGTCTTGTGCAGCCCAGCCTCAGACCCAGACTGCAAGGCTGGAGCGTATTTAAGGTGCTCTGCCTAACGCAGACCATGAGACTCTCCTGCACTAACTCTCGGGAGAACCAGAGCAGATCATCCAGGAACACTTGCAGTCGTGGGTTTGACAGGGAATCAGCCACAACCTATTCTCCCACAGTTAATCACCTCAACTACAAGCACTGACAATATTCCTAGAGTGATTTAAACACCTCACCACTGCTAAACTAGGAGGATGTACTGCTGATGTCTGTGAGCCCTGTTCACACTGAGTGATTAAAACTTTAACCATTTCTCACATGGTGGTGCAAACTTTTCAGTTTTAAGGACTATTATTTCACTTTATGGAGCTTCTGCTGGCTGAATATGAAGTTATGACACTCACAACCCACTCTTCCAATAAGAGCTGACATCAGCTTGCAGAAGAGACTAAGGGATGTACAGCCACGATAAATCCTAGACAAGATGGGACTGATGGACACAGTGGTTTCAGCAAACACTTTAACCCCTGAGATTCTCAGTGTCATCTAGTGATAGGACAAGGGGCAATGTGTGCGAGCTGGAACAGAAGAGGTTCCATGTAAATATCAGAAGGAACTTCTTCCCAGTGAGGGTGACAGAGCAGTGGAAGGGGCTGCCCAGGGGAGCTATGGAGTCTCCTTCTCTGGAGATGTTCAAAACCCACCTGGGCATGTTCTTTTGTGACTTGGTCTAGGTGATCCTGCTCTGGTAGGGGGATTGGACTGGATGATCTTTCGATGCAGACAGACTGGAGTGCGTCCAGAGGAGGGTCACTACGATGATCAGGGGAATGGAGCATCTCTTGTACGAGGACAGACTGAGAGAGTTGGGGCTGTTCAGCCTGGAGAAGAGAAGGCTCTAGGGGGACCTTCTTTTGACCTTCCAGTGTCTGAGTGGGGCTTCCATGAAGGCAGAGGAAGGTCTTCTCAAGAAGGTTTATACGGATAGGACAAGGAGCAGGGGTTCAAGCTGGGACAGAAAAGATTTAGGCTGGATACTAGAAACAAGTTCTTCAGTATGAGGGTGGTTGATGGCTGGAATGGGCTGCCCAGGGAGGTGGTGGGGGCTTCATCCCTGGAGTCATTTAAGGTGAGGCTTGATGGGGCTCTGAGCATCCTGACCTAGGTGGAGTTGCCCCTGTGTAGGGAAGTTGGACTGGATGACCTCTAGAGGACCCTTCCAGCCTAGGACATTCTATGATTCTACGATTCTAATAAATAACACTCCTAAAATAACAAAAAGGTAAGAAATCCAGGGGGCCCACCAGAAAAGGAAATACACGACTAGTAAAGACCACGTCTTGCAGTTAGTTTGAGCGGTCAACCCATTTTTAATCCATCTCATGTGAATGGTTTATTTTGTATCTCTCTGTATTTTCAACCGGCGGCACGCGGTACCGAGCCGAAGCTTTGCAGAAGGCTGTTACGGGAACATTATTATGGTTATCAACAAAATTTGTAATCTCATTCACAAAAAAGTAATTTTGACAGGATCTGCTTTCCCTAAGCCCACGTTGATTGGCATTAATTAGATTTCCAGCGCTAATCCTTTATTAATCGAATTCTCCATCAGCCATCCCAGCACCAGTATAAATCTGACAATCCTGTAATTACCGGGGTCATCTCATTTTCCTATTTTAAATAGTGGAGCAACATTTGCTTTTCCCAGCCTCTTGGAGCTCTCCCACCGTTCCTAAACTCATTTAAAAACTCGCCATAGCAGCTGGAGGAGCTTGAGCACAGCTCACACTCTTATCAGCCCCTGCAAGGTTTGGCAAGCTTGTAGTAACACCGGGCTGTTTCAGGCGCTGCTTTGAGCTCTCTTGTTGGTCACAGGCTCACAGCAGTGTTGCAAAAGATGAGGTCTTGGTTGATTAAGCCAGGCTCTTATTAAACAGAAAGTCAAGAGAGAGAGAGAGAGAGGGAAGAAGACAAATAAGGAAAGACACTTGAAGAAAAGTTGGCAGCAAACGCTGTTTCATACTTCATGCCCTATGGAAAAATGTCCTCATGAAGTCCCTTTGCAGGTCTCCTCTCCAGCCCCATTGAGGAGCCATAGGACCACATCAAGGGACAATCATAGAATCACAGAACATTAGGGATTGAAAGGGTCCTCGAAAGATCATTTAGCCCATCTATGATTCTATGCATGGTTCTCACCTTGTGATCTCCTAATCGTAGTGAATAAGAGCTCAGTGTTTCACCTCAGCTCTCACTCAGAGCTACTTCATAGAATCACAGAGTCACAGAACATTAGGGATTAGAAGAGACCTCGAAAGTTCATCCAGTCCAATCCCCCTGCCACAGCAGGATCACCTAGACCAAGTCGCACAGCAACACATGACTATTTGAATCTGGAAGCAAATGCATTCTATGCAAATTTGGAGTTGATTCTCTGGCCAAATGTCTCCCCATGATACTGGAGATGCACCATGAATCAACTCCTGTTTTTTCCAAAGCTCCTGCACAGGAACCTGCCTTCGTCTAGCTATTAGGCAGCCAGACAAATTCTGCGCAGGTGGAAATACCTGGAGCAGGAAGCTGGTTTTACACTATGGTTCTGCAGCCAGTGTTTCCTGGAGACCAGCTGTGGCTGCTCCAGAGATGGGCAGAGGTGCCTGCATCACTCACTCGCTGCACTGAGAGATCACCTCAGTGCTGGACACCAACTGTGGATGTTAAACACCTCCAAGTCTCCTTTCCAAGCACAGCCTTATCTTCCTTTCACTTTACCTTTCTAACCCTCACTTTTAATGAAGCTTCAAGGATGAACTGAGCAGAAACACCACTACTGCCTTTATATTGTCATCTAATATCTTCTGGTATCCAACCCACCAACTTTACTCCATTCTTTTCTGACCTTCTTCTCTTTTCCACTAGTTATTATGTGAACTCAGACCTGGATAACCCCCCATTTCTCTGGGCTAATTTGATCCATCTCATTTTGCCTTCTGTCACCATTCCAGAAGGCTGGAGGATTTATTAAATTTTTCCAATAAGCAAGAGCATGGTCGAGATAATTCTGCTAGACGAGACTCTCTTTCAATAAATCTTTTCTTTTGTTTTAATGGGAGCAACTTATCTTCCAATAAGATTAATATCAATCTATAGGAAAGAACAAGATAAAGATAGATTTTGCCTATTAAATTTCAGAATGACAATCAGTTAAGTGTCTACTAAGTATGGCTAAATGAAAATGAACCACCCGGAGAAGTGCCTATGACAGGCTATAGTGTATTAAATGGTTTCATTATCCTCTGATATAATGAATAACAAATGGATCTGGAAATTGATGCAATGTTTGGGGAAAAAAGTGTTCCTGTAGAATTACAATAAAATTAGGCTGAATTTATGTTTCCACCATTGCAATTTTTCGCTGCCATCTCGCAACATCTGTAACCCCTGTTTATGAGCCGTTCTCGAGTAGAGTTTGCAATTAGTTGATGGGGGGTGGTTAGCAGATCAAGAGAGGTTCTCCTCCCCTTCTACCCTGCCCTGGTGAGACCTCATCTGGAATATTGTGTTCAGTTCTGGGCCCCTCAGTTCCAGAAGGACACAGAGCTGTTGGAGAGAGTCCAGTGCAGAGCCACAGAGATGATGAAGGGAGGGGAGCATCTCCCTGATGAGGAAAGGCTGAGGTAAAGGCTGGGGCTCTTAAGCTTGGAGAAAATGAGACTGAGGGGTAACCCCATGGATGCTTATAAATATGTGAAGGGCAGGTGTCAGGAGGAAGGAGCCAGGCTCTGCTCAATGTCATCTGGTGAAAAGACAAGGGGTAACGGGTGTGAGCTGAAGTTCCACATTAGTATGAGAAGGAACGTCTTCATGGTGAGGGTGACAGAGCACTGGAAAGGGCTGTCCAGGAGGGTTGTGGAGTCTCCTTCTCTGGAGACATATATAACCCACCTGGCCATGTTCCTGTGCGACTGGATCTGGGTGATCCTGCTGTGGCAGGGGGACTGGACTAGATGATCCTTTGAGGTCCTTTCCGATCCCTAATGTTCTGTGGTTCCGTGCTGATCATGTAAGAACTGTGTAAGAATAAATGCACATTAAATTAGAAAAGGTAGGTGAGACCAGAGCGCAGCACTTGTAACATCAGTAAGGAGAAAAAGGAAGAAGAAGAAATAAAGACCAAATATGTTTGAATTAGAAACGAACTAGTTTAATTAGCTACTCAAGTTTCAGGTGTTCACAGAGATTGAGCCGCTCCTTATATTCGAAGCAAGTTGCAGCACAGCCTTGTTATCACGTTCAACAATTTCCAGCCTGTTATACCTGAAAGATCACAACAGATTAAATTTTGTTCAATAGATTTTACTACTGAACCAGACGAGTTAAAATTCTCCGTGAAATGTAAAGACAGAGTGGAGCTTTATGAACAGGAGCAGGCAACGGCACAGGGCAGATTAGAAAGAGAAAACAAAAAGAAGAGCAATTTAACATAAAGTATTATTAGTAATAACACTGCAATCAATCACCCTTCTTATCTACTCATATGTTTTTAGATGATATCTTTTAAGAAGCCCTAGTGAAGACAAATCACCCGGTGCTGAGCTGAGCTCTGCGGCTGAGAGGGGTTCCAAAGGACCACAGTGGAATTCATCACTTCAGCGCCCGGCTCCTCACTGGAGATTACACAAGCTTCTGCGTGGAGAAAAATTAAACTAGCTTTGTTCAGGAAAGAGGAAGAAGAAAATGAAGAAACTGGAGATTCCTTTCCTTCACTACTTCTCTTTTACCGGAGAAGAAAAGCTCAGACCCGTCTCTGCTCCTCTTTGCATTTTAATGTTGTGCGAATGATTATGAAGGCTGCTAGACCCCAATAAATCCTTGCTGTCTACAGTGTGATGCTGCAGAGGTTTCCAGCCCTCCTCTGAAGGATTGTTAGGCAGAAGAGGTTTGTGTTACTATAGGTGGTGCTCTGCCTGCTGAGTAATTCCAAGGTCACAGGAAGGAAATAGGAACAGAAAGACTGGGGTGGGAGAAAAAGCACCAAGGGGGACTGAATCTGTTCTCCTCTGCAAAGAGCACTGGGGGCTGAAGAAGAAGGCAACCGACAGATAAATATAGCTTCAGCATCATCCCCTGTGGTGGTTCCCCTGTTGCAGAGATTATGGAGGTAACCACAAAACCAACCAGCAAAGCAACAGTAATCTGGATTATCCAGGGAGATCACAGAATCACAGAACATTAGGGATGGGCCCCTCAGTTCAAGAAGGACACAGAGCTGCTGCAGCGAGTCCAGCGTAGAACAACGAGGATGATGAAGGAAGTGGAGCACCTCCCTGATGAGGAAAGGCTGAGGGAGCTGGGTCTCTTGAGCTTGTAGGAGACTGAGGGGTGACTTCATTAATGTTGATAAATATGTGAAGGGTGGGTGTCAGGAGGATGGAGCCAGGCTCTG
>JAOXOE010000745.1:16566336-16592964 GCA_028565055.1 Phoeniculus purpureus
TGCCCAGGGGGGTTGTGGAGTCTCCTTCTCTGGAGATGTTTAAAACCTGCCTGGCCATGTTCCTGTGTGACTTGGTCAAGGTGGTCCTGCTGTGGCAGGGGGATAGGACTAGATCTTTTAAGGTCCCTTCCAATCCCTAATGATTCTATGATTCCTATGCAACTTGATCTAGATGATCCTGTTGTGGCAGGGGGATTGGACTAGATGATCTTTCGAGGTCCCTTCCAATTCTGTGAAGTATTTATCACAAGTTGGGAAGTCCATGGTTTTTGTCATGTTGGCAATGTGGACAGATATCTTAAAAAGATTATTCCTATGATGTCTTTTAAATCACCATATAAGCTGTTGAAATATAGTTATTCCGGAAGTGACAAACGCTGAGTTTGAGGGTCAAATAAACACCAAAGCAAATCCTCACTTGTAACGCTCAAGGTCACAAAAATCATCAGGGGGATGCAGTACAGGACAAAATGAATTCCCTTTTCAGTGTGGCTAGTGAGTGACGCAAACTGCTTGGAGAGAAATCAGTTGCAACAGCAGCTTTTACACGGGATGATGTAGCAAAGGCTGGACTGTATCAGGGGAAGGGAAAAAACCAAACTCACCAGAGATCAAGCTGCACTGACAGGGTTGCAAAGAAGAAAAACTTGTTCTTGAAGACATTTATTCTCTGCTTACTGCATGTATTTTGTTCTCAGATTGACACCTTGTGAGAATCTGTGGTGCAGATTCTCACTCAAGGTCAAGATTACTGTTCTATGCAGGTGCAACCTTATAGAAATCATTGTCTACCAATGTGCTGAGACCTCATTAATGTTGATAACTATGTGAAGGGTGGGTGTCAGGAGGATGGAGCCAGGCTCTGCTCAGTGGCATCTAGTGATAGGGCAATGGGTGTGAGCTGGAACACAGGAGGTTCCACATCAATATGAGAAGGCACTTCTTCCCAGTGAGGGCAACAGAGCACTGGAAGGGGCTGCCCAGGGTGGCCTGTGGAGTCTCCTTCTCTGGAGATGTTTAAAACCCGCCCGGATATGTTCCTGTATGACTTGGTCTAGGTGGTCCTGCTGTGGCAGGGGGATTGGACTGGATGATCCTTAGGAGTCCCTTGCAATCCCTAATGTTCTGTGGTTCTGTAAGGATCCTTTTCAACTGGAAGCTGAGTGTTCTCACAGGATCAGCCATAGTGAATAAAAATGATGAAACTTATTAGCTTTTTCTTTATGAAAACACCACATTCCAAGTAGTTAAGAGCCAGTTGTTGACTTTTATTAAGGTATAATGAGATTTTAGTTTCTGAAGATTGGTTTTCAGCAGCAGTAGCCATAGGTCAGGTTTCAGTAACAGTTTTCGTCTGCTTTAAGCCATGATTTTAATAGTCATGCTAGGGCCGTAGTTTTTTGAAAGGCTTTTTAAACCTGCTTTGACCCAAGATCAAAACTGCATTTTTCTTGCAGCCAGTTTTCTTTCAACAAGGCTGAAAATCTGCTGGCAAAGTCTTCCCTATTTTTGTGACTTAAACTACTGAAGTCAGAGCCCCTAAAGCATTTTACCATCATTTCCCCATGTATTAACTGTGGTCCTGAACACTTCAGGTATCCATTTTTCACCTTGCTTTGTAGAATAGTACATTAACTGAGAACCATAAGAGATGTAAAACCATTTAGCACGGAAAAGACCTTTAGTATCATTAAGTCAAATCATTAACCTAACCGTACCAAGCCCATCACTAAAATGGGTCCCCAAGTTCCAATAAATACTGAGCTGCGGATAATCTGGGTAATTTTCAAGAGTTCTGGTGGGTTTATTCTTACTGTGTAAGAAAAGTGGTCATTTCTGGAGTCAGTGCTCAGGCACACGCAGGTAGACTACAGTCTCAGCAGCCTGAGGGTGCAAAAACCTGTGAGTTTTTGTGCTGAAATGTGAGCTTCAAGTGGGATTGTAAGTGATTCCTGTGCACTGCTGGTTCTGCAGAGATCTTGTTTCTCTGTGGCTTCTCCCACAGCTGGCACATATCAGCCTTACCCTAGGCACACAAACCCCCTGAAGTCAGTCACTAGAGAGGTTTCACTGCAACTAACAGAAGTCCAGGTGTTTAGAAATAACCAGTTTTTTGACTGCACTGAATGAAGCCACAGAACACTGACTGAAGGCCCTGCTGCTGGAGAGAAGGATTCTAAATAGTAGTATTGTTATAAAAAAGGTAAAACAAGAAGAAACCCTTAAACCCTTGTTCAGTTTTATCTAGAGTTTTATCTTAAATTTCTTTAGCCTACCTTAGAAGTCTTCAGAATTTTCATTCCATCCTTGTAGTGATGAATATCTGAAGCTGCAGAAACACAAGAGTCACAGAAGTTAATCACAGAATATTAGGGACTGGAAGGGACCTCCAAAGATCATCTGGTCCAATCCCCCTGCCACAGCAGGATCACCCAAACCAAGTCAGACAGGAACACATCCAGGTGGGTTTTAAACATCTCCAGAGAAGGAGACTCCACAACCTCCCTGGGCAGCCCTTTCCAGGGCTCTGTCACCCTCACTGGGAAGAAGTTCCTTCTCATATTGATGTGGAACCTTCTGTGTTCCAGCTTACACCCACTGCCCCTTTTTCTGTCATTAGATGACACTGAGAAGAGCCTGACACCCACCCGTAGAGATCATTACAAACATTCAGGTTATCCACTAGAGCAGAACTGGGCACAGATACAAACAGAAGGGTTAACTTTATCACGCAGCAGTGCCATACAGTAGAGAACTGTCAGCGGTTCCTGCTGTACTTCAGAGTTGAAGCTGTAGCAGTAAACACAGAGGGCTTCCCCCCCACCCCCCTTCTCCTATTCTTCACTGCAAATAGTTTCTAGTTAGTGTTGGCTTCTGTACATGATAGTTGAGATTATTTTAGCCAGATTGTGAACTGCATCTGAAGCTGAATTAAATATTCATGGCAGGGGGGATTGGACTAGATAATCTTTCGAGGTCCCTTCCAATCCCTAACGTTCTGTGATAAGTATGACTGCAGAGGAATTAATAGAATTGATTTGGGACAGTTGTATCTTCTGAACCAAACCAATCAATGGCTTCACATCACAACATTTAAACTTCCAGCAAGTTACCCATTGGAATGGCATAGCAAAAAACCACTCTTGCACAGCACATTCCTTTCAATAATTGCCCCCATGGGCTCCGTTTGCTGTGATACTGGGGTCTGTACCTAGAGAACTGGTTTTGTTTCAGAGTGACTCAGTGTTTGTATCTAAGGAGTCCTTAGTCCTACATGTGCAGGTAAACGGGTACAGGGCTCTGATTGCCCGTTCTCTGGGGATGCAAGTTGATAGAGTCATAGAATTATTCAGGTTGGAAAAGACCCTTGGGTTCATCAAGCCCGACCACCAATCCTGCTCTACAAGTTCATTCCTAAACCAGATCCCCCAACACTACAGCTAAGCATCTTTTAAACTCATTGAAGGATGGTGACTCGACCACCACCGTGGGCAGCCCATTCCAGTGCCTGCTGAAGAGTTGCAACACCTGTATGTTTTCAGCTACAGAAATACTAGTTAGTACAGTTGTTACCTGAGTGACACCTATGCATTGGTTATAGAGGGAAAAGGTAAAGAGTTTGAGTCTTTTTTTTCACCCCAAACCACCACAGTGCCTGCCTTTGAGCGGGGTACAATCCTCTCGTGAGCACTCTCGCCACTCAACTTAAAATCCAGCCGGTTTGCGCTTTTCTCATTGTCAGTGGCTCTACTTTAGTCACCAGGAACAAAGTCTGTTTAAAAAAAGACATAGGACTTACCTGAAAAGAATTATCCAGCTGTGATTCTTCAAAACATCCCTGTGCTTTCTGTCACACACACAGCTACAAGCAGCCTACTCAGAACTCCACACTAGAGACAAACAACCTCCATTCCCAGCAGAGCAAGCTAAGAGGTGTTTCCTGCCTCTCCTCCCTTATATGTTGTGGGTGGTGTTGGTCAGCAGGTCTCCCAGGACACAGGTGTGTCTCCAAATCAGTTGCTGATATCACACACCTGAAAGGACTGTGCGTGGAGGAGTGATGCTGAGTGCTTCCTAAACAGCCAAAGTTACTATAGCAGTTCTCTTTAAAATTACAGAGATTTCACATCTTTCACGGGTTTCCTTGGCCCCACAAAGTTACTTAAAAGGACTTTCTGCAATTTCATTCGTCTTGGTAATTTTTACACACACACAAGTCTCTTCTGTCTTGGCTCGTGCAGAGGTCTGCGCTGTCAGGATTTACAAATCAATGTTGTGGACTTTCCCACAAAGATCTGCTGCTTTACTCTTCCCTCAGTTTGATTTCATTCTCGTTAATGATGTGTTTAAATTAGCTGTAGGCATTTAACTCCTACTTCAAGTCACCTCCTGTACGCTACAAAGAGATTTCACACTGAGCTGTTAAAGCCCACATCCAGAAAGCGCATTATTCATAGTACACCCGGGTTCACGTGAGAAGGCAGAAGTGAGGCAGGAGTAGTAGGTTTAACAAAGCGCTATCTTCAGGTCTGTTCCTTCAAAGCTTGAGCTACTTCTGAAGTGATCCCCTGTTCCTTGTATCATGGGGCAACTCCCAGATACACTTCTAGACAGCCCACTCAAGCATTTTTATTAGATATTTTATTCACATTAGCTGTGTGTGTGACTAAGTCTGTCTTCGCCAGAGCACACTGGTTTGTCTCAACGTATTAACTGTAGCTGTTGCCTTGTTGCCATCCGAAGTCACTAAGTTAATTAGAGGAAGTTTACAAGTAACCTCTGTGTGTTTATGCTTCCCCTGACAGTGCTGATTGACAAAGACCAGTCCCCCAGATGGAAGCCAGCTACTCTAGAAGAAGTTGCTGATGAATTTGTAGACGATTGTTTCAAGCCATTGGGACACGACGACCTCAAGCTGTAAAACTCAAGCCTGTTGATGTCTTATACAGCTGTTTAATTCTATGGTGGAAAGATGACTGGTAGCACGACAGAGCTGACAAGGCTCGTTTAGCCAGCCTGGGATTCACAAGTCTCACAGATATTCTATGCTTAATTCTGTGGTGCAAACATGACTGGGAGCACAACAGAGCTGCCAAGGCTCGTTTAGCCAGCTTGAGATTCACAAGTCTCACGTTTTGCATTCAGTAACATTCTCTTCTGTTACGCTGCCACAGTGGCATATCATGTCTCTGCTCAATAAGGAGAAATGTTCCTTCCTGGTGGTTTGTTATTTTTACTGCTTTGCACAATGATTAACAATGACACTTTTTTTTCATCACTCTTTAGTTTAGGAGGAACCTTTGGGGGAATTAAGGGATGACTTAATTATCAAGAAGTCAGAAGACCTTTGTGTTCTTGGCTGTGTCACTCATGTATTAGTGTGGGACTGTGCCTCAGATTCCATCTCTGTGTCTCTTCACCCACTCCTCTGGGCTGAGATTCTGCTTATAACAGAGCTGCAGATGCAAAATGCAGAACATGCTAAACATGTGGTGTTATTGCTTAAATAAAAGGTCAGACTGACATATTACGTGTCTGACAGCGAGATCTTGTTCTGTTGATTTAACATTTGGTCAGTATTCAGTCTTGCCACGCGATGCAGACATCATTTCGAATGTCATAATCTTGCCAGAGCCTGCAGCACACTTGCATTTGCTTGTAAAACCAATTAGTAAGTTTGATTGAACTGCATAATCGCTTTGGTGTGCTTTCAAAAGTCACTGGTTTTTCCTGGTCTCACGGGTTCTGAACACTGAGCAGCACGTCTCCTGTTGTTATTAGTGGCTGTCTAATGATTTGGGGGGGATTGGAGGGTGCAGCCTGGCCCTAATGATGTCAGTGGCTGGAGTTTCTCCGTACCAGTTATTGTGGGTTCCCTTTTGCTTGTGCCCAGCTGTCTGCTCGGGGAAAACGTGTGACAAGAAGGGGGGCACAGCAGTATGAGCTGAAGATAACAAATATGAGAAAACATGGCTGCTATATAGATAATACAGGTTTTCTATCACAGTATATCCTAACAGCTGGACTTGTTGGGATAGACCTTCAAATGCACATCAGAAACCCCTCTCTGCATGTGCATTAAAGGCTCTTGAGTCCTCATACTGTAGTACTGGAAGTCATATGACATATTAAACTGCATGAGGTTTTTATGGGTAATCATGTATAGGTGTTTTTTTCCTACTGGTTTCTACAGCTATATAGGTTTTGGGTTCTCTGAGACTAAAAGAAGAATATTTTTCCTTTAATATAAGGATTATTGTTTTTCCTTTAAATTTAAAATTAATTAATTTTTCCTTTAATGTAAGTAACTTCTGTTATTCCATAGTGACCAATCAGCACTGGGAAGTCAAGAAGTCAGAGCTACAGGAGAACTAGCAGGGAGATTTTTAACGCCGGGTCATTTTTATTACCCACAGTAATGGTTTGCACTGCTTTAAGGCACCTTCCGTCCTAGAAGCTGCTGCATGGAAGCAAAGCCCAGGAAACTCAGGCATCAAGGTGAACCATTAGAATGAATGAATTAGAGGTGAGCAAAGTAAAGAACGGATGACACCTTGCTTTGTCACCAGACTCTTTAAGATAAGGTGCTTAGATTTCAGTTGTGAGTTAATGCTACTGTGTATTTATTGTTGTAAGACAGTTCTTCAGTTTATTTTCAGGAGTCACTGAGAGATTAATACCTGATTCCAAACCCATAGCTTGAGTTTCTACCTCATCACAGTTATCACAGTACATTAGGGACTGGAAGAGACCTCCAAAGATCATCCAGTCCAATCTCCCTGCCAGAGCAGGACCACCTAGACCAAGTCACACAGGAGCATGGCCAGGTAGGTTTTAAATCTCTCCAGAGAAGGAGACTCATGTTGGTTCTGTAAGAAGTGCAGACCTCCCTCGTATTGTCTAAAATGTTTATGGTTTAGATTCATAAACAACAGCTACTTTTAGCTTGAAAAAAACGGGTTAATTCCGTTATTTTTGTACAAAAAGAGCAACGTGCAGTGACTAATGAAAACCACAGGGATCCCCGAGGACTAGGGATCATGCCTTCTCTGACTGGAGAGGACTTAAAATGCTGTAGCAGAACTATACAGTCAGCAGGCTCTGATTTGCACATGTTTCCAGTACTTCTGTGAACAGGAGTTATCCCAAAGTCACACTAAGAAGACCCCATGTGTGCCTCTGTTATCAAAGAAAAGCTGTACAAGCGGACGGTAAGTTCAACTTTATTTGATCCACCAGAAAATAGTTTCCACCAAAAAAATACTGTAAAAATATATTGTGGTGTGTTCTATTTGGAAATCCTGGCATGTCCCACTCCAGAAATACAAGTTTTACAAAGTTGTGCTGCGGTTGGTGTCTTTTGAACCATTATTGGAATATCCAGTCAGTCACTTCACACCCACTCAGACTATACTTATGTTTCCTGGAGAAAATACAAAGCAAATGTATTTGTAACTCCTAAATAGAAGTAAGAGGTTTTGCAGAGTGTGATGACAGTCCCATCCTGGAGTGCCTTTATTACACAAAACCAAGTCAAAGAGCCAGTGGCAACTTAGCTGGAAAGCTACCAGAAGCTGCCTTTAAAGGACTATATCACAGCTTTTGAGTCATCTAATGTTAAGTAAACAGCTCTAATTTCCTTTAGATAAAGATGTATTTGTTTTTATTATTATGTATTAATATTATTCTATTAAAAATACAGCAGAACTCTGAAAAGAGATCTCCTTCGAGCTCTCACCAGGTTGTCCTCTAGAACAGAAGTTTGGGGGTTTTTAACTACAGGTACGCACATTCTCGATTACGGATGGTGTCTTGTAAAAGAGATTATTTTCCTGGTGACAAGCCATCTCCACATGGTTTGTAAGCTTGTTTGCTTTCCGTTTGCTGCATGCTTTCCCCAAAGCACCGGTGTCATAGAAAGCATCACAAACCAGCTGGAATTGCACTTCAGGCCATATTGAAGCTGCTGTAATCTTCAAGCATTAATGAGGGAAGATAAGCTTTGTGGTGGCAGGTAGGTGACTGCTGGGTGTAACAAGCAGCAGGTGACTCAGCTGCTGTCACGTTATGGGTGGCCCTGAGCAGACAGCACAGGCACCCCACGCAGCACGTATTGCTCACTGTGATGCAAGCAGGTAGTGCTCTCCTTTGGGGAAATTTGGAGTATTCATCAGTACGGATAGTTTGATGTCACAGTAGGCTATTTTATTTTATAGCTCTCCCTGCTGTTGGACCCTGCAGCCTCAGCCTGCCAGCGGAGAAGCTGCTTTCAAATATTCATCCAGAAGAGTGTCAGATTCTAAGGCTATATCCAGAGGAAGGATTTGAGGAGTAGCAACACCTGACTCCCCTGGCAGCCACCAAGGTGTTTGTACAAGACAGACATACCTAAATGCACTCCTAAGGTGAGAGCAGTTTTCTGTCTACTGGCAAATAATGCCTGTGGAGTTTGGGCTCGTTTTGCTTTTAAGTTTTTGATTACTGTCTTTGGCAATGTTAACACTCGAGACTTAACATTCCGGAAAGGTTAGTCTGGTTCTGTGGTAAAGCCTTACTTCAGCTATAAGAGGAACAGGAATACCTGTAAATACTGTTGTTAAGCAATAACCAGTTAATACATTCTGATCTGATGAGTGGTTGGGTTTGTTCTTTACTCACCCCTAGTGTATGGCATGGAGGCTTTAGAGAGAGAGCAAGTGTAGGGTATGACCTAATGAAGAATTTAACTGGGCCACAATACCCTAGTCCTGCTTTACATATGGCTTCAGAGAGGACTCTGTTACTTCAAAGACAACGTAAGTAGATTTTGTTCCCTTTCTCGGCAAAATCCTGAGATTTGGCTTAGCGGCAGGTTGCTGTGAGTTACTGGGGCAGCCTTGTGCCTGTCACATTTCTCACCCGTTACGCTTGATACAGCCACTTCCCCGCAGAGATGAACTTCAGTTAACTAAGTTTGTGCCATGGAGTTTCCCGAACAGCTCCATTCGCCAGCTCTTACGACTGCGATTAAGCTAAAAATACTGATTTCCATGGTCCTTTTGCCCGCTTGGTTCCCATAACTTGAAAAGTCGTACTTGACAGGACTATGTGTCCCTTTTAAAAATAGAAACAGTTTCTGCCAGCATGGAAAGCATTTTTCTATTAAATGAAAACATTAAATGGAAAGCACTTCCATCTAGGGAAAAAAAAGCCGACATCGTTTAAACCGGCCGTAACAGGAAAAGCAACAAGCAGGTGCTAAACACCCCCAGCGTTGACAAGGCATTCGTTTCGTGTAGCATGTCAGCAAAATGATGCTTCATGATGACCATGATTAACTCATCGTCCCTTTCTTGCTACCTCCAGTGCTAGTTAGGAATACAGCAGGTCAGGCTGTAAGTCTGGGAGAAGCAGGGCGCAGCGCATGGACACAAGCAGGATTAAATCAGCCCAGAACGTAGCCCTTTAGCATTGAGCCTAAGGCTTAGTCGTGAACTCAGCGCCTTGCTCAGGCCTTAGGTTTCTGTAGCTTGTGCTTGCCTCCCTGTACGCAGTTTTACCAACAGGTGGAGAAGGGAGGTGTATTGTGCCAAAGGCGTTCACTTCAGTGTGAAATCCCAGTGCAATGCGGCCACCGGTCCCTTGGAACAAGTAGTCTTAAATAGGTTCATATTCATATGAAGGTTCATAGTTAGCATCAGTAGTTTTTGCACACCTACCTGGTTTACTATTAAAAAAAACAAAATAAGCTCTTCCCCCCACCCAAAAAAAGAAAAACAACCAAAAAACCCAACACCCGAACACAAAAATAAAATAAATCCCAGAACTCCAAAGCAAAAACCAAAGAGCTTTGGTCTGAACACAGTGATGTGCTGTCAGTAACCTGCCCTACCGCAGGGCTCTAGGGAGCGGCCACCATGCTGTTTACAGAAGCCACAGCGAACACGAGAAGCCCGAGGTGGTGATAATGCACCGTTTATCAACACTGCCGTGTTTCTCACTGCTTCACGTAGGAAAGGAAGTTGATCCATATCACCATCCAGTGTGGTTCCCTGAATAACGCGTGATTTTATACAGTGCTTCCTCTCACCTTCGCTGTTTTGTGGTTCACAGACTTAGTCGGGGCAAAGGACCAAGGTAAAGTTGATTACACCTTTGCTACATGCAGACCTTGGTTTCGTTCTAGCAAAACGTGGACCAATTTACCAAGCACGGAGAGCTCTTCCCTTTTCACCTACAGACAGGCTGCTGACTTTCTGCGCAGGACATAACAGTAATCCTTTGCTCTTAGGCATCTTCGGGGCCTCAGTGGCAGTGTTTGTAGAGGTGCAGGGCAGCCACACTCTTATCCCCCTTGTTAACACTAATTTCTGACCGCAGTCAACACATACAGAGATGGAACATACTCCACAGATGGCCAGTAACAAATGACACTTGACTAATAGATCCTACTGTAATCCAATTAGTTTCTTACCAGTATAGATTATTAAAGGCAATTTTTCTGCAGCCTCTCCCGGTGAGCGCACTCGTGTAGGCGCACAAATCACAGCTGACTGTACTTTATTTGCACGGGACCAGATACAGACTGCTTAACAGACAGGACGCTTGCTGTGAAAGCGACTTCACGTCCTTGCCGGTCGGGACTCAGAGCACATCACTCTCAATAAAAGGGATGTCACTGTATTTGCTTTCCAACACCGCCAACTGTTTCATGGCCTCATCGAGGATCTGCCGGGAGAGACGGTCAGTGTAATCTAACAAGACAGCGCTTGATGGACCTTTGTCATCTGCCTTCACACCTATCAGTAACGATTTCTCGCCGGTGCGTCCTTCATGCCCTTCCCTGATCTTTTCATCCTGGATAGCCTTTGAATCTGGAAAGGCAGCCTTGGATTTGATGCATCCCATGGTACACTTGAAAATGCAGCTGAAAAAATTCAGTTCCACAGCACGCTTGGCTAACCTGGAAATGGCCGCCTTGTTTGGTGCACAGTGCTGCTCCTTCTTGCCAGTGGTTGCAGTTATTGTCAAAGAACACGACGTCTTATGTCGTGCTGCTTCTTCTTCTGAGATCTGTCAAATTTCATACAAATGAAAATACTGTTGAGCTCAAAGAAAAGCTGAATTCACAACAGACACCTGAAGAAGCCACTGAAATAAATCTCTTCATGGTGCGTGTAAAAGGTTTTTTCAGTAACATCCATTTACTATGAGTAGGAACAGTTTTACCTGAACTCGAGCTGCCTTTGAATGCAGTTCCCAGCATGCGATGTAAGTCATCTAGGAACAGAATCTTAGGAAAAGCAATAGTCTCTCTCTTCCGGATCTGTCAACAAAAACTGCTCAACTCCAGTGACTGCTCCTGCTAAAGAAAAGAAAAATAAGACCCCAAAACATCCCACAGAAGCACCCCACAACCACCACCTGACGAGAGCCTTGTGCCGTGGCTGTTGGACATCCCTTGGGCAGGATTAGTGACACTAATTCTCAGTGTCACTCTGCTGTTGCTCAGGGAGGCTGCAGCGTGCAGTCATGAGAAGGTAAGCACATGGAACAAGAGCTGCCTTTTGGTTTTTCCCCTGGGGAGGCTAGGGAAAGCTGCAGCGGGCTGCTGTGCTCAAGGCAGTTCTGGTGGAGCTAGAGTGCTACTCTCACTGAAGAGCACAACTTCACTTCTAAAGAAGTCAAAGCAAGAAACTAAACACCTGATGTGGTCCTTTTGTCAAGCCCTTCTAGAAGCAGAATCGCTCAGACCCAAATTCTGATATGATTAAAGGAGAGAACACCTGTCTTATGAGGAAAGGCTGAGGGACTTAGGTCTCTTTAGCTTGGAGAAACAGAGTGAGGGGTGACCACATTAGTGTTGATAAATATGTGAACGGTGGGTGTCAGGAGGATGGAGCCAGGCTCTACTCAATGTCATCTAATGATAGAACAAGGGGCAATGGGTGTGAGGTGGAACATAGGAGTCTCCTTCTCTGGAGACATTTAAAACCCACCTGGATATGTTCCTGTGCGACTTGATCTAGGTGATCCTGCTCTGGCAGGGGGATTGGACTGGATGATATTTTGAGGCCACTTCCAACCCTCATGTTCTGTGGTTCTGTGGTCTTCTCGCTGATGGGAACCTTATGATGTCCATAACATACAGCTCTGGGTGTTTTCCTGACCCACTCAGCAGAACCAGGAGGGAGAAGTGAGGTGATAGAGCCTTTCGTTCAGCTGCCCAGGGTTAATGATGGGAATTCAGGAGATTTAAGTTCAAGTCCATTGTCCTTATTTGAAGCAGAGAATCGAAGGTGACACCTCTCCTCATCCCAAATCAGAGTGCATTAACCATGAGAGCAGGGAGTCAATTCCTCAGTTTGCCTCTACCTTCATCTGAAACTCTATTAAAGCTGACATCATTTAACACAGGAGTAACTTCGAGGCAAGAAATGAGAGATTGGGTGCATCTCAGATGTCGTAGTGGCTGCAGAGTTTCCTGTAGGAGCAGCAAAGGCACCGAACTTCAGCTCAGATGAAGCAGAAAATCGAGGATGCACGGTACTGAGATAGATGCTGTCACAAAGCCTGCGTCTAACTCAAAGGCTACTGAAACCACGAGCTGTATTTTCACAGGGCTTGAATCAGCACAGGGATAGCCAATTTTAAACATAATTTCTTCATATTTTTAAACTAGAAAAGTTGCTGACAAAGAACTAAAGATAACAGAGGGCTTGGTACAGCAACTGTTGATCAAAAGGCAGAGTAACTCTTCCAGCTGAATCCAAACCAGGCAGGGCATGACCTTCAGTAAAAGAGTTTTGAACCCCCATTTAATTTGTTGGATACAGAAAAGTTCTGAAACCCCCGTTTAATTTGTTGGACACAAAAGAGTTTTGAACCCCTATTCAGCTTGTTGGATTCAAAGGGTTCCAAACCCCTGTTTAATTTGTTGGATATAGAAGGGTTTTGAACCCCTATTTAGTTTGTTTGATACAGCAGGGTTTTGAACCCCCAATTTAGTTTCGTGGATGAAGAAGAGTTTTGAACCCTTATTTATTTCGTTGGATACAGAAGCATTTTAAACCCCTATTCAATTTGTTGGGTACAGAAGGGTTTTGAACCCCCATTTAATTTCTTGGACGCAGAAGAGTTGTGAACCCTTATTTAATTTGCTGGCTATAAAAGAGTTTTGAACCCCTATTTAATTAATTGGATATATAATGCTTTTCAAAAGTAGTTTGAGACACATTCACATGGAGAGCCACCAGTTTTGAGCAGGTTAGAACTTAGTATTCAAAAAAAATTGCAGCCTCTCATGACATTTGGTTCCCCATGAGGCTAATAGTCAAAAGAAATCAGAAAATCATTGAACTTAATTTCTTGTGGTCAGAGTTCACCGGATTTATAGAGAGAGAGCAGCTTCTTCAAGAAGGGAAAATTCTGAAATGCAAACTCAGACAGAAAGGAGAAAGTGTTTTATTTCCTCCTTTAAGCCTGGCTTTGCTCCACCATCCTTCACCACATGTCTCGTAATGAGAAACCCCATACACCTAAGAATTAGTGGGTCCTGCTACAGTTCATGTAAGTAAGCAAACCTACTTCTAGAACCTTGGCTTATCTTATTATTTATCTCTGGGCTACACTCACATGATTTTCTTCTATTATTTCTTGGGCAGGGCACAAACCAGGAGTATTTTCAGGAGTCAATAGTGTCCACCAAGACACCAAGAGTGTGGATTTAACTCTCTACGTGTAAACCTAAGGGCTCTACAATGTCGAGCTGTACTTTTCAGGGTCCTGGCTTCCTGAGGAGAGCATAACAATCTTGAATTTGACTTCTCACTTTTACAGCATGGTGAGAACTGCAAGTCCCCAGGTGGTATTTCTAAGAGCCAACACACTCAGACAGCAGCTACCAGCACCAGGGAGCCCGTGGTGGTCCAGATTCATTCCTAAAGCTCCAGCCCTGCAGAAGCCTTTCTCTCGCACACACTGCTTTGCAATGCACTCTGCTATTTCCTTCCAAGACAATAATGGAACCAGCCCTTCCTGCCAGGTCAAATGTCTGCATTAGGGTTTTAAGTGTGGCTTTCTGTGTCTGCGATCTCAAACAGAGCGAGTGTAGCAAAGCCTGAGGAGCTCTTCTAAATCTTACGGAGTCCCACAGAGAGTTAGGAGCTTAGGATGAAGTTTTTCTTAAAAAAACAACTATTTTCAGCAAATGTTGGAGTGTGTTCAGTTATTTTCCAAGTGACTGGTTGGTCTGTTCTGTTTTCTCTCATGCCATTCAGTCACAGCTTTCATCCATGAACTCGGGCTATGGCAGCTGAGGCAGCAAGGACCTAAATTGATGGCATTGTGTTGCTTTGTCTTTTCTTGCCAGGTCTTGATTTCTTCTTTAATCTCTGCTGGCACCATGCTCTCAGCTCTGCGTGCCACCTGCTACAAGGATCCCCACTGAATCCCTTCCCAGATACATTGGACAGGTTTCTCTAAGAACAGAGAAATCCTCCTTGTGAAGGCTCTGTTATTGCTTTCATGCTCCAAGAACCCCCTAAATCCAATTTATGATGATGTTATTTTGATTCACAACATCTTGATTCGGTGTGGTGTATAACTAAACCATTAGCATCAGGACTCCCGGTATGACCGGGACTACTGCTATTGGAAGAGCCTCCACATTTCACTGGGTATTTACAAATACACTATTAAGATTTTCAGGAGCTAAGAATAGGGGAAAGAACTCAAAGGGTAGGAGAAAGTAAGTTTCAAAGTAGAGAGCAGTTGTGTAGAGCTTTCGAATGCATCCTCTGGGAGCAGCTGCTCATCTTTTTCTATGAAATCCCCAAACTGACAGATCGATTGTCAAGTCTCCTTTTGTTGGGCTGATACAACAACAGCCAAAGTAGCTCAGATATTTTTACGTTTTTGGTGGAAGCAGAATAAATCATGTTCTCTTCTCACTAACGCTCTCCTTAAATGAAGTCTAAGTTGGAGGCAGGTTAACTGTATCGATGCTGCTGATGGAGCACTGGAAGAGACTGTCCAGGGGGGTTGTGGAGTCTCCTTCTCTGGAGAAGTTTAAAACCTGCCTGGACATGTTCCTGTGTGACTGGGTCTAGGTGATCCTGCTGTGGCAGGGGGATTGGACTGGATGATATTTCGAGGCCACTTCCAACCCTAATATTCTGTAGTTCTGTGGTCTTCTCGCTGATGGAAACCTTACGATATCCATAACATACAGCTCTGGGTGTTTTCCTGTCCCTAATGTTCTGTGACTAAAAAAATAAAGGGTGGAGCAGGAGAGAAAAAAAGAACAAAAGACCAGTCAGGTACACGAAGATCTCTTTGTGTAGAGCTTCATTTGGATGGACCTGAGAAACAGCAATAAGGAAAACAATACACAGCAAGCATGGCAAGACATCTCTGAGTCTGCAGCCACCATTGAGAAAGTCATTTGAGTGTGGGATCCCTGGAACAGGCTGCCTTGAGAGGTGGTAGAGGCCCCATCCCTGGAGCCATTCAAGGTCAGGCTGGATGGGGCTCTGGGCAATCTGGTCTGGTGAGTGATGGCCCTTCTTGGTGTAGGGGGGGTTGGTCTGCATGACATTTGCAAGTTCCTTGCAGCCCAGCACATTCTGTGATTCTCGGATACTTGTAAGATGTGGAAGGTGGTTTTGTGGGGTATTTTTTATTACGGGTAGAAGAAAAGCAGCAAAGGAAAGGTGTTTCAGGGGTTTTGATAAGAGAGAAATATGCGATATATACAGAGTTTGAAGCAACAGAGAGGAAAGGCAAAGGTGACTTGTAGATCAAGAATTCAATTGACATGGAAAGAATTATATGACAGTAGTAGGGGAGATTTGGAAAAGAAGGTTAAGATGTCACTGTTTTGGCTGTGTTTACATTAACAAAGTGATCTAAGAAGAACAGATCAAAAGCTTCAGTTTGAATCAAATTAACTCGTGCAGGATCTTCCACTTTTTCCATGTAAAAAGACTTTGTATTCTTCCTTTGAAGACGAGCTGAATTTAGGGTTGCTATAGAAAGAAACAGCTTCTCGAAGTCAGATGAAACAAGTAGAATTGTGGCTTTGGAAAAGGCAGCAGATGTGCAAAGTTAGGGTGTGCAGACTTCTCTGTAACACACAGACAACCGTGTTCCAGCATTCCTCCTACCCAGGCAGCTCAGATTTATGTACTCAGTCTAGTGAAATGCATCTTCAGAAAAGTCTGCAGCGTTAGAAGACTGACACTTTCATGAGACAATGCTCTCAGCCCTCCACACAGTGCTGCTGCGTTAAATTCCCTGTAATACACGATGATTCACACCTGTAAGTGAAATAGCAGTAAAGCAAATCTGGCTTCTCAAGCATTATGGACTGGAAAGTGGTGGGGACTTACATATTTACAATCGTATGCGCAGAAACAGAGCTTGAGTCATCACCTCCCGATAGAACAGGGCTGTATTCGGTGACAAAGGGCTCAGAGCGCTGACGTGGATGGAACAATATTGGGGGCTGGAATAGATCTCTGTTCATACAGTTTGTGAGCAGTTTCTCTGATTCAAATATCACGGAAAGAAATTAAAGCCTTCCCCAGGCTTAGGAAAATATGCTTAATGTAATCTAAGGCTAATATTTGCAGTGCTCTGGGATGTCCTTGAGAAGGCACAACTTTTATATCATACAGATGCATCAGTCTGACACCCAGGGATTTTAGAGTCGTGAGTGCTCTTCTTTGTCAATATTTGCAAGAGAGCACAGGACCATCCACACGTGAGACAAGGAAAAAGAGACAAAGTGAGTTATCATGGAAAATCCTGCAGCGGCAGAGCAGTGGTGTTGTGTGGGTCCTTATCTGGATGCCCATGCATCCCACCAGAGTCGCCACTAATGTTGTGGGTTAGAGATCCCAACCATATTTCAACTGATAGCTCCCATCTAAAACGTCAGACACAAAGGGAGGGTTTAACAAAACCACTGAGGGATCTGCAGGCAATGAAATAACTTAGTCTGGAGAAGGAAGACCTCAAGACACTTTAATTCATTTTCCCCACCACACATCAGAAGAAACCAACCCCACAAGACATAGACAGTAACACACGGAGTTTTGCCACAGACTTACAGTTAACTGAAATAGACCATGCCCTAAACATCTTCATTATTACCTGCATTGTAGCTTCTCTCTCCAATCACAGCTGTTGTCCAACTTCAGTCTCAATCCTCATTAATCTCCAAAATTCAGAATTCTCGCTCTCTCCAAGTTTGGGTGGATCTTCCCCCTCACTATAAATTTTCTTCAACTTGAGGAGCGATAACACTCTCAGAAGCGATAACATTTTCTCTCAGCAGCAGCGCCGCAGTGCCCGACAGTCCGAGATGAGGAGAGAAGCAAACAAGAAGGCACAAGTTGCTGAAGGGGCAGGGAGCAGCCACGTTTCCACTTTTAAAGCCCAAACTTTAAACTTTACTGCAGAAAACACACAGATTGGACTGACAGATTCTATCAGCTTTTAAAACAGAACAAACCCCACTGGAAAGTCTCAGCTGAGTTAAGAAATACACATTTCTCATGACCCAGCCCAGTGTCCTAGTCATTATTCTTCATATCTGCTGCCCACCTAGATATCCCAACGTGGCAAACTTTCACTGATAAATCACACAACCTAAAATTGTCCTTGAGGTTTCCTGCTTCTTCATAAATTAGATTCATGCATGTATGGGGGAATTTTCTCCTAGTGGCTAAGAACCTTTAAGGTCAGTGGAGTCTCCAGAACAGAGTGCAAGCAAATATCATGAGTGGGATGCAAACCTCAGGGCATTTGTGCTTCTAACCTACACAAAAAACAAATAGGGGAAGGATGAGAATTTATTGTACCCTACTGACCATGTGGAAAAGAACAAACTCATCAGCAGGGAGGCCAAGAGTGGCCGTCATTGATTTCTGCGTCACAGGAATCAGGAGGTATCAGGCTGGGTCCCTCTTGCTGTTCCACATCTGACAAAAGAATGCAAACAGGTTGGTTACAAGATCTGTGGCAGGTCTTCATGAAGATGATGTTGCTTGCTAGTAGTACGGCTGCTCCAAAAGGTTTTGGGATTAGTTACCTAGTCCTTGTGAAGAGAGAATCCACCACAGCAGCTGGAGAAGACCTACCAGCATATGGCATCGTTCCTTTAAACAAGGTACAACCTTCATAACCAGAGTGAACACAGATGTCAAAACTTCTCGCAAGAAATGAATTTGATCAGTTTGCTGAAGTTGCTAAGAGAAGAAGATGGATTTTGGTACAACCTGACTCACCTTTTCTTCCCCCCCAACTCCCCTCTTCTGGCACGTCCGCGTTTTGCTTCTGTCTAACATTGTCTTTGCTTTTTTCAAGAGCAGATCAGATTTTATTTGAAAGTAGAGCAAACAATATATTTTTAAAAAAGCCTTCATGTATATTTTATCCTAAAGCGATCTGTATCATTATTGATTGTTCCTGCAATAAGAAAGTTAATAGGATGAATTGCAAGTAGTTGCCATAGTAACTACCATTGGCCTCTTTCTCTTGAAGAGGAAGCGTACAATTAATTTGTCTTTTAACCTGCTTTATTGCTGGAAAGGCTCTATAAATGCGGCAGCACTGGTCCAGATTCATTATACACTTCTGTGTCATTGTCCTCTTAAATCATCTTTGCAGATATAAAGTGTTTATCGGAAAGAAAGTTTTCAGTCAATGTGTTTCCTGCTGTCTAATTTGCCTGGGATGAAAGCAGAAATGTTCAGAGGACTTGGGTTCTTTCTTTTCCTATCCTTCATCCAGTACTTCACAGCCCATGCCCTACCTTCTCCTCCAGCTAGCAAATCACTGTGGAGCAGACCATTACTTGGACAAACCGCACCGGCTCTGGAGCCAACACACCATTTTAAGCTAAAATTGAGCTGGTTTACACCGCTGAAAGGGCTTTATTTTGCATTTTGATACTGATGTCCTTCTGGCATTATTAACGCAGGTTCTGGCAGTTTCGCCTGAGCGAGGACTTCGGGATTTGGCAAACATTAAACCCACTCCATTCCAGGTTAATCGGAGGAAAACATCTGTTATCTTCTGCAGGAGTTCTTCTGGGGGCTGCTCCCTCAGTACGGACATTAAATGAGTGAAAAACAGTGGACGAAAGGGCTTCTGAATCGGTTTGCGCTCCCTTTATACCAGAGAAACACCATGCCCTTGTAACTTCTACTTTGCAACTATAAAGAGTAAACACTTTTTGATTTTCCCTTTATTTGAGAGAAGTCATGATTTATAGGGAAGCCATGTTCTACAGGTTCTCTAGGTTTAGCCTGGTTAGTTTATGGTTCTCTGTGGGTGATAAGAGCTACACAGAATAGAATGATGCGGAGAGGTACACAACAGAATCACCTTCCACTTCACAGAATCACAGAACATTAGGGGTTGGAAGGGACTTTCAAAGATCATCCAGTCCAATCCCTCTGCCACATCAGGATCACCTAGATCAAGTCACACTTTCATTCATTTAAAACCCCCAAATTTAAACACTAAATGCATCCGTATCACAGCATCACAGAACATTAGGGGTTGGAAGGGACCTCGAAAGATCATCCAGTCCAATCCCCCTGCCACAGCAGGATCCCCTAGATCAGGTTGCACAGGAACATGGCCAGACGGTTTTTAAATGTCTCCAGAGAAGGAGACTCCACAACCACCCCTGGGCAGCCCCTTCCAGTGCTCTGGCACCCTCACTGTGAAGAAGTTCTTTCTCATCTCGATGTGGAACCTCCTCTGTTCCAGCTCACACCCTTGTCCCTTGTCATATCACCAGATGTCACTGAGCAGAGCCTGGCTCCATCCTTCTGACACCCACCCTTCACATATTTATCAACATTAATGAGGTCACCCCTCGGTTTCATTTTTTCCAAGCTCAACAGTCCAAGCTCCCTCAGCCGTCTCAAGCATGTATGTATCAAGCACGAGTCTATGCAAGTATTAAGCACAAAGAAATTGCATCATGAAGCATTGGATCATTACTGTTGATGACTGCAGTCCCACTGCCAAAATGGTCTGCAGGAAACATGGAACATTCCCTCTCCAGCTGGTTTTGCAGAGCAGATCACTACTGGATGGGGAAAGACCGACAGACTGAGAGTCACAGCGCCACACGGATTTACAGGGGGTCAATGGGACCTTCAGCCTTTACATCAAGAGGAGAAAACCCCCACGATGTACCATGCAGCAAAGTCTATCTGCAGTGAGTGAGGAGCGTGGATATGTTGATGCCAAGGCTCTGCACGGTCACTTATGAAACAGCAAACAACTCCAAGGAGCTTTGCGTTGGGCACAAGGATAAAAAAAGAGTTTCTTTATGTGGAAAGAATCTCCTTATGGAGATGGAGGAAATTATTCACAAGTAAAATACCACCATATGCTCAGGTACGAGCTGACAAAGATGTATTACAGCTTTACTCCACAAAACAGGAGGTCAGCCCACAGGAAGATTTGCCTGTAGAGTGTTTGGGGAAGTCAATCCACCGCATTTGCATACAAAGAGAGAGGAATGTAGGGGGGAAGAGGAGAATAAAGATCCCACAACCTCTGAGATGCATCAGAAACAGGTGGGTGGAAAAGGTTGAAGGCACTGAGACAGCAAAAAAAGGTGGATAACTAATACCTCGGAGGTCAGAGCTGGATCCTCACAGCCACAGCTGCAAGAGGGGAATTTTAAGCAAATTCCTTTCAAGAGGAGAGAGCAGAGGTAAATTCTTGTAGACAGGTCATTCATTTTTACCGCCTCCTACACCTTCAAACCTCAATTTAAACCTTTATTAGATCAGTCTGGACATGAGCACTTGGGGAACATGAGCCTCAAAGGGTGTTGGGGTTGTTTTTCTTTTTTATTCTTATTTTCTTTTTTTTTTTTCTCCCTTGCTTTCTTTTCAGATCAGTTAATAGAATTGTTTGTTACAAGCATGAGAAGTGAGATCATTCTTCTCATGAAATCACTATAGCCAGGGCAGGGAACATATAAGGAGAATATCTTCTAAATAAAACAACCTGAAACAGAAAAAAACCCCCCTTAACAACCTCATCAAATGAAGGGCTCACAAATTAGAACAGTCTGGAGATTAGCAGATGAAAGGTAATTCAAATAGCAATACAAAAGTGAGACATTATTCTTTCAAAGGTGGAGGTTTTTTTCTCCTTCTTCTCCTTTCTTAAGAGCCTAAAGTGAATTTTAGTTTTGCTGTGTAACAGCAGGCAATGGGTGGATCTCTTTGTGTTCGTTGACAGCTCCCAGGAAGAAAAAAGGTTTGAAAGAAAAAAAGGTGCCAGTTGTTGTTACCACAGTAAAATTCAGTGTGAGGAAGAAGGAGGAGAGAAAGAGATTCTTGGTGGTGACCTCATTAATGTTGATAAATATGTGAAGGGTGGCTGTCAGGAGGATGGAGCCAGGCTCTGCTCAGAGGCATCTAATGATAGGACAAGGGGCAATGGATGTCAGTTGGAACATTGGGGGTTCCACATCAGTATGAGAAGGAACTTTCTCACGATGAGGGTGACGGAGCACTGGAAGGGGCTGCCCAGAGGGGTTGTGGAGTCTCCTTCTTTGGAGACATTTAAAACCCATCTGGCCATGTTCTGTGCGACTTGATCTGGGTGATCCTGCTGTGCCAAGGGGATTGAGTTAGAGGTCCTTTCCAATCCCAATCTGTGATTCTGTGTTCTGTGATTCTGTATCAACACTTATAGGGAGACTTATAGGGCCTGATAGTCTTGGAGGTCTTTCCCAACCTTGATGAGTCTATGATTAAGGATGCAGTTCTCCATAAACAACTTGATCTTTAGCTGATGATTCACTTTGTTTCAGTACTTACAAATCAACCTCTGTTCACGTACCTACCAACAGAAGATACAGATCTACCTCCACAAGGCTTGTCTGGCCTCTTCTGCTAACAGAACCCAGGGTAGGCCATACAAGACCAAATATCGAAAGCCTTCAGCCCTTGTTTTCAGGTGTTATAGCTAAATATTTATAGCATTATAGCATTTAGTGTTATAGCATTTTCAGCTGCCCCTGTGTTTCTGTTGTGCCATGGCCAGAGATGTTCCACCATCTCTGCCTCAGCTCCCATCCCCATAAGCACAGGTACTCAGCAAAGAGCAAGTGAATGAAGTGAGGACATTCTCAGCTTCTTATGCCTTTGTATTGACAGTGGCCTGGTAGCCTGCAGGCCTCATTCATCTCCCTTTTTTTCATCCACCCAAAGGATGTAGACACCTTGTCTGATGTCAGCAGTTTTCCTTCCCCTTTCTGTACCCAGTTACCTTTCAGGTGGGTTTTTTTCCCTCAGGAATCTGATGTGCCTGGAGCAAGCACAGCCTACATGTTCAACAGGAGAAGAAGAAACCTTAACTCTCCGAGGAATTCTGTGAGACAGAACACAAGAACCAACTTCTATCCATGAAGCATCTCAGTCTCCCTCAGCTGTAGATGGCTCTTGCGTCTCTCAAGTAGAGATACCCAGAAGCTAAAGGCAGCCAACTAGTGAAGCCCTTCTAGAACGGTGTTTGCATGTTACCAAATCTCTTTCCAATTTAGGAAAAGAAAATCCTTGTTGAAGCACTTTTTTAATTACGAGGATCTTTATTCAGGTTTCCCTTCGTGCTACTTCCGAGTACCCTAGTCAGGTTATTTCACGAATACCTAGGGACTGGTTCTATTTTTTCCTTGCCCCAGTGTGTTGTGGTGTCAGAGGAGTTATTTTGAATAACCTTATTACAAAATAGGTCAGAATCGGGTTCTTTTGGTGATTTAGAGTGCTGTTATTACCCCTTATTAAAATTTCCCATTGAGCTTTGTAAACTTTTGCAATACATCAGCAGAACTTGGGATGAAAGCTCCACAAAACAAAGCTTTATTCATTACTATTATTTATATCTTCAATGTTTCAGTGTTATCCATCATTCTGCTAGTTCCAGCATCCTGTAAGGCTCATTTTGTGATCTTCTCTGAAAGGTCAGTGGGCAGGTTGATGTTGTTATATGGTCTCTCCTAATGTCTCCTTCCTTATGGATGCAGAGCTGCTGGAGAGAGTCCAGCACAGAGCCACAAAGATGATGAAGGGAGTGGAACGTCTCCCTGATGAGGAAAGGCTGAGTGAGCTGGGTCTCTTCAGCTTGGGAAAAAAGGAGACTGAGGGGTGACTTCATTAATATTGATAAATATTGAAAGGGCGGGTGTTAGGAGGAAGGATCCAGGCTCTGCTCAGTGGCATCCAATGATAGGACAAGGGGCAATGAGTGTGAGCTGGAACAGAAGAGGTTCCACATCAATCTGAGAAGGACCTTCTTCCCAGTGGGGGTGACAGAGCACTGGAAGGGGCTGCCCAGGGAATTTGTGGATTCTCCTTCTCTGGAAACGTTCAAAACTCTGGCCATGTTCCTGTGCGACTGGATCCTGCTGTGGCAGGGGGATTGGACTGGATGACCTTCCAATCCCTCATGTTCTGTGATTCTGTGACAGACCTGCATTATTAACTTAATTAGAATAAGTAAATCATGTATTTAAGAGCAGTGGTGGCCGAGAGTAGAACTGGTTGTGTTAGGCACTGTTAGACTTGGAAAAACCTGAAGCACAGCAACAAGAATTGATGATGAAAGTCTAAATATGAATTAGATGGACAACATGAAGGCTGGGACAGGGAAAGACATACAGAAGGAGCAACATGATCCTGCAGACACCTCATTATTCCTGTGTTTATAATTTCAGTCCTTTCACTGGTTGGCAGGGCATTACTCCGGCAGGATTTTCCCACTGGCAAAGCGAAATGAGCAGAGGAAGGGAGGCTTGTTGCAGCCAGACAGTTTGGGTGAAAAGATATTCAATCTCAACGCTGCACAGATTTTCAGATAGGTCCAATTTGATAAATGGCTCCTGCCCCAAGGGCAGCAGCAGTGCCTTAAATTGCTTCCTGCTACTTGTGCCCCCACAACCCACCAGCACCCTTCACTATTTCACTTTGCCTTCTCCTGATCCAATTTAACAGTTGCTGTCCTCATCTTTTTAAAGATCTTCCAAATTGCAGGCAAGAAACGTTCAATTTGAAACCTAAACAGCATTTCCTATCTGAATTCCACATGTGGACCTAAAGTTTTACTCACAGAAGCACCTGTTTTTTGCTGCTTTAGAACAGACATGGAAATGCTTTGAACGATAGAGCTGGTCTCTTGGACAGCAAGGATGGAACACGAGAGACTAATAGATAACCTCAAAGGATTGTTCCTATGTAAAACTTCTGGAGGGCAATGGAAACTCAGGTTGATGGCCAGCTTGAGTCTCAATATCTGAAATTATGAAGTGGAATATGGCACACCTTCTAAGACCTCCTGTGGGGGTCTTCCCCCAGGCAACTAGTGACAGAATGAGAGGGAAGGGTCTGAAGCTGCCAGGGGAGGGTTAGCTTGGATGTTAGGAAGCCCTTCCACACAGAAGAGGGGATCAGAGCCTGGAATAGACTGCCCAGGGCAGTAGTGGAGCCCCCATCCTTGGAGGTGCTGAAGGACAGAATGGCTGTGGCCCTTACTGCCTTAGTCTGGCCGCTGTGGTGATGTTAGGTCCTGGAATGGGCTTGATGATCTTAGAGGGCTTTTCCAGCCTCAACAATTCTGTAAAGCAGTTTCTTGCAGTGGGGTGACAAAGCTGTGTGTTCACGTTCTGGCAGAAGCGGAATGCTGGAAGGCTCTCAGTCGAAGAGTAGTTCTGCTGCCTGTGCAGGCACACACGCTTGAAACCATCATCGTGCTAATGTCATTAATGAATTTGTACAGCCTGCTGCAGCACTTCAGCTCCATCGGCATTCTAGTCTCCGGGAAAATGTTAAAAGGATAAGCTGCGAGGGGAAAAAAAATAGAAAATAAGAATCAAACTGATTCCCCAGCCAGAGAAAACTATTGCATCTAAATTGTACATTAACTGGGCTGTGTTCCACACAAAGGAACATGAACTTCTGCTGCACCATTTTTTCTCCACCCTCCAGATAATTATGTATTTGTCCTTGCCTTACCTTGCTCCTAATTTTTGCAGCTCTAGTTACTTTTTTCTTTTTTTCTAGTAAGGACTCATTTAAATGCTTAGATGAATAAAAGCACTGGTCAAAGTGATGGGTTATATGAACAAAATCATCTGCTAAATCCTGTGATGATGTGAACCGATGCAGCTCCCGGCGATACAGAGCAGCCGAGGACCCAGCCCTGCAGCCCTGCTGAACTGAGTACGGAGGTCTGACAAACCGCCTCTGTACCTCAGCAGCGTGCCCTCCATGGGTGACTTTTAAGTATTGATTTTGAATACTGTCAACATTCAGGAGATAGTAAGGGTGTGGAAGGACACCAAAGGCCCCAAGGGCTCAAAAGGCCCCGAAGATCCCAAAGGCCCAAGGGCCTAAAAGGCCCAACAGGCTCCCAAAGGCCCAGAAGGCCCCAAGGGCCCAAACCAGCCTCACCTGCTTCACCCACCCCACCCATGGGCCTCTACTAAAGCTCAGCTGTGGGTCCTCAGTGTGGTTTGAGTTGGCCTGAAGGGGTGTTGTTTACTAGGTTGGCTGTGGCCATAGTTCATTGGAACCCTGACTTGGGATTTGACTTCCTGAATGGGCTCTGAGCCTGCTTTGTCGCCACAGAATTTATGATCTCAACTCTGGATTGGAGCTGTCTGATTTTCCTGGACTGCTGTGTTGTGCTCAGGTACTTGGGGCTGGGTTCTGGGTGGTGGGTTCTGGGTGGTGAACTCTTGCTTGTATTTGGCTCCCTGGTAGAAGTTTCTACCATCAGCGTGTAGGGAGTAGCCCAGAAGTGTGTTGGAGTGTACTGTTGAGGTGTCTGTAATGTTAAGTGTCCATCCTTGGAGGTATTTACAAGGTACTTAAATGTGGTGCTTGAAGACCTGGTTTGGTGTTGGGCTTGGCAGCACTGGGTGATCTTAAAGGTCTTTTCCAATGTAAAAGAATCAGTGCTTCAATGTTGTGGAGGAATCCTTTAGCCATAGACTAAATGGCCTCATGCAGGGCTGATTGGTCTCTGAGACAGAGCTATCTCTAACAGAGAAAGCCTGTGTTATGACCACTGTTGTCCATTGTGTTCCACGTAGGTACTGTTGGAGACAACAACAGCTGTGGCAGACAGGTGAAATCCCTGCATGTACTGGGTGGAGGCAGGGAACAAACAGGGGTCAGCACTCATGGGAAAAGAAAAGGTGAAGATGAGTTCAGGGCTCTGCTAGCAGGGTCATGGCAAGCCTGAGAAAGTCCAACTTCAGAGAATGCATCCTGTAGGGGGGAAAAACAAAAAGGTTTGGGAAACACTGCCTGGAGCAATGGGAAGCAGGAAGCTGTTGCTGTAGAGGGATACTGCAACCCATGGCCAGGAGCCCAACTCCCTAGTGTTCCTATATTATATTTTAAAGCTCTTTTCTCTTTAAGGGTGTGTATTGAATAATTTCTGTGTTACTGATTGCCCCTATGTCATTTCACTAGTACTAGGGGAGACTTCTACAACTATCTGAAAGGACATTGTAAAGATGTTAGTGCTGGTCTCTTCTCACAGGTCATTAGTGACAGAAGCAGAGGGAAGGGCTTCAAGCTTCAACAGGGGAGGGTTAGA
>JAOXOE010000745.1:16597936-16610947 GCA_028565055.1 Phoeniculus purpureus
ACTGAGCAGAGCCTGGCTCCATCCTCCTGACACCCACCCTTCACACATTTATCAACATTAATGAGGTCACCCCTCAGATTACTCTTCTCCAAGCTAAAGAGTCCCAGATCCCTCAGTCTTTCCTCATCAGGGAGGTGTTTTTTAAGCCATAAAGGCAATCCATGTTCTGTTGCCCTGCCTAGGGTACCTGATGGTGTGCATGAGCTGCAGTATTTGTGGTGAGGTGAAAAAATAGCTGGTGGCAGGTGATTTTAGTGGAGCTGACAGTAATGTATGAAAAAACCCCATATTTGACCTTCTGAAATGTTGTTTTTATCTGTGTTTCTGCCTAACTCTTTCATGAGAGTTACGGAGCTGCTCTTATACCACAGTTACTGGTTCTGCGCTTCATTTTCCAGCTACCCTAAACTGCATCCTCTAATTATTAATTTAGTGCATGCACCTCCCTGCTATATTTATTTTGTCTGCCTGCTACAGGCAGTGGATTGGGGCAGAGAAGAGGCATCAGTGCAGGAATCTGGAGCTTTAGGTCTTGTGTGATTGTGTGTGGGAACATGAACAGCTTCATAAGCCAAATCCCAATCCAGAAATGAGCTCTGGACCGGAAAACAGTCAATGCAGCCATGGCATGGGAGTGCAGGGTCAAGGTTAATGAACTCTTCTGAGAAATAGTCTAATTTCTCTGAATTTTGAGATCTTACACTGACCTGGGAACTTTCAGAGGCTATATCGTGTAGCTGGGAGGCCAAATGTCAACATAGGCACTTGGAAGGTTTTCCTTTCAGTGATTTTTATCTTTCAGCAACCCACAAATGAAGAACAAAGGACTCTGTTGTTATTGCCAATCAGCTTCTGTAAACAGCAGCTAGGAAATAAACACTAGAAGCTGTAAATGCAATCAGTACAAATGCCTTGGTCACCTTCTACTATAGGAATGAACAGCTAGATGAGTAAAGGTCTTTATTAGGACTGGAGGAACTGGGATAAGGATAAAATCAGAGAATATTAGCGATTGGAAGTGACCTTGAAAGATCATTCAGTCCAATCCCCCCTGCCACAGCAGGATCCCCTAGATCCAGTCTCACAGGAACATGGCCAGAAGGGTTTTAAATGTCTCCAGAGAAGGAGACTTCACAACCCCCCCCTGGGCAGCCCCTTCCAGTGCTCCGTCACCCTCGTTGTGGAGAAGATCCTTCTCATATCGATGTGGAACCTCCTTCTCTGTTCCAGATCACACCACTTGCCCCTTCTGCTGTCATTGGGTGCCTGCATGTATCTCATAAAATAGCAGTGCACCACTTACTCAACCAAAAGTACATGAAACATTCTTTATAGTTACATGATTCTGCCACTAAGGTAAATCTTTTTTCCTCAATATTCTCCTGAACGATGACTCAAAACCATTATCAGTTATCCCCAGAAGTAATAAGGTTGCAGAAGATGTGCTGTGTGGGTGCTGACCTACTGGAGACAAGGACCTGTCACAGAATCATTAGGGACTGGAAGGGACCTTGAAAGATCATCCAGTCCAATCCCCGTGCCAGAGCAGGACCACCTATATCAAGTCATATAGGAACATATCCAGGTCACTCAGGCTCCATTCTTGGGTGAAGTTAGTTAAATTACATCAGACTTCTGGCTTAACCACAAGACTTCTGCTCAAAGGAGGAGACCTGCCATGTTGGGAGTGGTGGCTTTTTCTTTCAGGAAACCTTTTCCCATCAGCTGTGTCACTCTATTAAACTGATTTGACATGTGCTGCTCACCAACCCCTGTCAGGATGTGCTGTCAGTCATCTTACCTTCTCTCTGCAGATATCCATCAAGATGATAAAAAGCTTCACCAGAGCCAATAGGACTTGCATTAAAAAACCATGATAATGACATCATTTACTACCTAAAACTGCTTTTACTCCTGTATTTGTGCCAAGGTCTTGTATTAGCTCTTCAGAATCACCGATGATTATCTTCTCCAACAAGAAAGGCACGTTCAGCACCACACTTATCCTCAGTAGCAGGGATTAAAGTGTCAGAGCCATTTGTTTCTCCTTAGTATTCCTTAATAAAAAGGAAAATAACCCAGAAACCAAATAGTTCCAGGAAAGTTGTGGGGTGTTTTTTTTCCTTCTACTGTTTAGTTCTTGCTCTCCCTGGAGAGGCTAAACAGCCTTGTTTCTGATTCTGGGGTAATGGCTGTAATACAACAGGATATCCAGATTTATTTCTTCGTGGTTTGGTTACCCCATGACAAAACCAGTTTGTCACGAGGAGAAATAAATGCGCGGTGATAAAGGTTGGAAAGGGATGCGGGTTGTTCCGGGGATTTTTGTTTTGCTTGCTTGAATTTACATGTTGTGCGCCGCGTGGAAAATTTTCTCCTGAAGAATTTAAAATGGAGGTATTTGAATTGCTGGGAAATAAGAGGGAGGGAGGTGCTGGGGCACCTGGGAATTGAACAATCAGGTTTGCACTGCTGAGAAGAAAAGAGTGGCTATTTTTTATTAGAAAAAGCTTGGCCAGGTGGCAGGCTGCTTGTATTCAAATCCAGAATATTTCCTTCTGTTCTCTTGACACAACACTGAGTTTCACAACTGATTTTTTTGTTGTTTTCCCTTTTGCTCAGTCTTGTAAATCCAGCTCTTTTTTAAAATAGAAGTTATTACATAAAGCTAAAATTAGTTGAGATACTGTCACCCTTCTGGAAGGCGATCTGATTGCTGCTCAGCAGAAGTGACATTGGGTTGTATTGGAGTGAATGAATAGCTGATGGTTTAAATGCCCCTCTGGAACACGAGTACCGACGTTTTGATTAATGTCTTTGTCATGGGCAAAGATTATTTAGTTAATGATTTGCGGTTTCCTTTGCCTGGCTCTAGGAAAAACTTGCCAAATCCCAGGGTGAAAGGGAGGAACCACGCAGCTTGCAGTCATTGGGTTATTCATGTGCTTTTAGCACGACTCCAAAAGCTCTTCTGGAGCAGCTTGCACAGGAATAAAGCTTGTGGCTCTTCTCAACGTCATCTAGTGGTAGGACAAGGGGCAATGGGTGTGAGCAGGAACAGAGGAGGTTCCATATAAATATCAGAAGGAACTTCTTCCCAGTGAGGGTGACAGAGCTCTGGAAGGGGCTGCCCAGGGGGCTGTGGAGTCTCCTTCTCTGGAGATGTTTAAAACCCACCTGGACATATTCCTGTGCAACTTGGTCTAGGTGATCCTGCTGTGGCTGGGGGATTGGACTAGATAATCTTTATCATCCCTTCCAATCCCTAATGTTCTGTGATTCTGTGTAATACTAGAAATAAAAACATCTTGTATTTGTGCTCTGATTCAAAACCTTAAAATATCCACAAGAGTGTGTGGATGTGGCACAATTTGGTGCCTTCTGCAGCGATGATGCTCCTCCCAGACTGAGGTACCCTTTGCTGCTGCATGGGACAATGAAATGGATCTCTGAGCTTGGCCTGGAGGTATGACATAGCAACCAACTTCATCTCTTTTAGCAAACCTGTGCTGGCTTGTGAGAGCAACTAGAGTGCTTCTGCTTGGTACAGTGAGAACAGGAGGTGCTGAAGGGCATCACGCAGCATCCTGCTGGCTGCCACCTTTGCTGGTGGGGCTGCAGTGGGCAGACCATCAATGCCAGGAAGAAGGCAGTGGGATGAAATTGGTGGGCTCTTGACAGGGTAATGAAGTTGCAGTGTGTCTGAGTTACCTGTGAAGGTGTTTGCAGGGAAATAGGTTTTTCAGATCCCCTTGTGTACAGCCTGTCCCCTCTCTGTTCTTACAGTCACATTGGCAAGTTTGCTGATGACACCAGGCTGTGTGGTGCAGTGGACTAGTGGACTCACCTGAGGGAAGAGAGGCCATCCAGAGAAACCTTGACAGGCTTGAGAAATGGAACAGTGTGAACTGCATAGGGGTCAACAAGTCCAAGTCCTTCACCTGGGTTGGGACAATCCAAGACACAAATACAGACTGGATACAGAGGAGCTTGAGAGTAGCCCTGAAGAGAAGGCCTTGGGAGCATTAGTTGGCAAAAATGGCTTTAAACTGGAGGAGAATAGGTTTAGATGGGAACATCGGAAGAAATTCTTCAGTACAAGGGTGGTGAGACTCTGGAATAGGTTACTCAGAGGTTGTAGATGGTCCCTTCCTGGAGATACTCAAGGCCAGATGGGATGAGGCACCTGGGCTAGTCAAGAGGCATCCCTGCTCATGGCAGAGATGATTGCTGAGGTCCCTTTCAGCCTCAGACATTCTATGATTCTTTTTGCTGTCCTCTCTCTTTCATAAAAATCTTCCACCAAGGCTGACATGGAAGAAGCCATTAAAGGTTTAAACAACTTAAGCAGTTACTTTTAAATTGTTGTAACGTGTTCCAAACCCTTTCCAGATTTACCCTTTGGAAGGCAGTAAAATAATTTTGAGTAGAATGTGACCAGATAAAATGAATATGATTTTATTATTCATGAATACTTTAACCTGAATGCTTTAGTGCCTACATCCTTCTATTATATTAAATTATGGTGAAACATAAAACTGTCACGCTGGAGTTCGTAGATTGATTTTCCCTATGGATTCCCCTTATGTTTTTCTATAGCTATCCCTGCTGCTGCTAATGGGAACCAGTCCTTTGATGCCTTTTCCCTTCTAGTTACATTCTACCTCTCTATTGACTGCTTCGAAGCACCTACGTGTCTGGCTGGCAGGTTAGCTCCCTCTTTTCACGGCGAGCGTGTAAATAACCCTGCTGTATTCTCACCCACACGGGGACTTTTCTATTGGCCTTGTTCTTTCCTATTTCTCTTTTTCTCCTGTACTCACTCGGGGCAGTCATTTTTCCCCAGATAGCAGACTTTAGGGTGTACTTTCTGAGCGGTATTCAGGTATTTAGGTGAGACTCCCATTAAAGTTAATGAGACATGTGGCTAAATGCCTGTGCACTGCATTAACAATACCCTTTACTATTTATTGTCTGGCTTAGAGGAAAGGTCACATTGGCTCCTTACTCCTAGCCCTGTATCTTTACCTTCTCTTTTAGATCTTAGAGGTCAGTCAAAGAGAAGAATAAGGCACAGGGCCTTGCGGGGCTCGGGTTTTTTTTTTTGGCTGGCAATATTGTTCCTTTAGCTCCATTTTTTTCGTTTTATGGGGAGCTATAGAAATTAAAGAGCTAAGAGGAGCTTTTATCCCAAATTGTCAAAAGCACAGTGCTGACAAGTTATTGCTGAAGCACCACAAGATTCACTAGGGTGCTTTGTGTAGAAAGTTCTGCTGGAACCAGGAAGAAATCTTAGATCTTCAGAGAAAGGGCTGTCATCACGCTCAGTCTAGCACTGCGGGGCTCTGGCTTGTGGCTGTAGGATAACTCGCTTATCCCAGTACAGATAATACATATTAGCAATAAATATTTGCTGAGGCATGCTGATGATAACACAGTACATGTTTTCATCTGTGTCCTTGCCTGAGAATCTTTGATTAGAAATTCTGATGGTGTAGCAGCAGGAGGAGGAGATGATAGTGAACACAGGTCCCATTTAAGACAGGAAGAAACTGAAAAAGGGAAAGAATCATAGAAACATAGAATGGTTTAGGCTGGAAGGGACCTTGAAGATCATGTAGTCCCAACACCTCTGCTGTGGGCACAGACACCTCTCGTTCACTAGACTAGGTTGCTCAGAGCCCCACTCAACCTGGATGAGAACACTTCCAGGGATGGGGCATCCACAATCTCCTTGAGCAACCAGTACCTCAGCACATTCATGGTGAAGAACTTACTCCTAATAGTCTGTCTAAATCGATCCTCTTTCAGTTTTAGGCCCTCACCCTATCACTACAGGTCCTTGTAAAAAGTCCCTCTTCAGCTTTCCCATAGCCCCCTTCATGCACTGGAAGGCTGCTATTAGGTCACCTTGGAGCCTTCTCTTCTTTCACAGAACAGATTGGACTAGATGATCTTTCGAGGTCCCTTCGCATCCCTAATGTTCTGTGATTCTGTGTTCTGTGAACATTAGGGATGGGAAGGGACCTTGAAAGATCAAACCCAGCTCTCTCAGCCTGTCTTCATAGCAGAGGTGCAACCTCACAGCCACATTCGGTGAACCAAAAGTGGATGACCCCAGCCCCTTCACCCGAGGTTGGGCTAGAGAAGCCGCTGATTGGCCATGAAACTGGTATTTCTAAACAATGCTACTAAATGTTCTAAATAATATATGTTATTTAATTTCCTTGTGCTCTGCTCTTCTCATGGGGGTTATGATATTTTAGTCTCGGCAAACATGAGCAGGGAGCCTAACATGAAACCTGTGGTAAATAAGATCTTTGCAATGCAAGCAAGAGTCCAGCTTTAGATCCCTTTTCCACTGCTCTTATTAGCCCAGAGGTAATCTCTGTATTCTAATGGAACTTCTCAAGTCTAATGAGCAGCTAGCTGTTCACTGCAGCTCTCATCAGCATCATGTTTTCTTTCGTGTTCCTAAAGCTCAGAAGAAAAAGGCATTAACTGCTGTATTGAGTCAGGGAGCTGAAGTTACAGCGAGGTTAAACACAGCTTTTGTGCTAAAAAGGAAAATGAGATTCAGATTAAAATTCTGAAGCAAAAAAAACCCCAAAGTTAGATAAATACATCGGGTGAAATGAAACATTAAAATTAAATGACTAGAATGGGTGGGTGAAGTTCAGTAGAAGTAGGAGTGTTTAAGATGAGAAGGTTTTTATCCAACAGTGAATTGGCTAATGATGTTGCTGCAGTCGATAGTGTGTTTCTGAAGGCAGATACTGTCCTAATGTTGCTGCTTTGAGAGCTACAGTTATATAAGAAAGAACATGCCATTTGGTGGTGCCTATCATCACACATTACACTCTCCTTCCTGGGCTTATCTTTGTTGTCAGGAATCCATGGGAGTGGAAAGGAGGGCTCAGATGCACAGCCCAGCACCTGACCAGTGTTTCTGTTTAACTGCCCCTTTGAGAGGAGAAAAAGAGGAAAAAAATAAAGAGGTGATAGCTAAAACCCAGTATTTGATCAAAAGTATTTGCAAACAGTGAGTGATGTTTGCTTTCTCTGGCAGCAAGGTGAACTGAGATATTGCCCTGTATGGACACAAGCATTTTGACTATTTTGCTCTTTATACAGGGAAAGTACAAGTATTGCATGGCAGAAGGCAGGAACTAATTAATTGGTTAATAATGGTGCTGTTAATATGCGTATTACTCATTTCCTCTGCAGTATCACACAGATGTTCCAGTCACAGACTAAATAGCTGATGTGCTGGGCTCCGTACATGCACTGAATGAAATCGGTTTTGCAGGAGAAGTGTTCACAAAGTGCAGTGCCCTCACAGGGCTCTGAATGTTTTTGTTACGCATTCCAGAAGCTTGCCAAGAGTACCTGTCCTTGCTGGGGAAGGGTCTATCCTTTATGGTCTCAGAAAGCTGGTGTCTTTCTCACATCGGCCAACATCTGTGGGGAAATATCAGGTAAATTAATTACATTAAGCTCTAGGTTTTAGATAAAGCATCTGAGAAGTGTCTTTTCTGTTTCCGTCTGTGACGAGCCCTTGTTTGAAGCCTGGTTTAACTTTCACCCTGGGTGGCACAGTTCCCAATCACAGAATTAATTTGGTTGGAAAAGACCTTAAAGATCACAGGCTGGATATTAGAAAGAAGCTCTTCAATGCGTGAGGGTGGTTGATGGCTGGAATGGGCTGCCCGAGGAAGTGATGGGGGCCCCATCCCTGGAGTCATTTAAGGTGAGGCTTGATGAGGCTCTGAGCAGCCTGACCTAGGTAGAGTTGCCCCTGTGTAGGGAGATTGGACTAGATGACCTCTAGAGGTCCCTTCCCGCCTAGAACATTCTTGATTCTATGATCATGGAGTCCAACTCTTAACCCAACACTGCCAGGTCACCACTAAATCATGTCCCTAAGCATCTTACCTGTGTCTTTCGAAGACCTTCAGGGATAGCAATTCAACCACTGCCCTAGGCAGCATGTTCTGGGACTTGATGAGCTTTTCTGTAAAGAATGTATTCCTAATATCCAGCCTAAAGTTTCCCTGGTGCAACCATAACACATGCGCTGGTGTCTGGTGTAAGAAGCAACTGCAAGTGATTTCTGCGTGTTAGAGAAGCCATTGCTAGCGATTTCTGCATGTTGGAAGCCTTGAGTTACCTGCCAGAAGCTGAGAAACAATATTTTTAGAGGAAGTTGAGATGGAAATGAAGAATCAAGGAAACATTTTGAATTGGGATTAGGAATGTGAGAGATTGACTGAGGGGTGATCTCATTAATGTCTATAAATGTGTGAAAGGTGATTGTCAGGAGTATGGAGCCAGGCTCTTCTCAGTGTCATCTAATGATAGGACAAGGGGCAATGGGTGTAAGTTGGAACACAGGAAGTTCCATATAAATATCAGAAAGAAACCTCTTCCCAGTGAGGGTGACAGAGCACTGGAATGGGCTGCCCAGGGGGATTGTGGAGTCTCCTTCTCTGGAGACATTTAAAACCTGCCTGGCCAGGTTCCTGTGCATCTTGGTCTAGGTGATCCTGCTGTGGCAGGGGATCGGACTGGATGATCTTTCAAGGTCCCTTCCAGTCCCTAATATTCTGTGACCTCACTGAGAAGTGATAGCAATTAGGAACTTGATTATCTCTCTGTCTCTATGTATTTCTGATCAGAAGCAAAAGGGGAAGCACAGTCCTCCATTTCTTAAGCTCATGAATGAAAGTCAGAAATAGCCAAAACCCAACTGAGCTTTGCATATCAGCCTATTTCATTGACTTTGTGCCTTCACATCTGAGGTCAACCTTGAGCCTGCAGCTATGAGATGTCACCTGGAAGAGTCTTTGGAAATTGCTGGAAATGGTTTTACTAAGCAAGATTCTTATTTTCCTGGGTCTGTCTCTTTTCTCAAGTAGTGAAAAGGAGATGGTTTTGCCCTTTCCTCTCCACATCCTAATGAATATAAATTTGCTGCATTAGAAACTTTCAGATGTGCTGCAATATAAAAGGCAGGACACACCTGCTACACGAGAAGAAGTAATAATAACAATAATTGCATGACTAATACAAAAGAGAATTGTTGATGAGACCTCAGTGGAGTTCACAAGTGATGAGGATGCTCAAACAAACTCCTGTGTTTGCACACAGATCACTGCGCTCTACATTCTAGCAGTGGTTGGAGAGTTACATTGAGATGCATTTTAGGACTCAAATAATAGGTAGAATGTCAGGTATATTGAAAGAGATTCTAGGTCCTCACTTGAGAAGATCAGTATTGATTTATTTAAGGCTGCATCGTGTTCATTTAGATAGGCATTCAGCATGTTTATCTTTATTCCAATCAATATTTTTTTCCTTCTTTGTCAGCTGTCAAACTCTAGCACTGAGTTCCCATGTTGATGTGGAAGTGTAGCCCCTAACTTTAATTGTAAATGGTAGCTGACCCTATTGAACATGCTCTTGCCCCATCTGAAGTGTGGCCTTCAGATGGTGATCGAGAGCTGCTATCAATTTCACAAAGAAGTTGGCTATGGTGCAGTCCTGCAGTTTAAATGCCATGACATTTCCCAGTCATTAACATAAGAACATTTAGTTAATTATGTTCCACGGAGGCTGTAGCTTTGCATGCCTTGGGAGATCTCACTTGCTTAGTCAATGATAGTCACAGAATTGCAAAAGAATCATGTTTGGAGAGGACCTCCTAGGTCACTGAGTCCAACCAGACTCAAACAACAAAAACCTAAATACCTGATTGATTGAAAAACACAAACTAATCTCCTCCATGCCTGCCACTATAGCAGGGCTTGAAGCACCATGGCTACATGTTTCTTAAACACCTCCAGGGATGGCAACTCAACCACCTCCCTGGGAAGGCCCTTCTGGTGCCTCACCACTGTTTCTGTAAACAATTTCTTCCTAATATCCAATGCAAACCTCCCCTGCCTCAACTTCAGACCATTTCCCCTGGTTTTGTCACTAGTTCCTAAGGAGAAGAAGCCAACACTTGCCACTCCACAACCTTCTTTGAGGTAGTTGTAGAGGGCAATGAGGTCCCCCTTCAGTGTCCTCTTCTCCAAACTAAACCTGCCCAGGTCCCTTAGCCTCTCCTCATACAACTGGTTCTCTAAACCTTTCATGAGCTTGGTAGCTCTCCTCTGGACACATTCCAGCATCTCAATGCCTTTTCCATAATGAAGGGCCCAGAATTGAACCCAGTACCCAAGTTAAGGCCTCACAAGTGCACCATAACTTCCCTTCTCCTGCTGACTACACTATTGTAGATACAAGACAGGATTCTGCTGGCCTTCTTGGCCACCTGGGCACCCTGCTGGCTCATATTAAGCCAGCTGTCTACCAGTACCTCCACGTCCTTATATCTGCTGCGCAACTTTTGAACCTCTCATCCCCAAAATGAGTCAAAGAGTTTAAGCTGATTACATTTACAGTCAATATCTTCTTTCCAGGGTACCACTTGGAGTCCAAACCAAGAGTCCAAGTTTGCTCTGAGATGCTTTGATCTAGTTCCTCAGCTCTCTTTCTCTGGAGACATTTAAAACCCGCCTGTGTGACTTGATCTAGGGGATCCTGCTGTGGTGGAGGGATTGGACTGGATGATCTTTTGAGATATTTTGTGATTCCTAGCCCTTGCAAACACACCTAAGCCTTCCTGCCTGTGAGGCAGAGAAATCACCTGAGGAAGCCCTCTACAGCTGAGTGTTTAAATAGCCGCATCCTTGGGCCTGGTGTAAACTTGCATCGGCCTCATTGCCTTTCATGCAGCCATGACAATTTACATCAACTCGGATCTGCCCTATTGAGCTCTGAATGGCTTGAAAATGAATGCAAATGGCAGCTTTGCTGAAGGTGAATATTTAAATGCGCGTGTGCCACTCAATACCCTATGATTAAAGCTCGTGGCAATTAAACAAACACACAGGCTTCCAGCTCCTGTGTGCAGCGAGTCGCGCTCCCCAAACTGGAGCCCTGGCTTTTTGGTGATTTGTTACCATCAGATAATCGAAGAGTTCTGCTAAAACTGTTATATTGCCCCCGTAGTTATAATGAAATAGGATCTGTTGTTTTGCACTAAATTGGAAACTATAACTCGCGCTCTGATTAATCTCTCTCTGAAACGTGGAGGTCATCCCTAACTTCCAGATATTTCTATCCTCCCTGTATATTAATTTCTCGTAGCCTGAGGCTTAATACACATTTCTCCATTTCATTCCCACAATTAATGGGTGTAAGACAACACAGATAAAAATGCAAATGAACAACTTATCTTTATGCTTTTCCAACCGGCTGTTTACAATTGCGGTTACAGTGAGCTTTAAAAACTGCCCAAACGGCTTTTCCTGCAGGTAGGAAAATTATAAAGATATCTCTATAAATTAGGGATTTTTAAAAACTGCCGTCATTTTAAATGGGCTGCATTTTTTTCATGTTTATTGAAAGTATTTTGAGTATAAATGGGACACAGGTTTTCTTTGGTTCATAATTCCAGAGTAATATGGGATATTAGCATAAATAGATGCTCACAGCATTAGTTTATAAATATGGAGGTATGTTTTATTTCCTTTTCCTCTATGACTAGTTTAGAGACCCAAACCAATGAGATTTTCTTCTAATGGTTGAAAAACAACTGTGGATCTTGACCAAAACCAGGGGGGCTGTTACAGCTGCAGCGTAATGGGGGAACTGGGAAATTAAAACTTCACACTTTCCCTCAGCTGCATTTCTACAACTGGGAGTGAGAACTTAATTTCTAATTATGTGTTAGTTAAAAAAGTGCTAATGCAGTTGGGAAGAGTGTGCTCAAACAAGTGGATAAAGTTTTCGCAGAATCTCAGAACATTAGGGATTGGGAGTGACCTCAAAGATTATCCAGTCCAATCCCACTGCCACAGCACAATCCCCTAAATCAAGTCACACAGGATCATATCCAGGTGGGTTTTAAACTTCTTCAGAAAAGGAGACTCCACAACCTTCCTGGGCAGCCCCTTCCTTTGCAACTAAACCAAGAATTGAATGAAAGGCAAGACTATTAAGAAATCATAGAATTCATGAGCACTGAATTGGCCGCTTTCAATGGACTGTGTTGAAAACACTGTTTTCCTATGGCAAAGACAGACCAGTCTTTGAGAAGAATGAGCTTTTCCTTGTCCAACTTTCTATTCTCAAGTGAGTTTTCATGTAAATAGCAGGTTGCTCTTCAGTAGACCTTATGGCTACATCTACAGGACATCCAAAACATGAGCCCTTGAAACATCCAAACTGGCTGCATATCTATAGTATTTGAGACCTCTGAATGTGTGTTGGCAGCACAAGCTTGAGTTTGTGTTTGGTTTTAGTATGGGCCAGAAGCTTCAGGACAATAACAACCTGGTATTAGAATCTCCAAGTAGACAGTATTGACTCCCTGGATCCTTCATAGTCCATTCTGCTTTGTAATTATTCACAGCCTCAGCATAAGGCAAACTAATATATATCATTATATCTAGATATTCCATAGATCCTAGATGTGGTTCCATTGACCCTAGACACCCTAGATGTTGTTCCATATACCCTACACACCACAGATTTTGTTCTGTACACCCTAGAAGTTGTTCAAATGTTGTTCTGTACACTTTTAATATATGTAAAATAATATAATTTGGCTAATATAGTCAAACTTCAGATGTCTTTTATATTGAAATGGTTTTCATAGGAAATGATATTGCTACTATCAATCTTTCCAGGCAGTTAATTATCCTGTCATAATGTCTGTGGGTTTTGCTCATCTTATCTGTCAATCTAAGGATTTTGTGCTTGCTCAGCTCATCAGTGTGACATTTGGAAATAGCAGTGTCCGGGGCAACAGTGAGCTTGGCAACTTGTAGCTTTGAGTTTATATTCAGAGATTGGATATTAATATACTTGTTTCACAGAATCATTCAGGTTGGAAAAGACCCTTGGGATCATCAAGTCCAACCATCAACCCTAGTCTACAAAGTTAACCCTTAAACCAGA
>JAOXOE010000745.1:16611047-16630246 GCA_028565055.1 Phoeniculus purpureus
ACCCATTCCCTCTTGTTCTGTCACTGATTACCTGTGAGAAGAGACTAGCACCAACCTCTCCACAATGCCTTTTCAGAAAGGACGTTGTAGAAAGCGATGAGGTGTCTTGTAAGCCTCCTCCTCTTCAAACTGAAGAACCCCAGCTCTTTCAGTCTTTCCTCATCAGATTTGTTCTCCAGGCCCTTCCCCAGCTTCGTTGCACCTGCTCCAGCACCTTGATGTCTCCCTTGTACTGAGGTGCCCCAAACTGGACTCAAGGGGCAGCCTCACCAGTGCTTAGTACAGGGAGACAATTACCACCCTGCTTGACACACTATTTCTCATACAAGACAGGATGCCATTTAGCTTGCTTGGCCACCTGGGCACATTGCTGGTTCCTGTTCAGCTGCCTGTCTATTAGAACTCCCAGGTCTCTTTCTGCCAGACGGCTCTCCAGCTACATATCCCCAGCCTATAGCCCTCCAGGGGGTTGTTGTGGCCCAGGTGCAGGACCTGGCACTTGGCCTTGTTGAAGCTCACGCTGTTAACATTGGCCCTTTGCTCCAATCTATCCAAGTCTCCCTGAAGAGCCCCCTCTGGCAGATGAGTACTCCCACCTAACTTGTTGTCATCTGCAAACTTACTAATGATAGACTTTATGTCCTTATCAAGATCATCAATAAAGACATTAAACGGAAATGGTCCCACCACTGAGCCCTGAAGGAAAAATCAGGGAAAATAAGGTGGCAATATCATGTTGGGTGCAGAGAGAGGAGCATTGCTGACTCCACAAAGCCTTGTGGTCTGATTTCACCTCCCTGACTCAACTATAAGCTCATCGTCAGGGTTCAAACTCCTATGGTAATGTTTAAAGTTGAGTTGAAGGTAGAAAGAAATGAAAGCACACCAGGAGCATTTTCTCTGTGCAATTAAGGAGCAAGAGCAGTAATAAAGTGTATGCACAAGAAAATGCTGGCTGGGGCAAACAGAATCTCATGATAGCTCTCAGCAGGCTGAGAAAAGTGAGAAGAAACAGGCAGTGAGAGCCTCTGCAATTTTAGATACTTGTTTGTGGAGCATCTTCATCCACTAATCAAACCCAGCATCGCATCAGTCTCATTTGGTCTCATTTGCCTTCAAATATCAGTAGCAAACCATCATCAAGGCTCGAGGAAGGCCACCCTGCCTTGGAGAGGCTTCCGATCATTTGAGGTCAGTATTTTCTCGCAGGCTTACACTTGCTGGCAAGTTGTTACAGCCCTGAGTTTAGCTGGCACCAAGGTAACTCCACTTCCCTGAGATCCCAGTTTTGTGGCAAGATGTGTGTTAGAGCGCTGCAGGATATTGAACAGAGTTCTGCAGAACTCTGCATATGGGCTGTGCATCATCTATTGTGGCAGCTTCAGCTGAGCATTGAGAGCGGTGTTGAACACAGGGAAGCGTCTAAATCTTATTCTCATCATATCAGAATTCTAATTAGAATTCTAAATTATGCCCTACCGTTAACTCCTACCTCTTTCCTAGAATCACAGAACATTAGGGGTTGGAAGGGACCTCGAAAGATCATCTAGTCCAATTTCCTGAAAAAGGTGTTTGTTTTATCTGTTGTCTAGCTTTTTTATATTGTGGGGATAAGCAGCATCCTCTGATGCTCTATTTCATATTCAAGACTTTATAGCTATTAACAAAGCACTTGCTGTTTCTTTAACTCACTTTATCTTCCTTCCCTGCTGTTTGCACAGAGGATAACACATGTGTTCTGAATTCTTTGTCTTTATTCTCAAAATAATCAATGCTCAAATGTCAAGACCTGGACAGGCTCTAGAGTGCTTTCTTCCAGAGAGAAAGGACATTCAGCTTGCTCTGACTAAGCTCATATCCTGTTAAAATGCAGCCTTTCTACTATGAATCATTAACGCAGAGAGGCTTGAAGATCCCCTTTTTATATCAACAAGAGATCCACATTGAAGCCACAACCCCTACTTTTTCTGAATTGGGTAAAATCTAATCCTGAAGAACTCAGTTGCCAGCTTCCTGGTTGTTGGGAGTGGGGGGCAGAAGAAAAAGGGAGAAAGACATTAAGATGTGAATTTATGGCAGTTCACCTCTATGTATAGAGCTACACAGTGACCTTTGAAGAGGTGGGAGAGAAAGGAAGTGAAAAGAATAGAAACAAACATTTTTTTCTAAAGGCTTTATTGTTAAAGGAATTTAAATGCTTTGGGTTTTGAAGAAAATTTAGAGTTCCTGAAAATGGTCCCTTATTTTATTTACTGTAGCGTTTATTACAATCTTACGTTTTCCATTCTGTCTCTAACAGTACCATCTGTCATGAATATTGGTATTGGAGTCAAACACTGGATGAGGTGAAAGCCATTTACTTTTTGGTCCAATTTACAACAGCTTAAGTAAAATAAAAGAGCAAATAATAAAGATCCTAGGCAAAATATGAGCTTTGGGGTTGTTTTGTAGCATTGCCTTTCTTTTAGAATCCTCTGCAGAATATAATTAAATCTACCCTGGGTAGGGGAGAGGTAACGTGGCTCTTTCATCTCATTCGTGCGTGCGTTCTGCTGTTCTAACGTAGTTTTTCAGAGTTAGCAAGAGAGATCGCCGATTCTTGCCTTCTTGACAACCTTTGGGTTAACGTTAGCTGCAGAACTCCAGCTATAGATAGCTGCACAGCCTCCTCAAGCTGTCACCGCATTCTTCCCACCATCTGTTTGCCATCCCGAAAGACTGGCAAGGTTCTCTAGGCCGTCTGTACAGGAGGATTATGCACTCCTCACTCATCAGCTCTGAAACAAGTGTCCATGTTTGTCATTTCTGGGGTTTGCTTTGATGCTTTTGAACACGAGAATGGCAGGTAGTTCTATTTCTCTACCTCATCCCTGTGGCAGGCTTCCAGGTTCTTCTGAACCGTGTGGTTACAGAGTGTTCCCAATCAATGCAGAAGTTTCCATGGGTGCTCAGATGCTGGAATGTGTTTGCTGGGAACAAATAATGCAGCAAAAAACCCTTTCACCAGCTTCCCAGTCTGATTTTTTTTTTTTTTTCTTTGGCTGCAAGTTCTTGGCAAAGAGCTTTTTGGAAACTGGGAAAGGACATCACTGCAGCACCAAAATCCTCTCTGAAGCCCTGTTAATGACCTAAACTCAGACTGTGATTCCTGGGTAATGGGTAAAGGAGCTTGAGCTGGGTTCCATTTTTAAACTTGCATGCTAAATAAATGCTGTGGAAATGGATCTCCTTGGACTGGCCATTGGAGAGATGAGGTCTGGAATTGAGTCCAACAGAATTTATGCTTGGATGCTGCTTCTAGTTTCTGCTTCTTGCTGGTTGTAAATATTTAGGATGCATTTTGCACGCCATATTTGATGTACTGGAGAGCATAATGTAGCTACTACTATACGTGTTTTCCTTCTTATTTCTACATACCCCACCATTTATATCACTTGTAATAACACCCTTGTTACATAAATATTTAACAACAAATAGTCTCTGTGCGTTAAGCAGGGAAATGCAAAGCCCCTGAAACAATGTGAGGTGTTTCTATGTAGAGTCTCTTTTCTGTTAGGGGAAAAAATGGTGGATAGTGTTTTAATGATCTTTCTTTGCTAGTATAACCTAATTATCTCAACAAACTCACTTTCTGAGCAGAACTACTCTTGTCCAGGGGAGTAGGAAGGGAAATCAGAGCGACAGGAAAGAACATTGAGTTCATTTTAGGGATACACATCTATCTGAAAGTTATTGGTTTCCCACACCAATTTTTTCCTTGGATTTTTGTGCAGATTTGGTTCTCTAAGTCTTCCAGTTGCTGTGTTTGCTTCTTTCCTGCCTTGAAATGTCCAAATAAGATCACAAAACATTAGGGATTGGAAGGGATCTTAAAAGATCCTCCAGTCCAATCCTCCTGCCACAGCAGGATCCTCTAGATCCAGTCACATAGGAACATGGCCAGGTGAGTTTTAAATGTCTCCAGAGAAGGAGACTCCAGAAACCCCCTGGGAAGCCTCTTCCAGTGCTCTGTCACTCTCACTGTGAAGTTGCTTCTCATGTTTGTGTGGAATCTCCTCTGCTCCAGCTCATACTCATTGCCCCTTGTCCTGTCATTGGGTGCCACTCAGCAGAGCCTGGCTCCATCCTCCTGACACCTGCCCTTTCCATATTTGTAAACACTAATTCAGTCACCCCTCAGTCTTCTTTCTGTTCCTACTATTTAACTTAAAAACTTCTAAAATACATTTATGATTTCATATGGGAAACAATTTGTTTCTTCTTTAAACAGTCCTTAACCTCAAAAAAACCTTTACTCCACGATTTTGATCTTTCAAGAAGCCTGCAGGTGAGGTGGTGGCTCTTACCCATTTGATGCACTTATTAGTGGCTTGAATCTTCAATAGTCTCATAGTGTACTCAGGAATGGTTTTCCTTCACAGCCACAGCTTTGTTTTCTTCAGTTGAGTCTAGTGTGACAGAGCACAGTCTCTTTGCCAGTAAATCAGGCAGTTTGTGGTGGTGGGCTGTGATCTGACAAGGTGTTTTCTATGTGAACATGCTGAGTAGTTGCTTAGTCACAGAATAGAATCATAGAATGTACTGGGTTGGAGGGACCTCCAAAGAGCATCCAATCCAACCCCCCTACACAAAGCAGGGCCATCGCTAACCAGACCAGATTACCCAGAGCCCCATTTAGCCTGACCTTGAATGGCTCTAGGGACGAGGTCTTTACCACCTCTCAAGACAGGCTGTTCCAGGGATCCCCCACCCTCATACCTTGGAAAAAAGGAGATTGGGGGGTGACCCCATGAATGTTGAGAAATATGGAAAGGGTTGGTGTCAGGATGGAGCCAGGCTCTGCTCAGTGGCACCCAATGAAAGGACAAGGGGCGATGGGTGTCAGCTGGAACAGAGGAGGTTCCACATCAATATGAGAAGGAATTTCTTCATGGTGAGGGTGACAGAGCCCTGGAAGGGGCAGTCCAGGGGATTTGTGGAGTCCCCTTCTCTAGAGACATTTAAAACCCATGTCACTGTGTTCCTGTGTGACTGGATCTATCTGACATGGAGATTGGACTGGATGATCTTTCGAGGTCCCTTCCAATCCCTAATGTTCTGTGATTCTTATACAGGCTTAGTGATGAATCTCCTGGTGCTTGGTCCTAGATCAGGAGAAGCTTTAACAATCAGATTTTGGTGATAAAACACTATCTAATAATGGTAAAACCCATGAAAAGTATTTTTATTAGAAGTATTTTTCAACAAACTTAATCCAGAGGCTCAAATATTTCTTTCTGTCTGTATTTCCACTGTTGAAATGCTGCCCAACAGGTCACAAACTGTTCCTACAAGGCTGAAACACAAGGGAGAATAGTTTCTGAAATCAGCCAGATCTGGGCTCGCTCCTCTGGTTTCAAAGATTGATGCTCATTCTCCATGTGTCACAGGAGCATGGGACAGACTTCTGTTCCCTGCTGCACATCCCCTGTGTGACAATAAACTTTCTCTTTCATGATGAAAATCCCTTTTTAAGGGGAAAAAAACAAACAGGAAAGCAAAAATGCCTCCATCATGAAAGCAGTTAAAGAAGATCTGCTGTGAACCAGTCAGTCAAACCAGTCTGGGAAGAGAATCCAAGTTTTATGCCCTTATTTAGCTCTTTTTAATTGCAGTATTACTTTAATCACCCCTGCAGCCTGACATCCCATCGTGTGTGTTCTGCCATTGCCAGAGAGGACAGTGTTTGATTTGAGGATCTGAATTCTGATGACTCTGGTAGAACCTACTGTTCTGGTGGTACTGAGGCTCGTCAGAGCTGGCCCTTGGGTGAAAACAAAACCAGAAACCCTATATTTGCTCTTCTTGATGCAAGCTAGGTGTACTCTGAAGTGACAGGTTCAGCATCTAAAAAGACCCTAGAGCCTTTTTCTTACTGAGCCATTAAGAGAGACACTCACAATTAAACTACATTTTGTTGTTGTGTTTAGTTGGTTGTGGGGTTTCTTTTAGTCTACTAAAAACATTTAACTCTTCTCTAAAACATTCAACTTCACCTAAATCTGCAACACGTCAAGTTCTAAGGACTGGACCTGAGGCAAGTTCTTTTTACCCTCTTTGTGTCTGTGTCCCTCAGTTCCAGAACAGCACTGCTGGAGAGAGTCCAGCACAGAGCCACAAAGGTGATGGAGTAGAACATCTCCCTGATGAGGAAAGGTTAAGGGAACACAGTTCTTTAGCTTGGAAAAAAGGAGGCTGAGAGGTGACCGCATTAGTGTTTATAAATATGTGAAGAGTGGGTGTCAGGAGGATGGAGGCAGGCTCTGCTCAGTGTCATCTAGTGATAGGACAAGGGGCAATGGGTGTGAGCTGGAACAGAGGAGGTTCCACATCAATATGAGAAGGAAATTTTTCACGGTAAGGGTGACAGAGCACTGGAATGGGCTGCCCAGGGGTGTTGTGGAGTCTCTTTCTCTGGAGAAGTTTAAAACCCACCTGGCCATGTTCCTGTGTGACTGGATCTAGGGGATCCTGCTGTGGGGGGGGGATTGGACTGGATGATCTCTTGAGGTCCCCTCCAATCCCTAATGTTCTGTGATTCATTGTTTGGTAAATAGGCAGAAGAAAATGTCTAAGGTTTCTGTCTGCTTGAGGGGGTGGTGGAATCAGTGATGTGCTACCTTGTAAGCGTAACCTGCTTGCTTTAAATATAATCATCTCTAGGAAGGTTTCTAGAAGAGGATTTCAGGCATTCTCATAGCATTTTGCTAAAGTCAGCATTATCTATACATGAAAAACTCCACAGCAATTGAAGGAGCTTAAGACAGCAGAGAAATAAACTTATTTCTTGCCATGACTTCACGAAAGAGAACCTGTGTTCCAAAAACTCCTATAATTTCTTCCAAGGCTCAGCAAAGCTGCCAGGCTTCAGTAACTCCTCTGCTTCTGTCTGCTTTTGCAGTGTAGACTCTAATGTCCCAGAACAGCCTGCAGCCACTGCTTTTGTGCAGACCACCTGCAGCAGAGGGGCTTTGGAGGGGCTGCAGATCTAAAGCAGTGGATTTCTGAGTCGTTAGAGTTTTCTGTTGTCTGTGGCTCAGATGTCGTGTATTATCTACCCACCGGTGGCACCCCTGGTGTAGCCATCGACGTGTAAGGCTTAGATAATGATCTTCTCAGGGTTTTCTGAGAGTGCAGATAACTTCTCTCAGGTGTAACTGAAGTGGGAAGGCTCTATTCCAGTTTTGTGCTTCACCCAGAGAATTGTTCAAATAATCTTTGTCAGGCGTAGGAAATGTCTTTGTTGTCAGACTGGTGTCTTCACTCTTCGGCAACCACATTTTGGTTTGATTGTTTTTGTGTTTAGACCTTTGGTATTTCCTTCTGTTACAAGTTTCTGGTGCTGCCACAACTCTGACTGCAGCAGTGACAGGAGCAGGAACCTGAAAGCCCTGAGTATTTGTGCAGTACAAACTTAGCAGTCTGGAAGGTAGTCACCAAGAAGGCTTTGCGGAGGATCACAGAACGTTAGGGATTGGAAGGGACCTCGAAAAATCATCCAGTCTAATCCCCCTGACATAGCAGGATGCCCTAGATCCAGTCACACATGTCCAGGCGGGTTCTGAATATCTCCAGAGAAGGAGACTCCACAACCTCCCTGGGCAGCCCATTCCAGTGCTCGGCCACCCTCACTGTGAAGAAGGTCCTTCTCATATTGATGTGGAACCTCCTCTGTTCCAGCTGACACCCATTGCCCCTTGTCCTATCATTAGATGCCACTGAGCAGAGCCTGCCTTCATTCTCCTGACACTCACCCTTTCCATATTTCTCAACATTCATGGGGTCAGCCCTCATTTTTGTGCCTCTAGAAAATAATGCTTGATATGCCAACTCCTAAATGTGAGACTGAGACAGAATTACATTCTTATTTTTAAAAAAGGGAGGTAGGAGGCTCAGCTGGAAACAGCTGTTTTTAATACTCTGATATGATACTCCATAAAACACTTATTTCTGCTCCAAACACAAAAGATACTGAGCTAAACCTGAATATAAAGTGAAACTCCCATATAAAGCCAGCCTGCCTCATGAAGGCAGCTCATTAGGGGAGGGGTGACAAATGAAGAGTAAATAATTGGGGTGATGGATTCAGAGTGCCAGTTGCAGTCATTTGGCTTAAATTTTGTGAATGTCAAAGTTTTTTTCTTTCAGAATTGAACAATCTATTTTGACTTATTATTCACTGTAGGGACTTGCTGCGATTAGAAGACTGCAAGTTGTTGCGAACTATAAAAGATAATACCACCCTTTCAAAAGTACTAGTGAGCAAGAATAGAATGAACACACGTGGTCTGAAACTATAGAATAAATGAAGTGATTTCTCTGAATTACATGAATATATGGATCTATTTTAGCATTTCTATAAGTAAAGTGCAAAGCAGGTGATTGTTCCTTAGTCAATGTGCATCAGTCTTAACTCGTGTTAAACAGCATCAATTATTTCAGATGTGCCTGGATGCTTAAGATCACAAGGAATCACAGAACATTAGGGATTGGAAGGGACCTCAAAAGATCACCTAGTCCAATCCCCCTGCCACAGCAGGATCTCCTAGATCCAGTCATATAGGAACATATCCAGGGGGGTCTTAAATGTCTCCAGAGAAGGAGACTCCATAACCCCCCTTGGGCAGCTCCTTTCAGGGTTCTGTCAGCCTCATTGGGAAGAAGTTCCTTCTCATATTGATGTGAAACCTCTTCTGTTCCAACTCACATCCGTTGCCACTTGTCCTGTCATTAGATGATACTGAGCAGAGCCTGGCTTCACCCTCCTGACACCTACTTTGCACATATTCATAAACATTAATGAGGTCACCCCTCAGTCTCCTTTTTTCCAAGCTCAGGAGACCCAGCTCCCTCAGCCTCTCCTCATAAGGGAGGTGCTTCACTCCATCATCTTTGTGGCTTTGTGCTGGACTCCCTTCAGCAGTTTTATGTCCTTCTGGAACTGAGGGCCCCAGAACTGGACACAATATTCCATATGTGGTCTTAGCAGGGCAGAGTAGAGGAGCAGGAGAACTTTTCTCGATCTGCTAACCACCCCACTTCTGATCCACCCCAGGGTGCTGTTGGCCTTCTTGGCCACCAGGGCCCAGCGATAGCTCACAGCCATCCTGCTGTCCACCAGGACCCCAGGTCCCTTTCTCGTACCCTGCTCTCCAGCACGATGGAACAGATTGAGAAAGCAGGAATATATGTGAGATTAGATGTTACAAAGGACTTGAAATGCTCCTGAATTCTTGCAAGTGCATGCACTAGCTACTGATAAAAATCTAAATCTAGAGTGTTTCTATACCACAATACCCCGTGGGGTGCTTCTGACTGCAGTTATTTGCAGTACTCTGGAAACAAAGCTGGGACTGTTTTCAGTTCCTTTGAATTCATCCCTGATACACCAATAAATTTTGTATTTAAACGATAAGACTTTGACTCGAGGCTAAGCTCTTAGAACACAATGTAAAGGCAAATGAAATGCAGATTGGAGAATACCTTCCATGCTGCTAACATGGATGTTTTACACCATCTCATTAGTTCAACAGAGCCTGCACTTCTCCACACACTCCAATTTGTGATGTCTGCCTCCTGCTCAAGGTTCTGTACTGCTCTGCCCAGCAGCAGGGATGCTGGTTCATTGCAACAGAAGCTCCGTGCGTTTCCTGGCCATGCCACCTGCATGGCTGTGGTCTGTATTTGCAGTTCTGCAGGGGCACCTGAGCTGAATCATCACCAGAGGGTCCCAAAGGGTTTAGTCCCACTGTATTTGCATATTTAATAATTCCATGAAATTAGCGTAGAGTTTGGAAGGGAGGAAAGAGAATTAAAATTTGCCTCCAAAAATTACGGAGCAAATTAGCTGATCGTCTGAATATCCAGACATAATTAGAAACCAATAACAGCTAGAAAACAAATGTCAGCCTCAGCTGGAGGTGTCAGGAGGAAGTCATCAGTGAGTACTTTTTTTCTTCCCCCAATATAAACAGCAGATGAGGTTATCCCTGAAATAAACGTTGCCCATCTGCTGTCCTCAAATTTAGTGAAGGGGGAAGGTGAAAAAACAGGCACAGATCACCATGGGGTGGTTCCAAACATACTTGAATTCAGGTAGTTATTAGAGGTAGAATGAAGAAGCTCTGAGACCTGGTGCTTTGCATGATTCTGTTTCCTCTTGTCACTTCCAGCAGTGACATTCTGGAGGTTAAGGCTCCATCCTAGGTTACTTTCTTCCATGAATACTACGAGCTCCTCATCTATAAGGAAAAGTCTTAGACGGAAGCAAACCTTCTGTAGACACTACAAGATCTCCCTAGAGCTCAAGAAACTCTTGTCCTTTTGGGACCTGAAATATCTCTTTGTCCTTTAAGGTAGAGTTTCTGCTGATGGAAGCAAGGAAAATGCTGGAAGTGAAAACTCAGCCATTATTCTGAAACATCTACGGGCTGGTAGAAGGAGAGTGGTTAGCAGATCAAGAGAGGTTCTCCTCCCCCTCTACTCTGCCCTGATGAAACCACATCTGGAATATTGTGTCCCGTTCTGGGCCCCTCAGTTCCAAAAGGGCACAGAGCTGCTGGAGAGAGTCCAGTGCAGAGCCACAAAGGTGATGAAGGGAGTGGAACATCTCCCTGATGAAGAAAGGCTGAAGGAGCTGGGGCTCTTGAAAAAAGGAGACTGAGAGGTGACTCCATTAATATTGATAAATATGGTAAGGGCGGGTGTCAGGAGGATGGAGCCAGGCTCTGCTCAGTGCCATCCATTGATAGGATAAGGGGCAACGGATGTGAGCTGGAACAGAGGAGATTCCACATCAGAGAAGCAACTTCTTCCCAGTAAGGATGGCAGAGCACTGGAGGGGGCTGCCCAGGGGGGTTGTGGAGTTTCCTTCTCTGGAGGTGTTTAAAACTCACCTGGACATATATCCCTGTGTGACTGGATCTAGGGGATCCTGCTGTGGAAGGGGGATTGGACTAGATGATCTTTTGAGGTCCCTTCCAATTGGTAACATTCTGTGATTCTGTGGACTGATGCTGAGGAATCATCTAGATTTAAAGCAAATGTGAATCTGATGCACAACTGAAAGATGTGGGGATCTAGTATAATTAGAACTACAGAAATACTTAATAGTAGACTAAATGTCTTTTTAAATTAGAAGTTTTAGTTTAAATTTCATAAGCAGAAGTTTTTCCCAACAAACTAAAAAACCCCTGCAACACCAACCTGCTAAAAAATCTTAAAAGCAGAGCTGGAGGAAAAAAGATGAGGTGCCAAGTTTTAGGAAAATGAAATAATGATATAAATCTGTGAGATACCAGTAGGAATCTAATGTATTGTAAAATTGTACGCTGTAATCTGTCAGGTGTGAACGCCTGCATGAAAAATAGGTGCTGGTGTTCTTCAGATTTGTATTACAGCAGCATCAGCAGCCTGGATCAAAACCACGTACCCCTTGTCATGGGTATTGCACAACTGTAAGGAACTGTAGGCAGGTCAGGAATCTCAGAGGGATTATTTATGGCTGTGGAGTTTCTTGTGTGGTTTGGCAGATGCTGAACTCACAAGAATCAGAAAGTGGTCCTTACTAGAGAGTGAAGATGTAGGGGTGCAAAGCCTGTGGCACTCTTCTCCAGTGATTATTTTAAATCTCTCATAGATGGTTTTCTGAAAATAGTCTTTCAATTTGACTAGATCTAGGGGATCCTGCTCTGGCAGGGGGATTGAACCAGATGGTCTTTCGAGGTCCCGTCCAATCCCTAGTGTTCTGTGTAATTCAGTCTCCTAGAGTGTTACAGTTGCAATGGCTTCATAATTTTCTGATTGATGCAGGCATTTCTGCAGAGAGATATAAACCTGCTGATAATAGATTTGCCTCGGTAGCTTGTCATAGACTTCTTAGATTCCTGCACCCCCTTTCCTTCCTCTGGTTTTCCTCCAGGAACTCTTGGTCTCTGGCAAAAAACAATTCAGGGGAAATTATGCGGGACTTGGGAACTGCGTGGTGGAAAACCATCAGCACCTCTGTCATGTTTGGCACCTACAGAGATTTGGACTGATGTCAGATGACAAAAGAAAGAATCATTGCTCACCTGGAAATCCTCTAACCCAAACTCTGAGTTTTTATAAAAGGAACAGAATATCCTCTAATGTAGACTGTGTAATGTAGCCTGTACTAGAGGGCTGATGCTGCTACAGGAAACAAAACTTTTGAGAGGCTCCAATGTAGTTTGGTTAGGTGGCATTGGTAAAAGAGAACATCAGGAATTAATCTGACAAAAATCTGAAAAACATGGAATAATGATGGTTGGAGAGGACCTCCTAGATCGCTGAGTCCAACCAGACCCGCCACAAAAACCTAAATACCTGATCGATCGACAAACACAAACTAACCCCCTACCCGCCTGCCACTAGAGCAGGGCATAAAGCACCATGGCTACACGGTTCTTAAACACCTCCAGGGATGGCGACTCAACCCCTCCCTGGCAAGGTCCTTCCAGTGCCCAACCACTCTGTCTGTAAAGAATTTCTTCCTAATACCCAATGCAAACCTCCTCTGCCTCAACTTCAGACCATTTCCTTCAGGTAAAGCATAATGATGAAAATTCTGGAGTGAAAGATATTGTCCTTTTTTACTTCTGAGCAAAGAGTTTCAATTTATTGTGCTCAGTGTTCTTATTCAGTCTTTCAAGCTTTTATTTGAGCTGTGCTGCATGCTTCTCATTCCACCCACGAATGATTTACAAAGGTTAGGGCAGGGATTCTTCTTTTTCTGAATTTGTTTCTCACCTCTCAGTGCCCATCTTGGATGCTGCTGCTAATGTCATTCAATAGCTTATCCTAACCGGAAGGAAAATGAAGCAAACTTTTCTTCTAAGACTACAAATGCTTTAAAAAGCACTTCCCCTTTTCAACAAGACTCAAGGACAAAGAAGATAGTTGTTCTTCCCTCATAAAAGCTAATATTCTTCTTCCTTTCAACTTCTACAAACACATCAGGTGGCATTAACGTACTTAGTGCTATTTGTAAGCTTTCCAAGCCATCGAATCATATAGTTTGGGCTGGAAGAGACCTTCAAGATCATCCAGTCCAACCTTTTCCTAGCCCTATCAGCACAACTAAATCCTATCCCCCAACGCAACTTCTGCCCATCTCTTAAACACCTCCAGGGATTGTGACTCAACCCCCTCCCTGGGCAGCTGTTCCAGTGCCCGACAGCCCTTTCAGGAAAGAAATTCCTCCTGACATCCAACCTGAACCTCCCTTGGTGCAGCTTAAGGCCATTTCCCCTTGTCCTTTCACTAGCCACTAGGAAGAACAGACCAACCCCAACCTCTCTACAACCTCTTTTCAAGTAGTTGTACAGTTGTGGTGTGACATCATGAGCAAGTATGTGCAGAACCACGTTTGCTGGAAGAATTAAATCCTCCTCAAAACTAGTTTTTTGAACTGCATCTGGAACATTTAACAAATGTTTTCAGATTTCAATCAACCTTGGTTAAAAGTCCACAGAGATTTTTTATTAAATGTGGATTAAACTTTTAGAGCTTTAGGTCAGTGTTTTTATTAGTGTGTTGTGATTCAATCATCAAGCATTAAAAGTGTTCAAGTAGCCCTCTTCTTCTGAATATCAGGGATAGTCAGAAGCCAGGCTTGGATTTAAATTTTATTCAAATTCCAGGCCATATGTACTAGAAGTTGTAGAAATGGAGCATCTCTCATGCAAGGACAGGCTGAGAGAGTTGGGGCTGTTCAGCCTGGAGAAAAAAAGGCTCTGATGGGGACCTTCTTTTGAACTTCCAGTGCCTGAAGGGGGTCTACATGAAGGCAGGGGAAGGTCTTCTCAGGAGGGTTTGTACAAATGGGACAAGGAGCAGTGGGTTCAAGCTGGGAAAGGAGAGATTTAGGCTGGATATTAGAGACTGAAGACTTCAGTCTGAAGAGGAGTCTGATGGCAGAGCTTAGTGCGCTCCACAGCTGTCTGAAAGGGCACTGTTGAGAGGCAGGTGCTGGCCTCTTCTCACAAGTAAACAAAGATAGGACTAGAGGGAACAGCCTAAAGCTGCATCAGGGGAGGCTTGGGCTGGACATTAGGAAATATTTTTTCTATTACAGGGTGTAAAGCACTGGAAAGGGCTCCCAGAGAGGGGGTTGAGTCACCATCCCTTGATGTGTTCGGTAGGGTTAAAGGTCAGCTTTGATGATCTTAAAGGTCTTTTCCAACCTAAATGCTTCTGTGATGTCTTTTTTAAAGATTATGCTTAGTTAAGTATTTTCACATGTGATTGATGGCATCAAAAGAAGAGAAATTACTGAGCTTCAATAAAAATGTGCCAAAATTTCAGGAAAAACTTCAATCTTCCTATTCTGGAAACTAAAAAGACAACCGTCGTGTAATGTGTATTAATCTCAGCAAAGCCTCACAGGCACCCATGGATACGTACAAGTAAATCCACTGACTTATATTCCTTTAATCCACTTTTGGTGTAAGTTTCCTCTTATTTTTAGACTACTGCAGCTTTTGCACGACAGTTTCAACTTGTCAGCAAGTGAAGAGTGCTCCTCCATCCCTCTCTGAAATCTTTTTTGCACTTGTCTCCTGCTGTATTTTTACTCCAGATGAAATCTTTTTTGCTCTAATGTGCTCTAAGGGGATTTTTTTTTTCAACAAGCTGCAAGAGTAAGCACTATAATTCTTCATTATCATCGGGATTCAAATCCGAGTGCATTTCCGACAGCTAGTCAGCGAGCGGTTCTGGCGTGCCGATGTACAGGGAGGCCCCATACATTTCATTTCACTTAAAGAGCCCAGATTTGACTGCAATTTTTTTTTGTCCTTGAAGGAAAAGACAGCACCATCTGCTCTGTCTACAAAACTCCTGGTTTAGGATCTCTCTGAGTTCTGAAAATAAGGATAAAAAGGATTAAATTAAGTAGCCACCTAAGGTTAAATGCGAGCCTCTGTAGAGAAGAAGTGCAAAGAAGAGCCTTTGTCTTAAATCCATTTCAAGTGCTCAAAATGTAGCTGTAGTGGGAGTTGTGCAGCTCCCAGATAAAAGTGAATTTCACTGTTTGCAGAAATCTTTGTTTCTCGACTGTCACACATCAATGAGGAGATGCATTTGGTACAATCCCTGAGCAGCAATGATAGTTGAAGGGGAGAATGGGAAGAATGGATAACTTCACCATCAGCTGAGAAAAGGAGGGTGGGTGATTTGAACTTGGGGACAACACAATCCTTGGGCTGAGGAGATCTTCCAAAAAGAACCCCCAATCACAGAATGGTTTACGTGGGAAAAGATCTTCAAGATCAAGTCCAACCATTAACCCAAATGTCCCAACTCACTGCTAAACCCTGTTCCTGAGCTCCAGATCTCCATGACTTTGGAACATGTCCAAGGATGGTGATTCAACCCTCTCCCTGGGCAGCCTGTTCCAAGGCTTGATGGCACTTCAATGAAGAAGTTTTTCCTAATATCCAACCTAAACTTCCCCTGGTGCTGCTTGAGGCCATTTCCACTTATCCTGTTACTTATTAGAAGAGACCAATATCCACCTCTCTACAACCTCCTTTCAGGTAGCTGTAGACTTTGACAATGAGACCAGAGCAGCCCCAGCAGTCAACAAACCCTGCTTCTAACATTTAAAAGGTTGTTTTGCAGTAAAATTAGCAGGTGGACTGCCCCAAGATCTGTGGCGGTAGCACATAGAGCTGCCCTACAGCCACGGCATGGGGTGCTGCAGGGAAGAAGTGTGGCAATAGACACTTCTTAAATCAGAGCCGGGTGCTGGTGCGATGGCAGCCCCCTGCCCCATCAGTGGGGAACACTGGCCCTTCAGCCAGGAACTGCAGGCTCTGAGCCTCTGTGGTGAGGCTGCAGCCCAAGATGCTGCTCTACTCTTCCCACAACAGGTAAATGTGCTCCTTTCTGGAGCACAACAGGTAAATATATAATTGCTGCGCATGTCTCCTGCAAATGTTAACCTTAACCAACTTTTCAAACATCACACAACTCACACCTTGAACCTTCAGCTGCAGGGAGAGGCTGGTGTTAATAGCAGGTAACAACAACATTGTGCATCTTGCAGTCCTAGCCCTATTTCCTTAAACAGCAGGATATTCACCGTAAATTCCCTGACCGAGGCTGGATCAACTCCCAGATCTTGATCCAGACACTCATTATAGTTGCATATATTAAATTACAATTTCAAAGGAAGTATGGCTGATGTGAGTCAAAGCAAAGCAAACCCTAAAAGAAACTTTACATAGGGTGCAAAAGAACAGTCAAAGCAGTTCTTAGAAATCAGCTTTTGTGTCCGTAACATGATAAAAGAACCTGTTAGTGGCAAAAGTGGGCTCTTTTTTTTTTTTTTTTTAGAATACGCAGATTTAAAAGTAATATTTTACAAGCAAGAAGGAAGGCTCGATGTGAATGCTGCTCCAGCTCTTTGAAAGCCAAATCCAACTCACGAAAAAGAAGTTAGACTTTCAATAATAGAAATTATACTTCTGATTCCAGAGAAGAAGGAATCTGACATTGAAATAGTAGTTTTCTCTGGACTTGGGCATTCATGTTTTACGTTAAATTATCAAAATCCTTCCAATATTGATAGTTTTAAAAAATATAGTCAGTGCATTTTAATTTTTCATATGCAAGAGCCACAGCTGTGATTTTTGCCTTTCTTCACGTAGTTTTGACTGGCTCGAAGAAGCAACCATCCTCCTTCTTTGTTTCTCCCCAGTGAAAAATGTATTTTTATATTTCAAAAGTACATTTTCAGAATTCACTCAAAGTTTCCACCCTACTGTTACTCAAAGTATCTTCTCTCTGCAGTTGCTTGGTGTTTTATTTAAAGTCATCTAATAAAGAGCCACAGAGTCAAGATTCTCACACTGGAAGAATGTCAGGCTTTAAACAAAGGTCTTTATCACCATTCTGCAGTCCGTGTTCAACTAAACGAATGGCTATTTATATTTAATCCAGGGTAACATTAAAAATAAATAAATAATTGTTTAGAAGAGCCTTTATGATGAATTCCCTTTCTTTTCCCCAATGCCATGACAAATAATTCTGATTGAAAGGGAGCCTATCCTATCGGGAAGAAGAATATGAAGAATACTATGCAAATTCATTCAGAAATAAGAACCTTCTTTAGTACTTACAGTCCTGTGCCTGTGATTTCACAGAATCACAGAATCTGTGGCTGTAATCACAGAATCATACAATCATTAGGGATTGGAAGGGAGCTCGAAAGATCTTGGCTTCATTATTTTAAATCCTACTGTGATAAAGTGATCCAACCATAAACACCACCTCTTCCTTTTTGTATCTGAGTGACAAATAATTATTGTCATTTTATAGGATTAAGTTTGTCCTTAAAATAAAGAACTTGTCAGTGCTGGCCTGGAGAGTAAATCTTATGAGGAGAGAATAAAAGAGTTGGAGCTGTTTAGTTTGAGGAAGAGGAGACTGAGGGGAGACCTCCTCGCTCTCTACAACTATCTGAAAGGACACTGGAGAGATGTTGGTGCTGGTCTCTTCTCATAGGTCATTAGTGACAGAAGCACAGGGAAGGGCTTCAAGCTTCAGCAGGGGAGGGTTAGACTGGCCATCAGGAAGAAATTCTTCCTGGAGAGAGTGGTCTGGCACCGGAATGGGCTGCCCAGGGTGTGGGTTGAGTCCTCATCCCTGGGTGTGTATAAAAGTTGCTTAGATGTGGTGTTGGGGGATCTGTTTTAGGAGTGACTTTGTAGAGTAGGGTTGATGGTTGGACTCAATGATCCCAAAGGTCCTTTCCAACCTGAATGATTCTTCGATTCTGTGCTGTGGGAGGTATTGGTTCTTTGCTCAGGGGGCTGGAAGCAGGCAGCAGTGCCTGGTTACTCTGGGTGCTGCTGAAAATCACAATCTCCTTCTGCGGAATCCTCAACCCTCACACTTCTGGAGCCAGAGGACACTTACTGGGCTGCCAGGAAGGGAGCTCAGGACAGACAGTGAGAAATCCTGTTAAACAAAGTGTTAATCACTTTGTATTATGGAATTGGTAAGGTCTGCAGCTGGTTTTCAGGTCAACCTGTTAATGTCAGCATCAGCAAGTTTCAACTGGTTTGCTTCCTATGCAGATAAGGATTCTGAATATTCAGCAGCCCTTCCATCTCCATCCTTCCATAGCTGCAAGCCTGGTGCCATGGGAGGCATAACTGAGCTCTTGCAGAAGAAAAGTGCCCACTAGCTGCAGGTCCATAGGTTCCAGAGGTAATCCCAAGTATCCACAGGGTGGGTGGAGGATTCACTTGCATGCTCCTTGTATAAACACTGCAGACATGACTTTTCTTCTTTTTCATGCCTGAAACAAACGCTCCTGACAGAATAAAGTCCAAGAGGCTTTGATGTAAAAAGCTCTAGGATAAGAAAAACTTTTCTATTCTTCATTTTCCTCCGCCTTGTCACAGCTTGAAGTGTTTTCTCAGTCATCAGGAGGAGGTGATCCCACTGGGAACAGCTTCTTGTGAAAGTGTTAATCTGCTGACTGTGACTGTGAATGTGACTTCTCTGAGACGTTATTAAGCACCCATATGTCATTTACCTCATTCTTCTCAAAGCTCAACGCACGGCGGCTGTCACATGCTGCAATTCCATGGTGAAAGCTGTTATTACCAAAATCATATTTCTGATTACTGTAGAATGAAGTGATAGCTCATGAATTTTTTTCTTTGCGTGTGTATTCTTGCACTAAACGATGGCCTGAAGTTCTGTAGATCACGTTATCTGGATTTCTCGTATTCCAGAGTTCCCTAGGTCACGAATAGCCCATGAAATGCCTGAATAACGTAGAGGTTTTGATGTGTGTACACCCCACAGATATTCGTGTTACTCTGGTTCATATATGTCTGTGGATAAAGATGTTTCGTTTATGCTTAGATTATTTGCCACACTGCTACAATTGAAAACATGTAATTTTGACTTCATCTGTCCTCTTAGATTGGCTTTCTTGCCTTTCTCGGGATATAAGCCTGTGGGATTCTGAATGCTCTTGTGAAAGCTCTTGGGAGCTTTCTCTCACTGCTTGTGTGAAAATGAGTCACTATAAATGAGTGGAGGATCACAGAACATTAGGGATTGGAAAGGACCTCGAAAGATCATCCAGTCCAATCCCCCTGCCACAGCAGGATTCCCTA
>JAOXOE010000745.1:16650109-16666710 GCA_028565055.1 Phoeniculus purpureus
CTCTCTACAACTATCTGAAAGGACACTGGAGAGATGTTGGTGCTGTTCTCTTCTCACAGGTTGTTAGCAACAGAAGCAGAAGGAAGGGCTTCAAGCTTCAGCAGGGAAGGGTTAGACTGGCTATCAGGAAAAAATTCTTCCTGGAGAGAGTGGTCAGGCCCTGGACTAGGCTGCCCAGGGTGGTGGTTGAGTCACTTAGATGGGATGTTGGGGGATCTGATTTAGGGGTGACCTTGCAGAGTAGGGTTGATGATTGGACTCGATGATCTCAGGGGTCTTTTTAACCTAAATGATTCTATGATTCTGTGATCTGTTTGTCTCGCAGCTCAAATACAGTTTTCTCACAGAGCAGTACTAAGGTATCCAGTCTCTTTTTTCAGTTTTACCGCTGATACTGGAAGTTTTAAAATAGAAATTGTTATTTTTATCTTATTTTTTCCACAATAAATTGGGGAATTATGGAGAAATACCTGAAATATTCCATCTTCAAACACTGCTATTTGTATTTTTTTAGTCCCTAGGGATTCCTTAAGTGTTACAGAGAAAACATCTCAGCTTTGAGCCATTAAGGGATTATAAAAACTTTATTACAGATTTAATGTCTCTTGGATACAAAGCCAGCCATGACCAGTTCTGAAGGTGTCAGGATTCACAGCTCCAGAGTTGTTCAAGAATAAGAAGTGTTGCAGCCACCAGTCCATCACAGAATCACAGAATTATTGAGGCTGGAAAAGATCTCTAAGACCATCCAGCCCAGGACCTAACATCACCACAGCAGCCAGACCAGGGTACTAAGGGCCAGAGTCACTCTGTCCATGGCAGTTCCACCACAGCCCTGGGCAATCCAGTCCAGGCTCTGATCTACCTTTCTATGAGGAAGGACTTCCTAACATCCAACCTAACCCTCCCTTCAGGCCCTGTCCTCTTGTCCTGGTGCTGGTTGCCTGGGAGAAGAGCCTGAACCCCACCTGAGTACAACCTCCCTTCAGGGAGTTGTAGAGATGGAGAAGGTCCCCCCGATTCTCCTCTTCTCCAGGCTAAACATCCCCAGCTCCCTGCGCCTCTCCTCATCAGCCTTTCCCTCCAGTCCCTTCCCCATCCTCATTGCTCCACTGGATCTGCTTGAGCCTTTCAATCTCCTCCTTGAGGGATTGCCCAGCATTGTCCCCAGTACTTGAAGGGAGGCCTCCCCAGTGCCCAGTAAACGGGCAGAATCACATCTCTAACCCTCAGCCTGGCCTGTGGGACTTACAACTAGTTTTTAATAAAATAGTACCTTCCAGGTACTTTGGGTGGAAGTGATTTTTGTCCCCAGTGTCATTTACACAGAGAAAAAGGCAAAGTTAGGGGAGTTTCTGACTGTGTCAGTGAATTCTGCTTCAGTCTTGTGCTGAGGCTGTAGTTCAGGGATGACCTGTTCTACCCCTTCCTTATTCACAGGCTTCACCTTTGCAGGATGGCTCCGAAGGGAGGATGCTCCAAGCTGTCCATTCCTAGGAGGCAAATACGAGGCAGAAAAGAAGGCTTTTTGCAGTTCTGGCTGCAAGTTAGTGGTTCGTATTGAAACGTGATTTCAGCTGCACAGTGGTTTCACAGCAGAGTTGCTTATTATTCTAAACTCTCTGAGTATTTCAGATGCGATGATGTGGGAAATTTCAGCCCTGGAAAGCGGCTGTACTAGCACTGCATTAAGGGAGCTGCACTTGTTTTGACTCTTCCTCTCGCTGTAGTAGAGAGTTATTTCTTCCATATAGATTCAGATCATCCTCTTACTGAAACCACAGAAATCTCCTGTAATATTGCCTAACAATTCCCTCCCAAGGCAGGCACTTTCCTAGCAGCATGTAGTAAGTGAAGGTATTAGAAGAGACCTAAGCAAAGGATGGGTTTGAACTGGGTGTTTTTTGGTTTTTGTCTTGTTTTGTGAAGGGTTTTTTTATTTGCTTTGGGTTTTTTTCTCCCGACTCAAATTGGTTTAGCTTCAGACTTTTTGGAGGTTTCTATTTTGTTGTTAGTCTTGGCTGGGGTTTGAGGTTGTTTTTCTTTAAAACCTTAATCACATTGAGCACCAGAAACAAAGGTTTGTGTTTTAGGATGCAGAGGGTTGAACCTACTTATTTCCCTTGAAATCCACCTACAAGATGATCCATTGGCCTACAGCTCCCAGTTGAGAGCTCTGACTCCCTGTCTTAGTGGTCATTCAGTTGCTCCTCATTCTGTAATAACAACCTAATCTCCATTGCTCTACAGCTCCCAGTTGAGAGCTTCGACTCCTTTTCTTAGTGGTCATCCAGTTGCTCCTCACTCTGTAACAGCTTCTTAATCTCTCGTCTTTCCTACTAGTCATCTTGCCTTCTGCCTGTGTCACACTCATGGACAGACCCACATCATAACCAGGGATATCTTTTCAATAAGAACTTAAGGAAAAGATGTAGACTTCTGCTCCTGATATGTTCTTGCTTTTCACTGGGCAAAAAATGCTTTCAGTTCCTTCCTTGCCCTGGGTACTCAACAGTTGCTAGCCCTGAGTAACTCAGAATGCTGATTCAGCGTCTCTGAAAACCTCCACCGAAAAGCTCTTTCTGACAAGTTAACCTTTTGAAAGGCTAATGCAAAACGTTTTCAATGGGCAGTTGGTTTTTAACCATTTAAAGCTCTTTTGGTAGAGGCATCTGGTTAGTTTTATATGTAGAGAGAATTATTTCCAGCACATTTTTCTTCACTTTTTCTTCTATAATTTATTTTTTTCCCCACCCTTTTATCAGAGTTTTTCTGCCATAAAATAGAAACAAAAACTATTTTTCTCTGAATGTTTTTTGAAGACAAGGTTATAGGTTCTCTAAGTCTTTTTAAGAACAAGGCTAGTGATGATGCAGTCAGAAACAGACAATCACAGAACGGTTTAGTTTGGAAGGGACCTCAGAGATCATCGAATTGTAACCCCCTTGGCTGTGGTGTAAGTATCGTGTGAGCATCAAGATTTTCACTTCAGCCCTTAGTTAAGGTACAGGAATGTATTGGTTTTAGGTAAAAATAGGCAACGTTTTAGTGAAGAAATTCACAGTAATTCTTCACAATGAAGGACATCTCAGTATCTGATAGTCTTCCAAAACACAAGACACCACATAAAGGTTCACTGCTGTGAAAACACTTTGCCATAACTCTGCCTTCTTCCATCCCATAGCTCTTGAACAAAGGCACTCTGATGTCTCTCTCCTGTAAGAGACAACTGATGCCTCTGGAAAAGAAAGGTGGAGAGTGAGGTCCCCAGAGTTCATATTTCATTTTTGCATGATCGGTGGTTTGCATCAACGAATATCTCTGTGATGACATCTCAGTGCTTATTGGCGACTCTGGGTTTGTAATAATCACGTTGAAATCTAAATCCAGAACATGCTGTGCTGCAGGATGTACTGAACATCATCTACCACAAACCTGCTGGCTCCTTTTAATATCCCCTGTGCTGTAGTTCCAGACTGTAATTAGCTCAGCCACATTTTGCCTACTGTGCAGTGTCAGTCAACTCTGAGACCACTGAGAACTGTGTCACCCTTTCAGGTTTGATGCCTGCTCTTTGTACTGTGGTTGAGGTGTCTCTGCTCACTGTTAATTACTATAGATAAGTAACAGCTTTGCAAATTGCCTGAAAGAGATGTTTTGTGTTTGTGTGTAGCTGCAGCTGACAGAATAATTTAGAAGCACATGGATCACTATCACCTCCCTGTCAGTCAAGTGCTTGTTATGACCAAACTCAGTGTCAGGATGAAATGCCATTAGTTCTCCCCATACTGAGGTTCATCCTTCCTGCACTTGGCTTTGTTAATTTGTCTACTTTTTTAGCTTTTTCCTTTTGTGCTCTGTGTTCCTTCTCTCTTTAGGAGATGCCAATCAGTCCCTTTGTAAAGACACCACAGAGTCCACTAAAGAATGAATGTAGTCTTGGCTTAGAGCACAGATAAGACTTTGTGAAGGTGAAGTGTAAAAAGAGGGTAGGATGGGTTTGATGATGAGATAGCAGGGTGCTGTCATTGCTCCTCTTCTGAGATATCTACCCAAATGCTTCAGATAACTGGGCTCTCCTGTGCTTCTCAGAGATAAAGACTAAAAAATGTGTCTGTGCATAAGAAACTAGATAAACCTTTTCTAGAAATCCTAATTCCAGAACTGTAGGTAAAACCATTACCAGGCTTCACCGAATTCACAGAATCAAGGGTCGGTACTGGGACCAGTCCTATTCAGTCTATTCATCAATTACTTGGATGAGGGATTAGAGAGCACTGCCAGCAAGTTTGCTGATGACACATGGCTGTGAGGAGTGGCTGACACCCCAGCAGGCTGTGCTGCCATTCAGCGGGACCTGGACAGCTGGAGAGCTGGGCAGAGAGACACTGAATGAACTATAACAAAGGCAAGTGTACAGTCTGACATCTGGGAAGAACAACCCCAGGCTGGAGACTGACCTGTTGGAGAGCAGCATAGGAGAAAGGGACCTGGGGATCATGGTGGCCGGTGAGATGACCAGGAGCCAACAATGGGACCTGGTGGCCAAAAAGGCCAACAGCATCCTGGAGTGGATCAGAAGCAGGGTGGTTAGTAGATTGAGAGAGGTTCTTCTCTCCCTGTACTCTGTCCTGGTGAGACCACATCTGGAATCTTGCGTCCAGTTCTGGGCCCCTCAGTTCCAGAAGGACACAGAGGTGCTAGAGAGAGTCCAGCCCAGAGTTACAAAGATGTTGGAGCGGAGTGGAACATCTCTGTCACGAGGAAAGGCTTGAGGGAGCTGGGGCTCTTGAGCTTGGAAAAAGGAGACTGAGGGGTGACAACATTCATGTTTATAAATACAGAAAAGATGCGTGTCAGGAGGATGGAGCCAGACTCTGTTAAGTGACATCTAATGATAGGATAAGGGGCAACAGGTACGAGCTGGAACAGAGGAGGTTCCACATCAATCTGAGAAGGAGCTTATTTCACGGTGAGGGTGCCAACGCACTGGAAGAAGCTGCCCAGGGAGGTCTCCTTCTCTGGAGACATTTAAAATCTGCCTGGATGTGTTCCTCTGTGACTTGATCTAAGGGATCCTGCTGTGGCAGGGGTTTGGACTGGATGATCTTTTGAGGTCCCTTCCAGTCCCTAATGTTCTGTGATTCCCTGTGATTTTACACTTTGACCGATCTGCAGAATCAGAGCTCTGAGGGCACAGTGATCTCTGAAAGGATGAATCTTGGCATCAGTAGAACAACTTTGGGCCCTTACAGCGGGACTGCAAAAGTTTTTGTGGTATTGCATAATCTGCAAGGGCTGCTCTGTGAGGCAACACTGTTAGTGACTACAGAGAGCACCATAACTCTTTGTACGTGGTGTGAAATCTGGAATGCAGTGCTTTCCCGGAGTGGTGTTAATAGCCAAGATAAAGAGCCTGCTAGTTAATAAAAACCCCTGGAAAACTGTTGAACATGAATGTCAACCTTTTCTAATGGATTGCTGTTTTTATTGCGTGCTGCATGCTTTTGTCAGGGGAATACAATCATTATAAACCAGTAACAATAATGAGATGTTGAATATTCATAGGCAATTAAATTATGTCTCTATGCATTTTATCAGCACCCAGTGGGAAATGTTGCTCATTTTTTAGAAATAACTGGTTTGCAGTCCTCAGTGAAAAATACCGGACAGAAATCAAAACACCAAGCAGGGCATAACACTAACAAGGTTCAACGGATTGGGAAGCAAAAGCAAACGTTACAGCACTGATTAAAACCATTTATTTGCAGTTCTGCCTTCTCGTTGACAGTGAAATCTCAAGTGCAGTATGAGCCTTGCAACTGAGGTTTTACAAGGTGTAGAGGTACTTTCCACAGTACCACAGAACATTCGGCATTGGAAGGGACCTCGAAAGATCATCCAGTCCAATCCCCCTGCCACAGCAGGATCACCTAGATCCAGTCGCACAGGAACATATCCAAGCGGGTTTTCAGTGTCTCCAGAGGAGACTTCACAATCCCCCTGGGCAGCCTGTTCCAGGGCACCCTTGCCCTCACTGTGCAGAAGTTCCTGCTCATGTTTATGCAGAACCTCCTCTGTTCCAGGTCACACCCATTGCCCCTTGTCCTATCACTAGATGACATTGAGAAGAGCCTGGCCCCATCCTCCTGACACCCACCCCTCACATATCTATCAACATTAGTGAGGTCACCCCTCAGTCTCCTCCAAGCTAAAGACATCCAGCTCCCTCTGCCTTTCCTTATCAGGGAAATATTCTACTCCCTTCATCATCCTTGTTGCTCTATGCTGTACTCTCTCTCCACCAGCTCTGTGTCCTTCTGGAACTGAAGGTCCCAGAACTGGACACAATACTCTAGATGTGGTCTCACCACGGCAGAGTAGAGGGGGAGAAGAACCTCTCTCGATCTGCTAACCACCCCACTTCTGATCCACCCCAGGATGTTGTTTGCCCTCTTGGCCACAAGGGCGCACTGCTGGCTCCTGGTCATTCTGCTGTGCACCAGGACCCCCAGGTCCCTTCCTCCTACACTGCTCTCCAAAGTTATTGGATTCATCTGATAACTAAATTAACCGTTTGACTTTTGTCATGTATTTTGTCAGCTAACAGAATTATTGAGACTGGAAAGGATCTCTGAGATAATCAAGTCCAGCAGACAAGGATCACTTTGCTCTTGCAGATGTATAAGCCCGTATTTTTTTATGGATGTAGCTATATTTTCAGAGGCTTTTCATAATTTTCTACTGATTTTTGAAACATAGGTAGGGATTACTTGAGAATTACTTCTTCTTGTCTTTGGGAATGTATTTCTCCTGAGATCCTTTCATTGCGACGCAGTGTACTGGAAATATTTATGGCGTGTTCAGGTGCTGTGACATTGACTTGTCATGAGACCAATTTTGTTGTCATGCATATCAGTGCATAATGAGAACCTTTAGCAACTTCATTATCAAGTCTTAGCAACTTTACCAGAGGGATCCTGAAGAAAGAAGGCAGCATCAGCATGTCCATCTTGGCAGAAATCTGTCTAGTTCCCCCAGCTGACAGACCCCACTGAAATGACACCAGGAGTTCTGCAAACAACATGCCTGGATGGCAAAAAATGAGAAGGAAAGGTTAAGCATGATATTACTCTTGTCTCAAACATGATTGATGAGCTTGCAGAATATGTTGGAGAGAAGTTGTCTGGAGCAGTTGCTATAATCAGCTTTGGAGTTCTGTGTTTCCATCGGGGTGTGCGTGGAAACTGTGTCCTTGCCAATAGAAACAAAAGGTGACTGCAGTGGAAATCTGAGCATCCAGAAAAACAAAAGGTTGTTGTTTCTGTGCAACTTGGTCTAGGTGATCCTGCTCCAGCAGGGATATTGGACCAGATGATCTTTCGAGGTCCCTTCCAATCCCTGATGTCCTGTGATTCTGTGGTTCTGTGATAATCTAGTGATAATCAGAAAAAAATTACTGATACATGAAAGAGCAGGTCGGTATCTTTTGTCTTGACAATCTGTAGTAAATGGGTGTGAGCTGCAACATAGGAGGTTCTATGTAAATATCAGGAGGAACTTCTTCACAAGGAGGGTGATGGAGCACTGGAACAAGCTCCCCAGGGGTGTTATGGAGTCTCCTCCTCTGGAGAGGTTTAAAACCCACCTGGACATGTTCCTGTGTGACTTGGTCTACGTGATCTTGCTGTGGCAGGGGGATTGAACTGGGTGATCTTTAGAGGTCCCTTCCAATCCCTAATGTTCTGTGATTCTGTGACTTTACGTCTTGACAGGGTAGGGCACTACTTGCGCTTATTACTTCCAAGGAGAGATTAATTAGTCTCTCCTGATTACAGGCAGTTCACTGGTAGCATTACGAGGCACAAGACTAAACTAAACTGACAGTGTGCTACATTTTCTTCTGTGAATATTTCTGCCATAGGCTCACACTCCCATTTGAAGACCAAATGTCTCTAAATTTTGAGTATCTTGCAAGATGTGGGCATCCAGTGTCTGGAAAGAAGCAAGGAGTGACTACAGAGTTTTCAATAATACAAACAGGAGATCTCAGGAGTTTGGGCAGCTTTTTCTCTTAGTATTTGTAATAAGGTTTTTCCTTAGTTAAATTCAGTTCTCTTAGAACCATCGAGTAAAATCATGGAATCTCTAAGATTGGAAGAGACATCCAAGATCATCAAGCCCAACTGTCAACCCAATGCCACCATGCCCACTAAACCATGTTTACACTGGATGTGTGAGATGAAATGGCTTGTCCATGTGCCAGGGGAGTTCTTAAAAGAAATGTATTTTATATTTTTCCCCCAGACTGCAGACTGGGGCTGAGTCCAGTTCCTCTCCAGCTGACCAAGCCATGCCTTTCTTAATCCAGGATGAACTTTCATCTCGTGGTTTCCTTTTTATTTTCTCCTTTCACCCATTTTGAACCGAAGATGTGATATGTTTGGACTTCTGTTTGTGATGCTGCAATGTAAGGGAGATGGTGTACAGTTTTATCAGTCTAATCAGCTTTTTCAAGTGTATCCTTGATCGAAAGTGAACAAGTAGCACGGAATATGAAAGCTTTGGTTTTTATTATCCACGCCACTTTATTTAGTAAAATACAGGAGGAATCCTTGCAAACCCAGAGATATTTTAATTAGATGAACAGATTTATAAAATAGTAAATGTGAGTGTTTCAATATCTGTAACACTGTTAGGGTTTCTAAGACGACTGATTCGTCAAAATCAGGGTCCTTATGTGAGAAATTTCGGTTTTGCCAAATATTTACTTCTTTATTTGGAAATAATCAATAGAAAAACATTCCCTGTAGCTTTATTAGGTTTTTTTTTGTTCTTATAGCCAGCTGTATGTAAGTAGGTGCTTCTATATCATTTGTGCTTGGTCTAGGTGATCCTGCTCTGGCAGTGGGATTGGACTACATGATCTTTCAAGGTCCCTTCCAATCCCTAATATTCTGTGATTCTGTGTCTATATTCAGATTACCTGGCAGTCCCTTTAGTCCAGAATGAAAATAATTGTGTGACTTGGTCTAGGTGATCCTGCTCTGGCATGGGGATTGGACTAGATGATGTTTGGAGGTCCCTTCCAATCTCTAATATCTGGATCTAAGTGAACCTGCTCTGGCAGGGGGATTGGACTGGATGATCTTTCGAGGTCCCTTCCAATCCCTGATATTTTGTGATCTAGGAAGCGCTGACCTGAGAGCGGTGGAAGGAGAAAAGCCCAGGCAATAAAGATACACAAGTTTAATCAACTCAAGCACTTCAGGTAGATCTTTAGGATTTGGCAGGTTTTAGTTTTTACCAGAGATGCCAGAGCAGAGAGGGAAATGTGTTTAGCCATGTGCGGGCTGTGCACTGTGTCCACGTCTCTTGTTTCTGCATGGAATATATGAGCAAATGATTACAAAAACCAGAAGCCAAGTCCAAACACTGATAAACCGCTTTAATTTTATCCTCTGGAACGGTTTCTGTCTTACAGAAAGAATAAGCTTAAAAGCTATAACCATTTCCTTCACAACTTCTGGGAAGTCCTTTTCCAGATTGCTTTTCTTTGCCTACCACAAGACTGAAGTCATCTGCAAAGTAAACCACTTGCAGTTTACTTTAAGTGTGATCCCTGATGCTTTGGCAAGGCAGCTCTAAAGAAAGTGTCAGCAGAAATGGTGGCGCTGTCTGAGGGGAGAAGCTGCTACTTAGAGACTCACTGGGGCCTAATTTCTTTAATATATTATAATACACTTCCATGCCACCATATTAGGTTGTTCTTCGATGTCCCACCATGAAGCAAACGATTATGGTTTCATTGCTGCTGTTTGCAAGATGATGAGTGATAAGGTGAGCTGTGTGCTTTCTACTTTTCTTTTTTTTAGGTTTTTTTTTTTCTTGTTGCTTTTGCTTTCTGCCTCATCATCCCTATAAATAATTCATGGAGCAAAATTACTGTCCCAGAAAAATGCAGTCTGTTTCATCAGCCCTTTCACACTTTATTGATCAGCACATATAATTTTTTAATGTGTAACGTCACTGGAGTTTTGAATACCAGTGACTTCCCTCTGTTGCTCCAGAAAAGACTTCAAGACAATTAGAACCTTTCCATGTGGATATTTTTTTGAGGCTGAAGAATACACCCAGCAGTATAAATCATGCTGTTTAGGATCCATTTTTAAGTTTGGAAATGGAAAGTGAAATGGAAAGAGAAGGCTGGAGAAGCAAATTGAGATATTTTGGAGAGTAGGAGTTAGATCTGTAGCTGGTCTTCACTTTCCTTACCCTCAACAGCAGGATGCTGATTTTAACTAGTTGTAAATTTGTCCAACTCATATTTAAAAGAAGTGGGAGCTGTGATTTAAAAGAGAAGGAAAATGTAGAAAACACTAATGCTAATGCATGTTAGCAAGACTTTAAAGGCTTTTTCATATCCTGTTCTGGCAAAACCCAGATCACAGAACATTAGGGATTGGATGGACCTCAAAAGATCATCTACTGCAATCCCCCTGCCAGATCAGGATCACCTAGGCCAAGTCACTGGAGGGTTAAGGCAAAGAAGTAATCTTCATGAAGTTTTCTGCAATTCTGCATTTTCTTCATCACCAGATTGTAATTACAGACACAAAACACACCTACTAAGACTTTCCTTTGTACTGTGTAATTATGCTTGGATGCAACTGCATGTTTTTTAGATACACAGGAAAGTACAAAGCACCCTTCAGCAGGTGAGAGGCTCATCCTTAATTTTAACATCACTTTAGACTTCTTATGTCTTTCCACCCAGCACATCATACGTGATAAACTTTCAACCCCAGCAGGAAAACTTCTGTTTTCAGACATAAGATTTTGAAACTTGACAGGATCAACTGACACAATGATTTGCAAAAGTCAGTGGACAACATATAATCTGCTTAAAGATAACTCAAGCATGTAAATGTCTCAGTCCTTATCAAGGTTCTTTTGCCCTTTTTCTACAGTCTCACCTTTAAAGCACTAGGAAGTTCTTCCTAGGAGTATCCACCTTCTCAAGGCACCGATTAGAGGTGAAGTATTCTGTTTTGTCTCTCATTTTCTGTGTTTTAGATCTTCGATAATTTATGCCTCTTAACGTTAAAAAAACTTTGTTCACTACCTGAAGCCCCAGATAAGAACAGGTTCATCCAAACGATTTGCCAAGGAATGCTGAGTTGAGCAACTTCCAGTAATTTCCTGCTTGTGACAAGATCTGGAGCCTAGGGACTTTTTTTGAACTAACAGCAGGAAAGTTCAAGAAGTGTTAACCTTTTAATAATTATGTGGGAAGTACAAAAAGATTCAGTGGAAGCTGTACAGTATACATTGCTGGATAGAATCATAGAATCATTAGGTATTGGAAAGGACCTCGAAGGATCATCTAGTCCAATCCCCCTGCCACAGCAGGATCACCTAGACCAAATTGCACCTGTTAAGGCCAGGTTGGATAGGGCTTCTAGCAAACTGATCCAGTGGATGTTAACTCTGCCCATGGCAGGAAGGAGGTGGAGATACATGTTTAAAGGCCTGTGTCAAACCCAAATCATTCTGTGATTCCAACAAATAAAAAAAACCTGAAAATGATCATCTTAAAATTATTCTGTGTTGAAGTTCACGCTTCAGTATGAAGCCTTATTAAGAGTTGCATGTAAATGTCAGTGAGAGTTAATGTGCAAACCTTTATTTGTACAGGGAAATCTTTTCTCACCTTAGCTATTCCTTTTCTTTTTGATTTCAAAATCAGGTAATTGCGTGGCTTGTATAAAGATCTTCACCTTGTCTGCAGATGACTACTTCACAGCAGATCTTTAACCTAAATAAGTTTCATTTATGTTTTCTGTATGCAGAATGAAGAAACAATGCAGGACCGTGGTAAACTTCAATGGCAGTGCTAACACCTCTAGGCCAGCTCTGTATACACCGTTCATACTTTCCATTAGCAAACTGACCAAGGCCTCTGAAAAATGCTGTTCCTTACAAAGGAAAACAGTGCATTGTTTAGTGTTCAAGAATAACAGAATGGTTTAGGTGGGAAGAGACCTCAGTGATCATGTAGTTCCAACTCCATGCCGTGGGAAGGAAACCTGTGGGTTGCCCAGAGCTCCATCCAACCCGGCCTTGAGCACGTCCAGGAGGGGGGCACCCACAACCTCCCTGGGCAGCCTGTTCCAGTGCCTCAGCACCCTCCCAGTGATGAATTTCTTCCCAAGACCCAATGTAAAACTCTCCTCTTTCAGCTTGAAACCGTCCCCACCATGATGGTGGTGGGGGTATCTCTAAACGCCCTAAAAGCCAGTCTTCACCCCACAGACCCGTTAAATCTGGTCACAAATGATAACCTGTCTCACACAACACACGCTGGGGGTCACAGCGCGACCCGCCGCCCCAGAGGAAAACTCGGGCTGGAACCGCCTCAGGCCCAAGGGCGCAACTGAGCCCGTTTCAAGGTACCGCCGGGCACTGAGACCTGTCGGCGGCGCTGGGTCAGCCCCGCTCCGCAAGCTGCGGCCTCCGCGGGGTTCCCACCGCACCCTGCGGGGCCCTGAGGGGAGACGCGGAGGGTCCAACAGGTCCGGGCCTGCGCTGCGACCCCTCCCTCCGCGCTCGCGCTCAGCACGGCGCCCCGCCCGCGGCTACATCAGCCTTCCCGAGGCGGGAAAAGCCCTCAGACCTCAGCCAGCCCAGCCCAGGCCCTAACATGACCGCAGCGGCCACACCAGGACACTAAGAGCCACAGCCAGGCTGTCCTTCAACATCTCCAGGGATGGGGACTCCACCACTGCCCTGGGTAGTCCGTTCCAGGCTCTGATCACCCTTTCAGGAGGAAGGGCTTCCTAACATCCGACCTAACCCTCCCCGGCAGCTTCAGGCCCTGCCCTCTCATTCTGGTGCTGGTTGCCTGAGAGAAGAGCCCGACCCCCACGTGACTCCAACCTCCCTGCAGGGGGCTGGAGAGAGCGAGAAGATCTTTTTTTTCCAGACTGAACGCCACCCAGCTCCCTCCGCCTCACCTCATCGGCCTTTCCCCCTCCAGCCCCATCTCCAGCCTCGTTGCTCCTCTGGACCCGCTCCAGCCCCTCAATCTCTCGCTTGAAGTGAGTGGCCCAGCACTGCCACCTGTACTTGAAGGTTCTTGAAGGAGGTGCCCAAGGTTCCCTACAGCAACACCTGTAAGTCCATTGATCTTCAGAAAAAACTCTTTTTTCTTATTTACCTGGTGTTTCAGTGACTCCAGTGGATTGAATTCTTCTGGCTTTTATTCGCTGTGGTGCTTTATCTCACAAATCCAGCTCTTACCAGCGGATCACCGTAAAATTTTGATCCTGGTTGTTAAAGGAAGAAAACTGATTCCTTTCTGCTTTCCATGATGGATCATCATGTAAGTGCTGAAAGAAAAAAGTAACCTCCTACTGTATCGTGAGAGAAACTGATAGAAAGAATTCTCCTGGGCAGTATCCTCACCTCTACTATGTTTGTTTGCCTGTGGTAGCTAGAAACCTGTTGAAATGAAGTTTCAAACAACTTTGGTGTGATAGTTGGAAGATTAACTGTAGCAAGGTTCTGGAGTGGGTCCAAAGAATGGCTACAACATTGGTGAAGGGTCTGCAGGATAAACCTTATGACCAGCAGCTGAGGGACCTGGGGCTGTTTAATGTGAAGAAAACGATGCTGAGGGGAGATATTTTTTTTGTCTACAACTACCTAGTAGGAGGTTGTGGAGAGGTGGGGATTGTTCTCACAAATAACAAGTGATAGAGCAAGAGGAAATGGCCTCAAATTGCACCAGGGGATGTTTAGGCTGCACATTAGAAAAAGCTTCTTCATGGAAAGGGTCATCAGGCCTTGGAACAGGCTGCCCAGAGAGGGGATTTAAACACATCCCTAAGTGTATTTAAAAGTCGTGTAGATCTGGAGCTTAGGGACTTGGTCTAGGTGGTCCTGCTGTTGCGGGGGGATTAGACTGGATGATCTTTCAAGATCTCTTCCAATCCCTAATATTCTGTGATTATGTGACAGAGTTTAGTAATGGGTTTGGGGCAGTCGAGTTAATTGTTGGACTCAGTGATCTTGAAGGTCTTTTCTAACTTAAACCATTCTATTATTCTGTGTTCAAACTGGTTAGAGATGTTTTGGTAAAGTGTTTCCTAAAGAAAGGAATGAGGTTTTTGAACATAACAATTCATTTTGACCGGTACAGCATAAAAATTACAAAATGTGGAAGCATCACAATAAGGGCTACTAGCATTTTCAAAATTCAAACAATCCAGATCTGGTCTAGAACTACTTCTATTTAAGATGTAAACCCAAATGAACAGGTTATATACCACAGAAAAACTTTGCAGCAGCTGAAGTATTTTTCTCTGACCCAACATTAATCTTAGCAGTGCCAGGGTGATGCTTTAACTCAATAATCTTAAAGGTCTCTTCTAGCCTAAACTGTTCTATAATTCTATGATTCACCCCCTCTTGCAGAACGTTTTGGAACTTTAATTTTAGTGGAAATAAAGTTGTACCAACATGTATTTTTTTTTACTGATTGCCAGAAATATTTCTTTCTAACTGTGCAAACGTGCTTGAATTTATGGAACTATTGTGGCATTTATGTTTTGATTTATGAACATTCGGAGTATGGATTGTGGCAGTTTCTTTTCTAAAGGAAATACTCTGATAGAAAAAAGAGTTAAAGATGTAATTCTTTTTCTGTTCAGAACAGAATGTAAAGCGTGAATCGCTCGGTTACTGCAATGATGCCTTCACAGCTCTCCGCTGGTATCTCTGTGATGGAATCACTGCTGTAAATCTTGCCATCCGTATGTAGTAAATGGGGAAAGGATTAAATTTTTATGATGGCCGGCGTAAAAAATGTATTAGAGGAGCAATAATAGACTGGTCTTGCGAGCTGATTTAATGAAAAACAGGGAAGGTGTTCCTCTCATTAATGCACTCATTCTTGAAATGGGAAGGGAGGAAAATAAAGATGAAATCCGCAGTCCTGAGGGCTGGAGCTGAGCAATTAATAATTGTCCTCAAACTGCACCCCATAACATTTTATTTTTCATAAGTTTTTAGTCAGTTAATTTGTTGAAACAGCTGGAAATAATAATGATTCACTAAGGATGAGTTCAAGCAGAAGAAATATGTGTATGGCTGCTGTATATTTGCTGATGTGGGGTACTGGCAAGAGAGTTAACCCCTCAAACATCTGTGGGTTGTTTTAGGCCTGTTCATTTTTTATGTTGACAAATATGTGAGGGGTGGGTGTCAGGAGGATGGAGCCAGGCTCTTCTCAATGTCATCTGTGATAGGACAAGGGGCAATGGGTGTGAGCTTGAATATAAGAGGTTCCATATGAATATGAGAAGGAATTTCTTCCCAGTGAGGGTGATGAAGCACTAGAACGGGCTGCCCAGGGGGGGTGTGGAGTTTTCTGGAGACTTTTAAAACCCTGTATATGTTGCTGTGTGACTTGGTCTAGGTGATCTTGCTGTGGCAACGGGATTGGACTGGATGATCTTTTGAGGTCCCTTCAAATCCCTGGTGTTCTGTGATTCTGTAGTTAATCACAGAACATAAGGGATTGGAAGGGACTACTGAAGATCATCTAGTCATGTATCCGAAGAATTTCCAATATATATTTCTATTGTGAGAACCATTTGCAGTTCTTCTAGTTGTATGTCAGTATAAAAATTCATACCCATTAGACTTTGATAGCAGATTGGAAGATAAAATTGAATTATGTGAGTGGTAAATCGGGCTGTTAGTTTAGTATTTCTCATTGGGTAGTAAAATACTTTCATTCCATTTCTTTTTATTCCCATGGCAAAATTAACAAGTAAACATTGTGAGTCACTTTGTTGTTAACAACAGTGATATACTCTGACCCAGATTTCTTACTATTAACATTTAGCTCTTTGTTTTGACAAAAGCAGAATGAGTTGACCCAAATATCCCAATTTATAGAAAATATCAGCATCTCAGTAAAATTAATCAAAGACTAGTGGAAGTAATCTTTATGTATGTCTTACGGACAGGACTCAGTTGATGTTTGTCTCAACTTTGCAGCATTTTGCACTGTGCAGAAAAACATGAGGAAGACCTTAGGTTCATTTTCAATATGAAAAACCCCTCAAAAGTGAAGATGTGCCTACCCCAGCACACTAAATCATCAATTCCCTCTTTTTACAACCAAAACATTTCATAAAAATTCTGTGTTCTGCACATATGATTCTCATTTCTTTTTTATTCTACATGGATGTAACGGAGGGGTTGGACTGGATGAACTTTTGAGGTCCCTTCCAGTCTCTAATGTTCTGTAATTCTGTGGATTGAAGTAAGATTGTGTTGCTCTCAGAGTTAGGTGTTTACTTATAAGAAAAATGGGTTTCTGGATGCATTAATGAAGTCACTCCTCAGTCTCCGTTTTTTTTTTCAAGCTCAAGAGACCCAGCTCCCTCAGCCTTTCCTCATCAGAGAGATGTTCCACTCCCTTCATCACTTTTGTGGGACTTTTTAGGATATCGGGTAGTGACAGGACTAGGGGGAATGGAGCAAAGCTGGAGCTGGGTAGATTTAGACTGGATGTGAGGAGGAAGTTC
>JAOXOE010000745.1:16675927-16686603 GCA_028565055.1 Phoeniculus purpureus
GATGATCAGATGGTCCCTTCCAACCCAGAGTGATTCTGATTGTATAACTTCTGCAGTGAAGTGATCTAAGTGATTGGACTATATGATCTTTCAGGGTCCTCTCCAATCCCTGATGATTCTATGATTCTATGATCACACCTGCTGTTTGCTGAGCAGGCAAGATAGTTTCCTTCAGATGTTGTACTGATTTTTCTACCTCTTAAGAGGTAGAACACAATATAAATAAATATTTTTAAAATTGATATTTTTTAATTTATTATTTCTTAATTTTAATGTTTATTTTATTCAAAACACTAGTTAAAATATCCCAGACCCACACAAAAACCCATTACGTGTCTGTTGTGGCACTGAAAATGAAGTCATCCAGATTATCCACATGTGCAATAGATACGGTGTCTCTCTTCATAGCTCTATTTTCAATACAAAAGAGATAACTTTTCCTTGCAGTTGGATCACTTTTGGGATATGGAGCATTCAAAGAAAAAGCTGAGGTTCCAGAGCCTTGTTTCTTGCTTATGGCTCAGTGAACCATGGAGTTTCTCAGTCATGGTCTTACATTTAAGTGGTCTGAGTATATGCAGCAAGAGTTTTGAAATTAGGTAGGGAACAGTGGACTGCAGTTACTCTACAGACACCTTACAAACACAAGCAAGTGCGAAGGACCGTTTCAGTCTCTGCTACTTCCATACAGAAACAGTACTCTCATACTCTGCTGTTAATTAGTGCTGTTACGCAATTGAATGGTGTAGTTCATTTTCTGTGCTAAGAGCTACAGGAGTCTTTATCTTCTCTTGTTATAGTGCTCTGTCTCAGTTCATCATTTTGTTTCCCTGTAATTAAAAGTACTTTAGAGGCTTCCTGCTTTCTTTGGGATAGTTCATCTTGGAGGATGTGGATAACTAGACCTTGCTTTAGCCTGTTATATTTTCCTCTTACTCATTTTAGTTCCAACTGTAAGATGCAATCTATCAAAAGCACAAGGAGAGGTTATCATACTCTTGTTTCAGGAAAAGAAAGAGGAACGTTACCCTCAAGAGATAAATCTTTCATTAAACTTTACAAAGACCTTAAGCAGTTTCTACCCTATTTATCTCTTCCAGTCTTTCTTCTTTATGTTCCAGCTGCCAGTGTTTAGAAAGCAGTGCAGGGCAGACAGCCAAAACAAGAGCTGATTTCCTAGCCAAATGGTAAATTTCCTCTCCCATAACTAACGCTTGATTTCATCTTAGCAAAAATACTTCCAAAATTGCCTAAGTTTCAGAGTATTTTTTTAATCACAGAACATTAGGGATTGGAAGGGACCTGGAAAAATCATCCAGTCCAATCCCTTAGATCAAGTTGCACAGGAATATGTCCAGGCAGGTTTTAAACAACTCTAGAGGAGACCCCACAACCCCCCTGGGCAGCCCCTTGCAGTGCTCTGTCACCCTCACTGGGAAGAAGTTCCTGCTCATATTGATGTGGAACCTCCTCTATTCCAGCTCACATCCATTGCCCCTTGTCCTATCATTGGATGACACTGAGCAGAGCCTGGCTCCATCCTCCTGACACCTATCCTTTTCATATATATCAACATTAATGGGGTCACCCCTCAGTCTCCCTTTTTCCAAGCTCCCTCAGCCTTTCCTCATCAGGGAGATGTTCCACTCCTTTCAGCATCTTTAAGGCTCTGCGCTGGATGCTCTCAAGCATCTCTGTGTCCTTCATGAACTGAGGGGCCCAGAACTGGACACAATATTCCACATGTAGTCTCACTAGGGCAGAGTAGAGACCCTAATCAATCTACTAACCAACCCCCTTCTAATCCACCCCAGGATGCCATTTGCCTTCTTGGGCACAAGGACTCATTGCTGGTTCCTGTCCATCGTGCAGTCCCTCAGGACCCCCGGATCCATTTCTCTTGCGCTGCTCTCCAACAGGTCGGTCTCTACTCTATATTGGTACCTGAGGTTGTTCTGGCCCAGATGCCAGCCTCTACACTGCCCTTGTTATAGTTCATGACGAGCTACATTATCGGTCCATGCAGGCCCTTAATTTTCGGACACAGAGAAGGTCAAAGCGAATTTTCATTGGAACATCCAAGATGAATTTAGTGAGGACTAAAATCATCTGGTTATGTTCATATTTATTGCACTTGCTTGCTGATGCTTTAGGTTCTTAATGCCTTTTGCCATTTGGTGGGTGAGATATTAATTGTTTCAGGATTTATATCGTTTGGATCATGTTGAAGAGGAATTACAGTGACAGCCTAAGTGACTATGGAAAATACTTTCTCATCAGCTTCTGAGAGAAGTCATTTCTTTTCTGGTTATTGATGCTTTTTGAAGGGCAATGCTTTTTGCTAGCCTCACTTTCAAAAAGACGTTGTTGAACAAGAAGGAAAACTATAAATAAAATACTATAAATAAACTGGGCAAAAGTAAGGATGGCAGAAGAAGCAAAACAACAGAGTTGTGATTTATCCAAAACCATGGCTGTGATTAAATTTTAACTTGACTCTTTTTCGTAGAAAACAAAAAAAAAAAGGCAAAATATTTGGCAAATCTTGACTCAGGCAACATTAAAAAGCAAATGTTCTTTCAGATCCAGTGAATTTCTTCTCATCCCATGCTTTCATGACATCCTTATAGCTGGGAATTTCAGAGTCACTTTGTTCTTTACACACTGACACTTTTTTTTTGAGCCACATCGGAGTATACACATAGAATCATAGAATAGAACAGCCAGGGCTGGACCTTAAAGATCACCTAGTTCCAACGCCCCTGCACAGGCAGAGAGACCTTCACAAGAGCAGGTTACTCAGGGCCCCAGCCAACCTGCTCTTCAACACTGCCAGGGATGGGGCAGCCACAACTGCCTGGGGAAACCTTTTCCAGCTTCTCACTACCCTCACATGAAAGAATTTGTTCCTCATGTCCAACCTCCATCTCCTCTCTTCAAGTCTGGAACCCTTTTCCCTTGTCCTCTTACTACCATTCGTGTCAAAAGCCCTCCCCCAGCTTTGTTGTAGCCCCCTTCCTTCAGAGATTGGAAAGTTACTCAAAGGTCACCTGGGAGCCTCCCCTTTCTTCTCCAGGCTGAACAAATTCAACTTGCTCAGCCTGTCCTCACAGGGGAGGTGCTCCAACCCTCTGATCATTGGACTTGGTCCTCTCCTCTGGACCCTTTGCAGGAGCTCTGTGTATTTCTGATGTTGGGGACTCCAGAACTGGAGCCAGTACTCCAGGTGGGGTCTCATAAGCGCAGAGTAGAGGGGGAGAATCACCCCTCTCAGCAGACTGTCATTGCTTCTTTTGATGCAGCCCAGGACATGGTCGGCTCTTTTGGCTGCAAGTGTACACTGACAACTCGCATGGTTTCACACAAACACACACAGGCACACGGGGCACATTCAGTGCCATTTTCTTTACTCTTTACTTATTTATTTCCACAGACTGTATTACAGTGACCAGTGACTGTTCAAAGGCAAAATGTGCATTAATATTGCTGAAGAGTGTCTATTCCTCTGCTTCCACCTTTGACCAAACCCTTATGGACCTTCCTAAAGTGGTCTAACTTTTTTTTGTGTGTATAAGCATTAAAGATATTTTCAGTAGGGAGAGGACTATGAGGAGACTGAGGTATGGGATGTGATTGACTCTCTTCACTGGACAGAATGAGAATTCTTGATTTTTCCCATCAGAAATGAGGAGAACTGTACAGTTCTCCTCATTCCCCTTTACTTGCAATTCAAGGTGATTATTTTTGTGCATAACTGGTATTGAACAGCACTCTCCCATCCTCTCTCCATCTTCTTTCCTCTGCCTCTCTCCTCCACTTTTGCCATGTCTAATTGGATACTTGATATGAGCAATTCCTAAGCTAATGATCTCTCTCTGCAGAATTTATTTCCCATTCTCTCACATAGAGATCCATGAAATATTACATCATTATCTTCTTTCTCCTCTACGGGCTCTATAACAAGTGTCCAAAATTATAGTTCCTTGATTAATTGATTCTGTCATCAAGTTGTATGGAATTATGATTCTTTTCAAAGTCTTCTCTTCTTCTCTGTTGAACAGTGATTTATTTAATGGCTATAATGTATCCTGGCAAAATCCATTTAGAGTTGTAATATCTGTATTGAAGTTCTCTAATTTATTAATAAAGAAGGTGGCTATTCCCCCTTTCCAAGAGTTTCAGTCAGAAGACAAATGAAGCTTGACCTCCGCTTCTGCAGTAAGCCTTCTCCAAACTTCTAATAGATTTTAATATTTAAGACCACAAATGTGTAGTTTTCACTTATAGAAAATGTTAGCTCATCTAACAATGGTGAAAAACGAGGAGCTGCTATTAAGTCGTTTTCAGTGCTGACAGGAGCTTGGAGGTCTCTTCCAACCTTAACGATTCTATAATTCTACGATTCTATGCCCAAGCAGAACAGATGTTGTATCAGTGCCCGAAGTACCACACTCATTTCAGCAGAACAACTACAAGAGTCATAAGCATCAAAGTTATTCTCAGGATATTTTGCCACTGACTTTACCTGGGAGTTAAGTCAGGGCTGCAGACTGGGTTCTGAGTTTCACGGTATCAGTGTAGTGTCCTCAAAGGGATTGCTTTGTGCTTTAGTTGTTTAACCAAAGCAACAGGAGCTATAAAACAGTTGTGGGGTTGTTTACAATCAGTAACTGCAAAACGTGAAGTTGAAGCATCTCTCGGTACTTTTTAGTTTGCTAGTGCAGCAGTTTTCATACATTTTTAAAGTGTCCCTGCATTAAAATAACATCCAAAGCAGTGTTTCTACTCTGACTCTCTGCACTTGTCAGAACAGATTTCAGAGCTGCTTTTTTTGGTGCCATTTAGATCAAAATATGATGTTTTCTCCATGTTCCCCTCTTGCTTGCCATGTTTACTGGACGTTTAGAAGCATTATAAAATCTTTTCTGTCATTTGTTGCTGTGAAGGCTCGGGAGAGGCTCCTGTAACAAAGTGCATGGAGGAATAGAAATCCATCTGGCCATCACAGAACATTAGGGATTGGAAGGGACATTGACAGATCATCCAATCCAATCTCCCCTGCCACAGCAGGATCCCCTAGATCAAGTCGCACAGGAACATGTCCAGGCGGGTTTTAAATGTCTCCAGAGAAGGAGAAGCTTTGTACTTGCTTGAAAAGATTTTGGAAGTATGTTTCTGTGGAAATGTATGTGTCAAAGCTTGGTATGAAGGAACTAATCTCAACATCCCAAAACGAAGCTGATAAATGGTGTATTTTGAGGTTTTTTTAATTGGGAGTTATTTTTTTTAACAGAAGTCCTTTTTGTCTTCCTGCTGCCGCTGCGTATAATTCCCAAATAGGCTGAGAGAAGCCTTATTAATATCTGATTAGACAGCGAGCTCTTTAGTTTGTACCAAAAAGACTTAACAAGTGCAGGAAGCCTGCAATAAGTTCAGCTGAACTCGGAGAACAAGCCGAATGCTTAACGTAATGAGCTGCTTAAATAACATCAGAGATTTGACCATTGTCAGATTAGCCCTTGTTAGTGCCTGGTTTCTATTGTAGGGGATGTAAAGTACTGCAGGTTTCAGCAGATGAGGCTTTTTCATATGCTCCCTCTTAAAAAAGGGAGAGTGGGTCTGCATAGAATAGGTTCTTTGCTTATAATTAATGACAAAGTACCTTTCACAAAGAGAAACACAGAATCATTAAATACCGCCTTCGAAAGCAAACAACAGCATCTGCTTTCCAAAACTGCATTTTTAAATTTTGCAATGCTTATGGTGGTTTTTTTATATCTCCTGCTCATTATTTGTAGAAAAGAAAAGGCCTAGAAATGTTACTATGGGCTTTCATATGTAGCTGGTGTTGTTAGGAGGAAATGCTGCTATATACTGGTGAGGGTTTAGCATGTAGAATAGAATGTGTGAAATTGGTATATTAGAAAGCAGATGATTAGCATTTCATATAGAATAGACTATAGAGTAGACTAATGATAGGACAAGGGACAATGGGTGTGAGCTGGAACACAGGAGGTTCCACATCAACATGAGAAGGAACTTATTCATGGTGAGGGTGACAGAGGGTGCTCTGTCAGGAAGGGATTGCCCAGGTGGGTTGTGGAGTCGCCTTCTCTGGAGACATTTAAAACCCGCCTGGATGTGTTCCTGTGAGACAGGATCTAGGGGATCCTGCTGCTGCAGAGGAATTGGACTAGATGATCTTTCAAGGTCCCTTCCAATCTCCGATGTTCTGTGATTCTGTGATATATAGTCAAAACAATTATAGAACATACCAAATATGGAGAATCCATAGAATCTACAGAATATAGAACCTCTACTGTATTTCTTGATAGCACTTCAGTGAGACCTTTAATCAGCGATCCTGAGGAACAAAATAATTGCTCACAAGTTGTTTCTTAATGCTCGTGAAGTGCTGGCCAGCAATATGACTCTTTCCTATGATAAAATGTTCATATATTTGCATGTTGGGATATCAAATTTGCTGTCAGCAACAACATCAGGCTTTCAGAATATTGGGATGAGAGGAGAACTCCTGTAGTTCTTAAAATCTTGTCTCCTGTTCATGGTTTTTAAACTTCTATTTCCATAACAACACCACCCCCTTATTTCTGCAGTTTGGGTGCCACAAAGACTATAAACCCATATATTTTTCACTTTAAAGGATTCCCAATCTTTTCTTGTGAAGCCCGAGAAGAGAGGTGAAGACAGAAGATGCAAAGACCTGATGGTTCAGAGTGGAAAACTACACGAGAGGTGAAGTGAGTGGCTATTATTGACCTCCTAAAAATGTAATTTAAAGAAGTAAAACATGTCTATAATGGAAAACATTGAGAACATGACAGGTGCAGAAAGGAAAAGGTGACTCTTCTAAACACACTCCCTCCAAACAAAGAGCACTGTGGAAATTCTGAAGGATAGGTATCCTAATAATTTGTATGTATTAATGTTGAGTTGCGACACAGTACGCAGATGCTAAATATAGATTAATTTTACTTATATTAAGTAACTATCCTGTGCTACTCAGAGCTGGTACTTGTGCACCTGTCTTCCTTGAACGCTGATAATCAGGAGATTAATTTTTATGCACTTCAGTTGAATTATAGACTTTGAGACTCAGCTTCAGCAAAATGCAAATGAAGGTGTAACAAGACCAGTTAGCGAGGACTTTCCTGTAACGCTGCAAGGATAAATCAAGCTGCAGTATTGTTCCCAGCGGCCAAATAATGCTGTGATGGTGCAAAACTGGATCTAAGAAAGGGTGTCTTATAAAAATAAGAAAGAAATCAAAGTCAGTGTAGTGTGGATTCCAGATCTGCAAAACCTTTGGTGGAGGAGATGTGAGGAGATCAGAGCTGGGCATTTTAGAACATCTGGAGATAAAACCAGAGTACAGATGTTTGAACTGGCTTAAATGTTGATCATTATTTCTGTCAACTGCTTCACATATTTTGTGAGACCAGCATGAATCACATGCATGCATTTATTAACTCCTCCTGAAAGAACCTTGAGTTTTTATTTCCCCTCGTTTTTCCTGGATTGTAGCTGTGATTCCTTGTAACATTCACACTGGTCTTAAAGGAAAAGGAGAACATTTTGCTATTCCTGTTGTTTCCCTGATAACTCAAGGGTATTGTCCAATTTCTTGTTGAGTTTCTTTTGGTTTATATGGTTTATACCCAAAATATTTCCTCTTGCACAAGGTTGTAGTCTAAAGCCTTCAACTCTCAACCCTCATATTCATCCCAGATGGGAGCATGTGGATGGGTGCAAATGGCAAACTCAGTTGAAGCATGCTGATGGTGTTAAAGGATTCTGTTTAAGGGTTAAAGCTGTCTACGGGTTTTCTTGATGGTGTTTAAGGAGGGGTACGATGGTGTTTTAAGTTTTGAAGTTGTTCAAGGATATTCTTGACGGTGCTCAAGGAGGCAAATCATCGTGTTTAAGTTTTGAAGTTGTTCAAGGATTTTCTTGATGGTGTTCAAGGAGGCAAATGATGGTGTTCGAGTATTTTGATTCAGCTCCTTAGTTTGGATTCTTGGTCAAGAAATGTGTAGTACATAGCATGGCTCAGAATTTACAGGATTTTCAATTGCTAAGGAAAAGTATAAAGGGACAAAAAGACAGAGATGTCCATCCCTGGGGGTGTTTAAAAACTGAGTAGCTAGAGCACTTGAGGCCATGGTCTAGGGGTTAGGGACATGTTAGAATGAGGGCTGGACTTGATCCTGGAGATCTTTGCCAGCCATGATGATTCTATGTGCATCTGCAGATAGTTAAGTGACTGCTCAGAACTGAATGGGAGAGGACAGTATCTCCCCTTCCAAGAATGTGGATTGGATTTTTCACCAAAATGCTTGAATTCTCAACTTGTTCTGCTGCAGAGTGAAAAAATGACACCTGAATATTTGTGTGTCTGTGAACACATTATATACATTGCAGCATTGTACCTGGAGACTGTAGAACACATGTACAACACCCACCACAAAATCCACAGCTCACTTAAAAAGTGAGATATTAAGGGTACAAGATACAGGCTTTCGGCTTGAGAGGGAATTCAGCCATAAATCAAACAAAATTCCTACAGTGCACATTTCATTTCAGTCCTGCACATGTTTCACTCATTAGTGCTTAGGCTGCTCTTGGAAGGCACCGAACGAAACAGGCTCATGGATTTGCTACCACAAGGCGCTGGTTTTATCTGTCCTGTTTTATGATGCCATAAATAATTTTTACAAGCAATTTAAAAAATATATAAACCTTGCATAATGTGCTTAACATCTATTATCTCCAATGAAAATTTTACTGATTTGCATTATGGGGATTATGCAAATTAATGTATAATCAATCAAAATCAAACTTCCGTTATGCCCTTCATGCAGTGCATCCCAAAGCACTTTAGAGGATAATAAAATTAGGAGCTTGGCTAAGTAGGAGTGAGCTAGGTCAAACAAATAAGTCTTGAGCTTACGCTTAAGCAGTGAAATATGGTGATCATTGAATAGCTTAGGATAAGCTCTCTTATATTTATTTTATACCATAATTAAAGCTCTCATTATAAAAGTCTCCCATGGTGTAGGGAGCAATCGTAGCAGAAACAGAGAGACCTGGCAATAGTAATGCAGTGGCAGAACTGTCTTCTGTTGCAATCATATTAAAGTTACGACTGTGCAGCAGATAGTATCTTCTGCTTTTACATGTCATTTCTCACTCCAATTCACTTGTGCTTCTTAAAATGCTATAATTTTTACAATGTGATAATGCGTGTACTTACAAAATATTGCTAGAATAAACTAATGGACCTAAGAGTATTAGAGAGCATGTAAGTCCTGTGCTGTGCTACCTTGACACTTTGCAATTGAGCTTAACTTTTGATAGGTGCCTTAGTGCCACTTCTTTCATTCTAGTCACAGAGTTTTCAAATGAATCTTTGAGGATTGAGTGGATATAGGGGATCCTGCTGTGGTGGGGGGATTGGACTAGATGATCCTTTGAGGTCTCTCCCAATCACTAATGTTCTGTGATTCTGTTTCTCATGGCTACATGAAACTGTGCTGCATCTAAAGAAAAACACGACAGTGAGTAGTATCTTAGTTTACCTCTGATTAGGGCATTGCAATGTGAAATTTCAGTTTAACTAAACCTTACTGACCTTTGAAGAGATGACTGTTGAGTAAGTTTATACCCAGTTTACTCCAAGTGGTAGCCTAGACATGCATTTTATTAAACAGTAACATGCTGTGACTTAAAGATAAGTTTCTGGATCACAATTTGTTTTTCCTATTTTAGTTGGTTGAGAAACATCTGAATTAAATCCTGATCTTATAGTTTTATGTTGGCTCTAAATGAGAGGATGGGGATCAGCCACTCCTATGTTTAAAATCAGGAAGCTGAGGTAAAAATGACTACTGCTTGGCTCTGATCATCTTGATTTAAACAAGATAGTTCTTCACACTGGGCTTCACGGGTTACATCAACCAGCCACAGACGCATGATGCTGCGAGTGTTGCAAATGCGTGGTTTGTTCTCCCTCTTGTGTTCACTCACAAACTGTTGTTCTAGTGAGATCAAGTAAGATGATTTGTTTTAATTCCTATTGACTTGGGTGAGAAATACGGGGTTAAACTCATGGTGAGTTATTCACATTTCATAGAGCTTCCAAAACTGGATGGAGAAAATTCACAATAGTTTTCTATATTAAATTAATTCTCTCCTGAAGGAAAATGATGTAAAGAGGAAAGTAGGGGAAGTCTTTCTCAGGAATCTGCTGTCATGAACTATCTGTTCATCCTTGTGTTTTTCACTTTGTTTCTTCACAAATAATGGTTTATAGAAATGAGAACTTACATAGAGGCTACATTCAGTCCCAGGTGAACAAGTACTGTTGGTTGTTTTTACTCTGGTAGTAGGTAGCTGAGAAAAACATTCTGTTGTCCCTATGTCACTTATCGTATGTTCCCTTTACCTGGCTCATTTTGAGATACTATTTACTCTCTCTACTACCTCACTGCTCCCAATCTCCATGTGGCCATCATGGGACACATCTTCCTCAGATCAGGCACTGGAATGGGCTGCCCAGAGTGGTGGTTGAGTTCCCGTCCCTGGATGAGTTTAAAAGACACTTAGATGTAGTGTTGGGGGATCTGGTTTAGGGGTGAACTTGTAGAGTAGGATTG
>JAOXOE010000745.1:16686703-16728950 GCA_028565055.1 Phoeniculus purpureus
CAACCCCCCTGGGCAGCCCCTTCCAGTGCTCAGTCACCCTCACTGGGAAGAAGTTCCTTCTGATATTTATATGGAACCTCCTCTGTTCCAGCTCACAACCATTGCTCCTTGTCCTATCACTAGATGCCACTGAGCAGAGCCTGCCTCCATCCTCCTGACACCCACCCTTCCCATATTTATAGACATTAATGAAGTCACCCCTCAGTCTCCTCCAGGCTCAAGAGACCCAGCTCCCTCAGCCTCTCCTTATAAGGGAGGTGTGCCACTTCCTTCATCATTCTCATTACTCTATGCTGGACTCCCTCCAGCAGCTCCGTGCTGCCTTTCTTGAACTGAGGGTCCCAGAACTGGACACAATACTCCAGATGTGGTCTCACCAAGGCAGAGTAGAGGGGCTCTCCACAAGTCAGTCCCCAACCATATTGGTACCTGGGGTTGTTCTTATTAGTGAGATCATGTATGTTGCCACACAAAGCCCCTGAAACTGAGGTTGCGTTACTCGGATCTCAGTGACGCTGTGTAAATCTAAAGTAGGGGCTTTCTTTTTCTTGTGGCATGCAGTAATACATCAAGCCCTGAACCCTCTCCAGTTATACCTTGTCAAAAGCTGTTTTTCCAGCCTGCTGCAGCTAATAATCAATAAAAGACAAATAATTTGATTTGGGAAAATGCTCTATGGAAAAATCTTGTTTGGGCATCTCCTGTCTGTCTCGTCTGTGTGAGCTGTAACTGCTAAAAATAACAAGATAGAAAACTAATTGGCATCTTGGTATTTAATTCAGTAATGCACTAATGGGGTTTTCGTTAGCTTTTCCCATGCCCAGGGAGTGATATGTTCTCACATTTGACATCCACGGACATAATTCTAGGCTGAGATCTCTTAACAGCTTCATGGAGGCACCTGTTCCATCAGGTGGTACCTGGGTGCACGATGACGCAATTTAACAACTTGGGGCACACCCGTGGGAGCTAATGCAGATGATCCTTGCCTGGATGAGGTTGATATCTGAAAGACAGACTTCTCTCCCCCAAATGTTGACACACAGAGTGTTCGTCTAATCTAATCTATGATCTAATAAATGCTGCAGACCCCCCGCCCCCCATCCTGCTGCTTTAAATGCAACCTTCTAAGGCTTTTATGCCTTCAGTAATGAGAGAGTCTTGACTCTGGAATCTGTAGGAAGGTTTGAAGAACCCGACTCGAAGTCAAAGGATGTTGGCCGTTTCGGATGAGTGATGGCAGATAATGTAAAGGGAAATTTGCAGTTGCTGTAGCCCTCTCGTTCTACTGTGTTTTGCATTGCCACAGCGATAAACTCCAGTGCGACTGCCGTGATAACAGCAATGAAGTAGCTCAGAATAGCATCCCCTGATGAAGTTCAGAGAAATGAAGACAATTACTTCTCATTTTTTTACCCCGCCTGGTACGTTTTTTCCTGGCCCGGTGCGAAAATTCGCCCTAATTCCCCTATATAGAAATAAAATCTAATCAATACATTTGAATTGCAGTCCTGGCACCTACAAAAGCAGGTTTTTAGGATTAATTTGTTCAGCTCAGAGATCAAACACCCTTCCTTTTAATTGTGTTAAGTATTTTAGTGAGCAGAATGCTGGATTTAAATAGGAACCGGATTATTTCATTATTCAAGTTAATTAAGAGGGCTAATTAAATGCTACGACTAATGCATTATGTATTTTACATTTTATTTCCTTTAAAAGTGATTGTTAAGTACAGCACAAATGAATTATTTGAGACTCCAAATCAGCTCTTCTAACTCTCTCTCTCTCTCTACTACCTTGCTCCCTACTGCCCCAGTTGTTCCAACTCCAAAACAAGCACCAGAACAAGAGTATCCGAGGTCCCTTCCAATCCCTAATGTTATGTGATTCAGGGAAAAGAAGGTGAATTTGCAGATTTCCAGGGCTTTATTTTCAGAGCGATGTTTTAATCCAATATTTTAGTGCCACCTTTTTCTGATGATAACTCGCTGCAAGGAGGTGATCCTCAGCAACTTGCTGATACTGTCTAGTTCCTCTCATGATGACCTTTTTATATGCTAGTGATTTCTGGTCTGGCAGTTTTTGGGGGATTTTAGATGGTGCCTGTGTGGTGTTGGAGGGGTTTTTTTACTCCACTCTTTACTTTCAGAACAGAGCAATTTCCAGTTCCCTGATTTTTCTTGTGACAGCTTCCTCTCTGAGAAAGGAGAGATCCATGCCAAACCCATGTTTAAAGTAAATCTTCATTCAGATCAGTAATTCTTTGGACAAATACTGTATTGTTTACTCAATATTAATGTGGAGAAGTTAGGGGAAAACTTGCTCCCTTGGGTTTAGAGATTCATTTGGGTTTTTTTTTCCTTAATTGAAGAATGGGAAGATAAGCTCACAAAACTGCATTTCTAGAGAAGAGAAGGCTGAGAGGGGATCTCATTAATATGTTCAAATATCTGAGAGGTGTGGGTCAAGAGAAAGGGGCCAGTCTCTTTTCACAGAATCACAGAACATTAGGGATTGGAAGGGTCCTCAAAAGCTTTTTTCAAGTTCACCCCTAAACCAGTTCCCCCAACACTACATCTAAGTGACTCTTAAACACATCTAGTCCAATCCCCCTGCCAGAGCAAGATCACCTAGACCAAGTCACACAGGAACATATCCAGGCATGTGTTGAATGGCTCCAGAGAAGGAGACTCCACTAGGATAAGGAATAAGGGATGTAGGCTAGAACCTAAGAAGCTCCACCTCAATGTGAGGGGAAATTTCTGTGCTTTGAGGGTCACAGAGCACTGACACAGGCTGCCCGGAGAGATTGTGAATCTCCTTCTCTGTAGACTTTCAAAACCTGCCTAGATGCATTTCTGTGTGGCCTGACCTCAATGATCCTGCTTTAGCAGGGGTATCAGACTAGATGATCTGTAGAATCGTAGGATCATTCAGGTTTGAAAAGACCCCCAGGATCATTGAGCCCAACCAACAGCCCTACTCTGCAAGGTCACCCCTAAACCAGATCCCCCAACACCACATCAAAGTGACTTTTAAACACATCCAGGGATATGGACTCAACCACCACCTCGGGCAGCCCATCCCAGTGCCTGACCACTCTTTCTGTCAAGAATTTTTTCCTGTTGTCTAATCTAAACCTAGAAGTCCCTTCCAACTCCTCGCATTCTGTGATTCTATGAAAACAGTTGCACTATTTCAAGCTTTCTAGGGTTTTTGTCTGCTTGACCGTGTGGTCGTTGAGGCTACGCCAGCAAACTGGGAGGTGAGGTTTGCTTTTGATGGCACTTCTTGCATGCCATACCATTAAAACAGCCCTCACAATGCTGTGATGTGAGAGATTTGTCAACAATGAGCTGGATAAGTTGTCTTTTGCAGTGTGAGCCCATGGTGACACATCATGACCATATGTTTGTATCACAGAATCCTAGAACATTAAGGATTGGAAGGGACCTCGAAAGATCATCCAGTCCAGTTCCTCTGCCACAGCAGGATCACTTAGATCAAGTCACACAGGAACATGGCCAGTGCATTTATCATGGGGGAATTAGCGTGAAATCCTGATGGCAGTGTGATGGGTGAGGGCCTTCGTTTCCCCTTGGGAGCAGTGCGTAGCTTTGTTTCTTCATGTCTTCTCATCAGTTCTTAATGTCTCTTCCTCAGGCCGAAGATCAAAGTTTCAGGCAGATTCTTGACACTGTTGATTCTTGTCCTGTTGACACTTACTGGCAACTAGTTAGTTTAGTACCTTCCAGTCAGTCCCAGGTCTCCAGCTACCAGAGGCTGAAGTTTGTTTTCTAGTAGCAACACGAAGTTACTACAGAAAACTATGAAATAATAAACGATGAAGTTGTGCAGCTTCCTCGTGTTCTGTCTTGTGCACAGGACAGTGAAATGCCTTCACTAAAGAAACTAGTAGCCTTTAAATTTATTTAAAAGCATCTCACAGATTAAAGTTTTACGAGGATGAGGGAGAATTTTAGACCAAATGAGGAACACTCCCAGCGTAACTACCTCCTGAAGTCTTCTCCTAGGGTTTCCCTGCTCTGTCACAAAACTCTTCCAGTTGCCATACTGGCCGTTCTACGGCTGCCAGCGAACCGGTCTTTGGCACATGGTGATCATAACGTGGCTCAGGACGAACATAGGAAGCCGGGTGCTTTCACAGACGAGATCTTTGTCGCTGTTGTAAGGCAGGTTGCAATGTACTTCACGGCGCAGGGTACCCTGGCAAACATGCCCTCCTTTTCTGCCGACAAGGGTGTTTGCTTTGCATTGTACAGCGATCACCCCCGCGGCTGACAGAGGCTGTTGTGGCGCTATGGTCCCCATCCAAGTCTTAAGGCTGCAAAGTAAAGCTGATCTCTCTTGCATGAATCGAGTTTCTGTTTGAGTTTTGGCCCGCTGCAAAGCTGGCTGCTCATTTTACTAAGGCAAACCCAGAATACTAAGCAGGTAATTAATTTATGTCCCTTGCTACGAGTCAAAAGGCAGCGAAGAGCAGCAACAATTTCCGTCCCAACGAGCAGCTAAAAATATTTAACTCACATATTATGAGGATTTGTATGCAAACAGCACAGGCAAATACTGCTATCCTATTTGTATCTGGTTTTATTAGTGCCTATATTTTTCTGTCTGCTTATTTAAAATGTTCTTTGCCGATGCAGTTGTGTTGTTAACAGGCTACAAAGCGCTCCGATGAGGTTGGGGATGTCTGGGTTGCTGGTACTAGAGCAGTTTCTTCCTTTCAAATGGAAGAGAGTGCGGCAAGCAGCAGCATGTTCCTGTGTGACTTGATCTAGGGGATCCTGCTCTGGCAGGGGGATTGGACTGGATGGTCTTTCAAGGTCACTTCCAATCCCTAATGTTCTGTGATTCACTATTTACTCTTGGTTGATGGAGAACAGGGTCTGTGGCCAGGCAGCTGCTTGAAGAGCTGCTCCTGTTTACTGTGGGGCTGCTCAGAGTCATTAAAAAAGGTGGTGCTTTGCTAGTCAAGGAGAAGGACATCTTAAAGAGCCCCACCAGTAAGTGAAGCCCTTGGGAGAAGAGCAGGCATGCTTGAACTGTGTGATGAGGGGAAATACCAGGCTAATGGAAGCCAATGTGTTGAGCTGGAGAAGTAATTTGCTATTCCAAGCAAAAGAGTGAAGAGGTGCTAATAAATTTAAGTGACCTTGTTACATGGCCAGAGTTTGTAAACTAAGGGCTCTGGCCCTCTGGAATTGGCAAATGAAAGATTCCGGGCTGAAGGAAGACTTCTTGTCCAAGACAGGACATTGAAAAGATAATTAGGTGACTTAATGGAAAGGAATTTGGCCACTTAGTTCCATTGGGTTTTGAGGCACGAGCAAACTGCTGGCTGCTTCCTCTTCTCCAGCCTGCTGACTGGCCTGAACGGTTTGACTTGGTGGTTGCTGTGGCAGGGCAGGTAGTGACAGTCCCACCTGAATGTGCTGTCGTGGTGGTTGTTCTTCCCTGCATCCTGACATCCTGGTGATAGCAAAGAGTTTTCTTTAAGGACCCCTTGCCCTGGGTTTGAAGATCTTCCATGCATATCCTGTCTGCAGACTTACAGGCTGGACTTGACGATCTTAGAGGTCTTTTCCAGCCTCACTGATTCTGTGATTCCTCCCTCAACTGTTGTTTCTCATAAAGTACCCAAATACTTGCTGACTTCTTACTGTCTGTGCTGTTATAAAGCCGCCAGAATAAAGGAGAATTGCGAGTCCTAGATGTGTGATGTCCCGAACTCCCTGCGTTAGCTGAGAGAGAGGAGCTGGCAGGACAAAGCCTCCTGGAAGCACAAATGATCCGAGAGAATTTTGTAACAGGCAGATTTTACAGGAAGTCTCAAAACTAAGAGAACTCTCTGATTTTGCTTCTTAATTTGGATTGCAGGCTGCTGTTTCTTGAGACTGTGCTTCCTCGTGCCTAACACCCGGCATTACTTTGACATTCGCAAGCGCTGGTGCATTTTTAGAACCGGAGAAGTGCGTTTTTATCAGAAATTCTTTGGCTGTGGGAGTCATCTGCAGGCACCCTGGCACAAAATTGCAGCCAAAAAGGAAGGCGAAGTTGATGCTACAAAGCATCAGGGAAGCAGGAATCCAACCCAGTGTGTTCAGGAAGCACCTTCATTATAGCACTGAAGAAATTTAAGAGACAAGCTGTGCTTCTCTTAACATTTTAAAGTACTAAGTGTGGAGAGAACTTGGCAGCTGCAAATAGGAAGTGTTTTCTGGTTTGCATTGGTGGTTCTCTGAACTACCAGTGCACTAGAATAGTCATTAATATGAAGAAATAGTCTGGTAAGGACTTAATAAGAAGAAATTAATAAGAAGAATAAGTCTGAAATAAGAAGAAATTGCATTAACAAGAATAAATTCGTCTGAAAACCTCATTCTATACCTGATTATATATAACTATTAAATGAATTATGCCCAGTATTGATCTAATAGTGTGAATATATACTGATGTCCAGTCACTTAAACCCGTATCATTGACTATAGAATTAGCCAAGTGTGTTTCTGGAGGACAGATTGATGATCTGATGAAGTGATCGAGCACTTAGTGGCTTTTGGTGGATAAATCATTTCAGGTCTTTCGTGCAAATGCATTTAATTATGGTCAGTTGAATCGCTGCTGCTTATGCCATGACCTAAAGCAAAGAAAACGTTAACTGAGTTATTGTACCCGCAGCCGTGTAGTTCCCCTAAGAGTAGCATTGCCAGATATATCAGGGTAAATCTGGCTTTTTGGAGGATAGAAGCTTCAGGTTTTACAAAGAACTTCCTTCCTGTGCGTTAGATAGTCCAAAGCTTTCTCTCTCTTTCTCTGCACACAGAGCAGATTTCTTGTGAACAGGATTATGCAAAAATACCCCAAAAATACCCAAAATGAAGGGCTGAATATATCCATCCTGCACCCGCTGGAGAGACTGAGGAATGGCTTCCCTGCAGAGCAGCAATCCCCATGGAGCTCTACTGCTGTCCCACAGCAGTTCTCCTGCAAGTGCATCTTAAACCAGCTGCTGTCTGGCTGCTTGGCTATGAATTTGGGAATATTCTTCCAACAGTCTTCTGCAGACTGAGGAACATTGCGCTCCAACCACTAGACAAATAGGTTTTAGCCCAGAAACACCAATTCATGCTCAAAGCCCTCAAACAAACAGAGTATTTTCATCTTGCTGGAAGCCTCTTATCTTCTGAGCAATGCAGTGCTGTACCCTGGAGAGGACCTGACTGTGCTGGACTTGGAGCATCCTCCTTCCTCCCCAGTTTGTGTTTGTGCTTGGGAAAAACATTAGGGATTGGAAGGCACCTCACAGGATCATCTAGTCCAATTCCCCTGCCACAGCAGCATCCCCTAGTCACACAGGAACTTATTCACAGAATCACAGAACATTAGGGATTGGAAGGGACCTCGGGAGATCATCCAGTCCTCTTCCCCTGCCACAGCAGGGCCACCTAGATCAAGTCGCACAGGACCATATCCAGGTGGGTTTGAAATGTCTCTAGAAGAGGAGACTCCATAACCCCCCTAGGCAGACCCTTTCCAGTGCTCTGTCACCCTCACTGTGGAGGTCCTTCTCATCTTGATGAGGAACCTCCTGTGTTCCAGCCCATTGCCCCTTGTCCTATCATTAGATACCACTGAGTAACAATGCTTTGGTTCTGGTCCTTTTTAGGGTCACACCGACCCGTGCGTGATGTGCTGAAGGATTACTGATGACACTTGAATATCTGATGAGAGAAAAAGCTCTCAACTTTTGGGATGGACTGAAATTAAGATGAGAGGCTGTCTATCTCCATTTTTCTTGCTTGGGTCCCATCTTTCAGGGCTTCTCCTAAACAGAATCTACGATTAGTTTCTGCTGTAAGCAGGGAGAGGAGCTGTAAAGTGTGGCTTTTGCTAAAATGTCCTTGCAAGCTGTTAGTATTGAGCAATCCTGGAGAAGGAATGAGGGGGGAAACAAGGCAGTGGTGTGCAGGGCACTGCAAAGCCTTTGTTCTGTGCCAGTGCAGCTTTCAGAGCCGAAGCAGAGCCTGAGCTCTGCTGCAGTGACATTTGTAAATGAGAACATGGCAAACCCCTCGCTTTGGCCAGAATAAAATGTTCCTTTTTAAGGATCGGGGGGAGGGGGAGGGGGAAGAAGAGTTTGGCTTCATGAAAGAAGGGGAATCAGTCCAGGGGGAAACAAATAGAAAGGTTTAAGCAGCAGAAACAGAGTTAAGAAAGAGGTTGTGTGCCAGGCAGTGAGAGTAATCCACTGAGGAGAAAGGCTCTTGCAGAGGCAGGGTGGGTAGGGCTGGGAGGGAAGAGGTAGTGAGAAGTGAGGAAAAAGGCTTCTGGAAAAGCAGGGAGGCTTAGAAAGCTAAAATGAAAACAAAAGGGCAAGGGAGGACATTGACATGGATATAAGGACGGATGAATGGCTGTAAGGCATCTCAGGAATGCCTGAGACAGTCTGCAAACTGGGGATCTTTTTTCAATATGTTTGTTATGAATTTTGCCCTGTGTTCTGCTTTGCTCTTTGCCATGGGACTGTTCTGTGGAAAACACAAACCCGGTTGCAGGGAGCTGACAACGTTCCCTTGGATTCCATATAGCTGCGGCACAGCTTAGTGTCTCATTTCACTGAGGAGGGGAGACGGTGGTGGTGAGCATCTTTGACCCCCCTGCTTGTGCATGGGGTCTTCCTTGTCCTAGAGCAAGTCTCTTCTCACAGGTAATGAGTGACAGAACCAGAAGGGAGGGCTTCAAGCTTTAACAGAGTACGTTTAGCATAGACATCAGGAAGAAATTCTTTGTGGAGAGAGTGGTCAGGTACTGGACTGGGCTGCCCAGGGTGGTGGTTGAGTCAGCAGCCCTGGATGTGATTAAAAGACACTCAGATGTGGTTTAGGGGTAAACTTGCAGAGTAGGGCTGATGGTTGGGCAGCCAAGGGTCTTTTCCAACCTGAATGATTCTATCATTATATAAGTCCAGAGTTTTAGACATATAAGCAGGTTGTTTAAAAATGCAGGAATTCACTGAAGGACCAAGAGGAGCAGCTCTCCTGTCCCAGCACCAGCTGGGAGCAGCAATCTTGCTGGAAATATGTGATAGCCCACCTGTATTCCCTGTCCTTTCTTTTTTCCTTCCAACTCTTGCTGCCTCTTGCTTAATGAGGCACCAGCTCCTTGTGAGCACGGAACTGCTCAGGCAGGGCTTGAATTCTGCTGCAGGACCAACTTCTGTATGTAGGGATTGGTGGGAAGGCATGGAAAGCTAGATTGGACAGGTAAAACCTCTATCACTAGTGTTTTGGGTATGTCACAGCTGTTAGAGCATTGACTCACTTGTCAACCCCCCAGAAGGGGTCCTCATAACAGCATCCAGTATCTGAACGAGCTACAGGAAAGCTGGAGAGGGACTTTTTGCAAGGGACTGTAGTGACAGGATAAGGGGGGTGGGTTCAAGCTAAGAGAAGGGAGATTTAGACGAAATCTTAAAAAGAAATCCCTTCCTGTCAGGGTGTTGAGGCACTGGAACAGGTTGCCCAAGGAGGCTGTGGCTGCTCCATCCCTGGAGGTGTTCAGGGCCATATTGGATGGGGCTCTGAACAATCTACCCTGGTGAGAGGTGTCGCTGCCCATAGCAGCAGATTGAGACTGGGTGATCTCTGAGGACCCTTCCAGCCCAAACTAGTCTGTGATTCTATGACTCTACGAAAGGGCCATAGAAGGATGCCAGCACATCCATCTCTGAGGCCAGGGTAAAGAGAAACCTGTTAGAAATCACCCCTCAGCTTTATCAGATTCCACATCAAGGGGAGAAAACACCTGAAGCTTCATTTATCTCTGCTCTCAGAGGGACTTTTGCAGTCTCTTCATGTCAGAGAAGCTGTGCCAGATGAGACCCTTGCCCTGTGGGCATGGTGGAGAGGAAGCATTTAGCCATCCATGAAATGATCAAGAGATTCTGTGTGAGATTTGCTGCCCCAACCATTCATGGGGTAACCCTCACTCCTTGGTCCTGCTGTGCTGGTGGACCAGGCAGGTGGCTTTTGGGCACCCTGCATGATCCACATCGCTTCTGCATCCTTCAAGGCAGGTTGTGCTGTGGTGGAGGCTGGAAATTTGGGTACAAATGGAGTTCTTGAGATTTTGCTCTGTCTTCATGGGAAAACAGGTCTTTTTAACACTAAAACTTAAAAGCAAAAGCTTTGACTGCCAGTACAATTGCAGCCTGACTTGACTATTAAGTTTTATTGCATTTTTGTCAGGTTATGCGTTGATGTTGACTTAACAAGAGCTCAACGTGACGCTGGTCTCCACTGGATGGGGTTCTTGTAACCAGTTTCATGTTGGAGATTTACACCTTCACCCAGCACGCAGTGATTTAATTAATTATGGAGTTTTAGTAAACCTCCAAACTGAAATTCAGTTGCTCTGACATCAGACTTGTGGAAAAACGGGACACACGGAAAACAATAAACATGACTGGGCTATTATGAATAATGAATACTAGATTTAATTGACAATTACTTAACAAGACTGATATTTTGCTTTCAAATGCCATCTACGTTTATGGTGCTACATAGTACAATAAAAGAATAACTATCTGTTTTATTGGGATGAACATAAAAGGAGAACAAATGTGAACGGCGGGCTCCTCATATCTGCAGGCAGAGCTTTCTTGGTGAGCGGTGCAGGCACGTGATGGCTGACACATGTGAGCTTCAGAATCACAGAACATTAGGGGTTGGAAGGGACCTCGACAGATCATTCACTCCAATCCCCCTGCCACAGCAGGATCACCTAGATCCAGTCACACAGGAAGATGGCCAGGCCGGTTGTAAACATCTACAGAGAAAGAGACTCTGCAGCTCCCCTGGGCAGCCCCTTCCAGTGCTCTGTCACCCTAACTGTGAGGAAGTTCTTTCTCACATTTATGTGGAACGTCCTGCGTTCCAGCTCACACCCATTTCCCCTTGTCCTATCATTAGATGACACTGAGAGAATGCACCTCCTCTTTGGTTTTGCATCTGTACAGACTAGATTTTAATCGTTTTGGGAAAGGAGTCAACAGCATCCCAATTTCATGTTATTTACATGTAGCAGATGAATCCATTGGTGTTAATGAGCTGTGTGGTGTAATAAAGTCTCTGTGGGCAGGTGACCCCTGTAGGATGAGTATCCATAGATGTTTTCCCCATCACTTTGTGATGCCTTTCAGTGTTTTCCATGCTGTTGCCTGTACAACCAGTACTGGGCGATCTTCTTTGTTCCTGTGTTCACAATGTTACTCCGGACACATCCCTTCCTTACGTACTCTGTGAATCCCCTGAATACAGGTATCCAAGGAGAAGAGGAAGAGATTAATAAAATAACCAGAGAATATGTAGTGGAATGAATTTTAGAAGCCCAAACCCAGCAGCATAAGGAATCAGTAACTAATGAGTAGGAAGTACCCCACAGTATGTCATTCATTTAGCCCTCTCTGTACAGGGTAGTACCAGATGGTGCCCTGAGGGACCTGGATGTTCCCATCTCTGCTCCAACACTACTAAAGAGGTGAGATGAGAAAAGGAGATGAGATAGATAACGCCAATCTGCCCAGCAGAAAAATGATTATGATTACACAACTAATGACCCGGGGAATTAGACAATATCAAAAATAGGACGCGTGCCAATGCGTGCTGCGACACGATGAGCAAAAGCAATAGGCAGGAGGTGCAAGGATACTTGATTTGGATGTAGAGTGGGTAAAGGAGAAAAGAGTGGTTACTTATAAAGTATTAAAATCTCTTCTGTTCATTCAACAGCAAGTTCTCTAGGTGCTAGCTGATAAAAACCCAGCTGATAAAAACCCACTCCAACAGCATTAACTAGGATGTGCAATTAAATGTTCTTTTTTTCTGGTGGTACTTTACTCAGCTGGGAACGTTAGAGTCTGATTTTCCTCTGGTGACATTAAATACTTTTCCTGTTGAACACAGTAGTAACAGGATTGAGACCTTAGTGCTGCTATTGAGGAAAAGCAGCTTGTGCCTCGTCAGTACAGGAACTGTCAGGCTGGTTCTTAGTCTCCTTTACAGCACACGGGTTAATGATGAGGCTCCTGTTCCTACAGGCTTTGCGGCTTTAGGGAATAGCTGGAGTAGCCATTAAGAAAGGATGGGGTCATGGCATCACGGGCAGCTACAGTAGTCCACATTGGAATATTTGGGGGAGAAGAATATTGGATTCTGAGTAACATTAAGTTACTCAGAAAACGGGTTTTGTTTAGGGTTAGGGTTAACCAATTTTTCTTCCCCAGTTGTTCTAATTTATTTAACTATAATTTACTTTCTTATTATTTATTTATTACTTTATTATCAGATTTACTATTTTACTATTTATTATTTTATTTTGATGACTGGGAAGGCATCGCAGGCTCTGTTTTTGCTCTAACACTCTGATGCTACTGTCTAAATAGGTATCTCCCAAACATTTTGACGTCTCAGGCTATCTTTGGTGTGCGTTCCTGCATCACTTAGAGGTCTGGCTACAAAATGTGGAGCCGCTCAAAATGCTCGAAAATGCAGCTTTTTACCATCTGTTGGAAAATGTTAATGAGCTGGTGATCTCATTCTGTATTTTAGACAGGTGTCCATGTCCCCAAAAATGTGACTAGAAATGACATCTTTGTTGACAGTCTCATCAGACTAATTGGACTTCAGGACTGAGCTAATTCTCACATCAAGAGGCTTGAGAACATACTGCCGGGGCTGTTTGGAGAACCTTGAACTCCTGTTTCTTGTGCTGTCGCCAGATCATAACAGCTTTGATGGACTGGATTAGGAAATCAATATACACACATTGACATGCTAATCCCTTCAGGGACACTCATTAAATATCATTCAGATAAAGGGGCTAGAACAGTATGTGTGGAATCAGCGGCTGCAGCGCAGCATTAGATTGGGTTTGGTTTGGTTCTTGCAAATAACTGAAGATGAAAGCACACAGAACATTAAAAATAGAAGTTAAACTTCCCAAGTGTGAAATTCAGCATTAAAACGGACCTAAAGCATTAAAGGCCTGAGAAAGGGTTGGGTTCTGACTGTAGATGTGCATTAATGTGAAGAAACTCCTAAGAGTGAAACAGATCTGCTGGGTCATGAGTTCAGTTGTGTGCGGCAGGAGATATCCGTGCCGTGTAATACCTTCCATAAAGTGATCAAGCGCTGCTTTAAAACTAATTAGAATTTTTCTCCTCTTGGGACTCTGCTCTATAACCTTTCTTCAATAATGGGTAGAGGCAGTCATCTAATTTCAGACTAAATGTATTCCTGGCTAATTTATTTTAATTGTGCTTTTGCTTCCCTTAGTTTACAGATCCTTTCCCTCCTCCTTTGTTCTTCACATGCTGTGTTTACAGACAGAGGCATCTACTCAGATTTTGCTCTGTTAGGCAAACCGTGATGAATGTTGTTTTAGTAAAACATTCCCATCCCTCACTCATCACGATAGTCTTTTTTGGTACCTGTTTTCCAAGAGCTGATTCTTTCTGAACATCAGTGGCACCACTTTTTCTATGGTGCATAAGGCACGTCGCCATCACGCTTCGCCACCTTCACCTCCTTGCCTTGTACAAACCTTCCAGCCTTGCTGCGGGAACAGCAGATGCTCTTCCAAGGAGCCTGCTGGGGAGGTGGCTGAAATCCTGCCAGCACAAGTGTTTTGGTGGCACTACGTTTGCCTGGGGCGTTCTGACTGCAGTGAACCAGTGTTTGCTGGCGGTGGGGAAATTGCTGAAATATTCTGGGTAAACTCTGATTTGTGTTTTACTCTTTGGACTTGATTTCCAGTCTGTTACGAGCTGCCGACCTCATATTTAAGTAGAGAGAACTAACTTTGTTTTACACTATTCTTGAAGTGAAGGATGTGGTTTAGTCCAGAGAAGAGGAGGCTGAGAGGAGACCACCTTGCTCTCTACAGCTACCTAAAAGAGCCAGAGAAAGACAACGAGGCTGCTGAGAGGTCGGGCAAACAGGCCTGTGATGAGCAACTGAGGGAACTGCGGTTATGTGGTCTGGAGAAGAGAAGGCTGAGAGGAGGCTTCCTTGCTCTCGACAGCTGCCTGAAAGGAGGTTGTAGCCAGCCTGGTGCTGGTCTCTTCTCCCAAATTACTAATGATAGGACAAGGGGAAATGGCCTTAAGTTGCATCAGGGGAGGTTTAGCTTGGATCTCAAGTTCTTTCTTGAGAGACTGATTAGGCACTGGAACAGGCTACCCAGGGAGGTGGTATAGTCCCCATCACTGGAGGTATTTAAAAACTGAGCAGCTAGAGAACTCAAGGCCGTGGTCTAGGGGTTCAGGAGCTGTTGGGCCGAGGGCTGGACTTGGTGATCCTGGAGGTCCTTTCCAGCCATCACAATTCCGTGGTTCTGTGGTGATGATAGGGCTGGAAAAAGGTTGGACTCGATCTTGAAGATCTCTACTGGCCAAAAGGATTCTACGATTTGCAGCAGAGATACAAACCACCATTAATACTTAGTTTGTAAAGACAAACCATGCAGCGTGGTATTTTGGGATGGACTATTGTAATACCTCTAAACACACCTTTTCTGCCCCAGCCCTTTAACTCAACAAACAATACTTTACATTTTTAGGAGAGCTCATGAGAAAAATGTTTGGAGCTAAAGTTTCACTGAAGATAACAAGACAGACTCTTCATGCTCAAAGATGGCTTCAATTATAGTAAATTTATCAAACCTCGTGGGGTTTTTTTTTGTTATGAGACTGTGTCTTTAACCATCAGTAGAACCTCCCAATTAGTTGAATCATGTTATGCACCCTGGAGTATTTGGCTCTTTCTGTTCACACAGGCATTAGACAATAAGTTCCTGGTCTTAGAGAAATCCAGCACCTTCACCCAGACTTCCCTTAAGTAGTAGAGGATCATTCTTATCCCTCCAGGATACCAACTGCTCCTGTTTCACAGGATCACTTTAGCAGTTTTGACTTCAAAAAACCATCCTGCACAGTTTTCCCAACTGTAAATTACAATTCCTTTTTCTTCATTTGATCTCTCCACACCTTCTTGATCCTCAAAGTGGGCACCACGTGATGACATGTAATTGATTATCTGTTTCATCTAGTGTTACGAGCAAGTGCCTCCTTAGCTAATTTTGGAAGGTCTGTTAACAGAGAGATCATCTAGATCAATGTCCTCAAATTAGAGATGCTAATTGCTTCATCTACAGCTACGTTAGCTTTTAGTCCTCCTTGCCAATCTCACACGCCTCTGTGGTGATCTCACATGCCTCAACCGACCGTCACTGATTCTTTTGCTGCAGCCCAGGACACTGTTGGCTCTCTGGGCTGCCAGCGCATGCTGGCGGCTCCTGTTCAACTTCTGCTCCACCTCTGCCCCCAAGTCCTTCTCCTAAATCTTTTCTCCTTCCAATCCGTATTAGTGCATGGGATTGCCTCGACCCAGGACCTTTTTTTCAAGCTGGTTTAAACCATTAGAACCTTTCTGCATGAATTATGTGGAATTCCCCTTTTATGTTATGTCTTAAATACCGTTTAGATCGGGTGGGGGAGGAAAATCATTCATAGAGAGTTTCCTGCGAGCAACCGTGTAAATAATAAATAATAAAAGCTCACTGTTAACACTGGCGAGGAGCAATAATTTATCAAAGAGATTATTTCATTTTATAAGGAGAGACTTGTACGCAGAATATTTAGTAGAGACAAACAGCAGATTGTTTTCGGTGCAGGTGACAGGAAGACAGATGGTGTAGAGCAAGTTATGTAAATATTAATGCACAAGCAGGGAAAGACTAGGAGAAGTTGAATGGGGAGTCTGAAGGAAGAAGAATAGATATGTGGGCCAGGTCAAGAGCGTGGCAGCTCTTACTGTACTGACAGAAGTTATTTTTGATGTGTTGAGCAGTGAGTCACTGCTGAAATCAAAGCAGCAGTGACTGAACTCTATGAGAAGAGCAAGACCAGCTCATGGGTTTTGATTAATTCTCCTCTTCTTTATCTAAATCTTTCCCCTTTCACCTTAGTTGCAAACTCATCAGTAAGGAATTTAAGAAGTAAGAGCAATAATTTGTTACATTAAAGAGGATGGATGGATGGATGGTAGTACTAATCGTGTAGAAAATAGCAGAAAACCTCTTTTTAGCTTGAAATGTTGCAGTGTCATAGAACCACAGAACATTAGGGATTGGAAGGGACCTTGAAATATCATCTCGTCCTATCCCCGTGCCAGAGCAGGATCCCCTAGATCAAGTCAATATCCTTTGGGGTGGTAGCTGGTTGTGAAATGCCTACACCTTCATCTTGCTTTCTCACAACTTGACCGCTTGCTTTTCATTGCTGGAGAGAGTCCAGCACAGAGCCACAAAAGTGATGGAGGGGAACATCTCCCTGGTGAGGAAAGGCTGAGGGAGCTGGGGCTCTTGAGCTGGGGAAAAAAGGAGACTGAGGGGTGACCTTATTACTGTTTATAAACATGTGAAGGGTGGGTGTCAGGAAAATGGAGCCAGGCTCTGCTCAGTGCCATTTAGTGACAGGGCAAGGAGCAATGGGTGTAAGCTGGAACAGAGGAAGTTCCACATCAGTATGAGAAGGAACTTTTTCATGTGAGGATGACAGAGCCCTGGGAGGGGCTGCCCCAGGGGGGTTGTGGAGTCGTTTTCTCTGGAGATGTTTAAAACCTCCCTGGACATGTTTCTGTGTGACTTGATCTGGGGGATTCTGCTGTGGCAGGGGGATTGAATTGAATTATCTTTTAAGGCTCCTTCCTATCCCTAATGTTCTGTGATTAACAAACCTGACCTAACTGAGTACCTAGGATTGTAGAGAACACCCTCCTGGCCTTTTTTAGTTTGTGTTGTGTTTAAACAACTTAATGGGTTGGACTTGATGATCTATGAGGTCTCTTCCAACCTTGGTAATACTGTGATACTGTGATACCTTTGTTCTGATGCAGAACAACAGCCAGCTTTTAAATAGGGTGGAGAAAGCCCCAGCATTAGCTTTCCTCTTTCCCCCCATTCTCTCAAGCCATGGTTTGAATAGAAATGTGTAAGTAATTGGCCGGTGAAGGAGAGGAGGCACTTACTGACAATCACAGAGAAAGCAATCTCTCAAGGTCAGATCAGGAGGACAACCAAAGAGCTCTCCCATGAAGGCTGTTATCTATCTGTTCCAAAATTGTTCTCTCCACTCATTTTTTTTACTGCTGTAGGAAACTTGCAGACCTGGTTTTATATGAATTGATATATATGTGTGTGTTTGTGCAGCTGAGAGTACAGAGGTGAAGGGTGATTGATTTGATAGGCTGTACCACAAAACACTCCTCATTCTTGTAAATTCTAATTGTCTCCTTTTCTTTAACCCATCCCGAGCAAACTGCAGACACTAAGTGTCACTAAATGCTCCTCTTTTACAACTTAACCATTTTAACATGTCCAAGTTTCAGTATTAACTCTGCGTTCCTTTGTGAATTGTGATTTTATTCATGCCATTCCTTTTTCGTCTAATGGTTATTATTATGCTGCTCGTACTTTAGCTTCGGAGCTAATTATAGTCTTTGGCTATCTCCTCCTGGAATATAGATACTGATATATATTAATAACACGTACGTACCTTGCTCTCCAGCCAGCGCTAATTTGATGAGGATGCTGTGATTTTGTCCTCTCACACTGACTAAAATGTCCCAGTTCTTTTTGCATCATCATTTTTCCCATCCTGGAGAGCACTGGCTGCTTGAAATCTCTGCAAAGACAAAGCTCGGCCTCTCCCTCCCTCCCTCCCCCATCTCTGGAAATCCCTTAATATACCCATGTACTGTCAACTCGCACGTAATGAAAATGTCAATAGTTCTTAGGCTGGAGCAGTTAAGGTACAGAAACAGATGCAGCCCAGTACAAAATAAATCTATCAGCAGATGAAGAGGGAGATGTTTCAGTCACACTGTCATTAAAAGGAATAATCAAAGCAATGCTCAAACCTAAATTCACCGCAGAATTCCTGCAAGCAAGATCACACTGAAAACAGTCCAAAGCAATAGACTCTGGCCCAGAAGACTTGTGTTTAGTGCTTTGCTGCAGCTGGGATTCAGAAGGGTCAAAGGGATCGAGATCTTAGTGGCTGCTTCCTGCTGACAGGATGGCAAACCTTGCCATTCCCATCTCATTTCTCAGCTTTCCTGACGAGAATGCAGGAAGGAATTGACTACAGTTATGTTCAACCTTCACCTTTGTAAATCCTTTTGAAGGGAGAAGTCAGAGAAGTTCTGACAGAATTGCAGAACGTTAGGGATTGGAAAGGACCTCAAAAGATCATCTAGTCCAATCCCCCTGCCAGAGCAGGTTCACCTAGACCAAGTTGCACAGGAGCATGTCCAGACGGGTTTTAAATATGTTCAGAGAAGGAGACTCCTACTACACCTGCTTATTAGGGACACAAACTGAGCAGAGCAGTTATGAAAATGTTGATTAAAATTACTGTGGGTACCACCTCCCTGAACCATAGGAAAACTTAAGTTTATCCTTTCACATTGCATTTGTGCTTTTGGATTGCCTTCTTCACGTTAAGATGGTTCTCAGTTGTGTCCAGTTCTGGGCCCCTTCCAGAAGGACACAGAGCTGCTGAAGAGAGTCCAGCTCAGATCCACAGAGATGATGAAGGGAGGGGAGCATCTCCTTGATAAAGAAAGGCTGAGGGAGCTGGGGCTCTTGAGCTTGGAAAAAAGGAGACTGAGGGGTGACTCCATTAATGTTGGTAAGTATGTGAAGGGTGGGTGGCAGGAGGATGGAGCCAGGTTCTGCTCAGTGTCATCTCATGACAGGACAAGTGGCAGTGGGTGTGAGCTGGAACAGAGGACATTGCACATCAATCTGAGAAGGAACTTTTTCACAGTGATGGTGCCAGAGCCCTGGAAGGGGCTGCCCAGGGTGGCTGTGGAGTCTCCTTCTCTGGAGACATTTAAAACCCACCTGGCCATGTTCCTGTGCAACTTGATCTAAGGGGTCCTGCTGTGGTGGGGGGATTGGACTGGATGATCTTTCAAAGTCCCTTCCAATCCCTAACGTTCTGTGATTCTGTGACAAGGCCAACATCTGAATTTGCTTGGAAAACACAATATCCTTTAAACAGGAGTTTCCATGCTAATTTTTTCCTATCTAGTTGTTGTAGATGGATGTGAGTGATACATAAGAGGTTAATTCCTGTGAAATAGTCACAAAATTATCTGAAAGCTGCTGCTAAATAAGCAGAGGAGAAATATCTCCCCTTTCTGTGAGTGACTGAAAGGTGAGGCTCATCCAAGGATTTACACACAGGGAAGCACTCAGGCAATTTATGCAGTTCAGAAATTTTAGGGAGCACAGAGGGGACTCCCAGGATGGTAATGCAGTTACGAAATTTATCTGTCAGTGGGAGGCTGCAGCTGCAAAGTAAATGATAAAAATTCACCACATCGGTCTCTGTTTCCCCTAAGTGAACTCCAATCTGGATAATCAGCTGCTTTCAAAAGTTGCCCTAAGATGCCTGTCAGAATGAAAAAAAATCATAGTCTTTAGGGTCCTGGCATTTAACCATTTCAACAACTGAATGGTTTGTGTGGCTTTTCCTCTAACAGCAATTTTTGAGAAGAGAATTACTCCACCTCCTGCAAGGTCTCCGTTACCTCAAGCAAAAATACATTTAAAAAGCTTCCAGCACAGGCCTGTGAAGTAAAATTAATGGCTAGCGTAGATATCATCGGGGTTTCTAAATTATTTGTAGTACTAGTACTCATGGTTCACAGAATTATAGAGGCTGGAAAAGATCTCTTAAGATCATCCAGCCCAGCCCATGACCTAGACCAGGGCTCTAAGGGCCACAGCCAGGCTGTCCTTCAACACCTCCAGGGCTGGGGACTCCACCACTGCCCTGGGCAGTCCAGTCCAGGCTCTGATCACCCTTTCCATGAGGAAGGGCTTCCTAACATCCCACCTAACCCTCCTCTGGCAGCTTCAGGCCCTGTCCTTTCATCTGGGTCCTTCTGGAAAGACAGCTTTTCCATTCAGTAGTATCTGAGTAACGCTGCCGTAAGAGGTGTTGCTCGTTCATGTTTACATCTCCTCTACTTTACTGAACAGGACACTAATCCCATTTTTCCATACCAGCATCACTTCCTGGCTTGTCTCGTCTGCCCCCAGTACTGAGTTTGTCATTTTCTTCATCATTTCATCTCTGAAATCAACGAAACCTGTAGACTGATTTTATTTACTTTGTAGGACCATGGAATGTATTGGGTTGGAAGGTGACCTCCAAAGGTCATCTAGTACAACCCCCCTACAACAAGCAGGGCCATCACTCACCAGACCAGATTGCCCTGAGCCCCATCCAGCCTGACCTTGAATGGCTCCAGGGATGGGGCCTCCACCACCTCTCTGGGCAGCCTGTTTCAGTCACCCACCACCCTCAGATTCAACAACTTTTGCCTGACCTCAGGATGGACTGGACCCTTTTCCAGCTTCAAACCGCAAGCCCTCATCCTATTGTTCGCTGCCCTTGTGAACAGTCTTCCCCAGCCTTCTAAAGGGCCCCTTTCAGGGACTGGGAGGTCACAATAAGGTTCCCCCTCTTCTCAATGGCTGTTCCCATCTACACTCTATACTAGGTTTATCTTTTGAAGTAGCTTTTAGTTCAAACCCCTAATAATTCTATTTAAGCTCTTCCTGTGAGCTGTGCGGTGCTGAGATCTTGCAAGAGCATTAAGGAAAGATGCAGGTGATATCTCCTTTAATGTGAGAGAATCTCATCACGGAGTGAAGAAGCGTGTTGTTCACAAGATAACAATTAAAAGACGAGTAATGCCTTCAAAGAAATGCAACAGCGCCAGGGATTCTTCTAGTCCTCTAGGGATTCTCATCTTTTTGAGGAGTATTTACAGGCCTCTCGGATTGCAGAAAGATTAAGTGCCTATGCCATCAAATATTTCACTTCTGTGGATGGGGTGTGTTACTCACGAGTGACACCCTGGTAAATTAGTCTCTGCCAGATGCTTTGTCTTGTGGGCCTAAACTGCTGTAGAGCCAATTAAGATATATTATGCACATAAAAGGGACGGGGTAGTTGCAGACTCATTGCTATAAGGGATTATGTGTTACTTGATTGTTATCCATTATACAAAAAGAATTTCATCATCCCACTCGAGTCTTCCTTTGGATGCTGGTGTTTGAATCCGTAATGAAGACTAAAAGCCGATGTCGCAATCTGCTCCTGTCGTTTCTCCGGTCTGATGTTATTGTTCACTGAAGACTGGTTATTCCTTCGCTCTTCATATGAACAAAGGTGCCACTGAAGTATTGCTTAAGTATCTCCACTAATATTTTAATATGTATGTGGAGGAAGAGGGCAGCTCTTGCAGAAGGGGGTCCTTGACCAGTGCCCCTGACCCTCTAACCCATGTGGCTGTGCCAGTATCTCCCCCCTGTAACACCCTCCAGGCTAAGCAGGAGACACCTTATTTATTAGCTGATCAAAATGATGTCGTATGGACTTGGAGATTCAAGGCTCTGGCCTGATGTACATTTTTATGGCTGTTACTGGGTTACAAGAACTTGATTGCGTGCCGGCATCATTTAGAAATGGCTGGGATTTCAGTATTCACTCGAGAGCTGACTCAGACAGCAATGCGGTGAACCCTGGGCTTGGGGAGCACAAAAATGTGTAGCCCAGCAACAGTGTGCCCTCAGCACATACTACCTAGTCATTTATTTTTTAGGTCTTTCTTTAGTTACACTATTTATTTGCTGACTCGGTGTGGATTGTGATAATGCAAATACAATTTGAAAGTAACTTTCAGTAATATTTCCTGGTATAATCTCTGTGAAGAGCATCCCCAGGGTGAGGGAGCTGGGTCTCTTGAGCTTGGAAAAAAGGAGACTGAGGGGTGACCTCATTATTGTTGATCAGTATGGAAAGGATGGATCTCAGGAGATGGAGCCAGGCTCTGCTCAGGGACACTCAATGATAGGACAAGGGGCAGCGGGTGTGAGCTGGAACAGAGGAGGTTCTGCATCAATATGAGAAGGAACTTGTTCCCAGTGAGGGTGATGGAGCACTGGAAGGGGCTGCCCAGGGCGGTTATGGAGTCTCCTTCTCTGGAGATGTTTAAAACCTGCCTATATATGTTCCTGTGTGACTGGATCTAGGTGACCCTGCTGTGGCAGGGGGTTTGGACTGGATGGTCTTTTGAGGTCCCTTCCAATCCCTAATAATGTTCTGTGATTCTGTGACAGAATGACTGGAAGCCCCATGATCAGGTATCTGATGGTGTCACTCTGACGCAAGTAGCTGCTTTTCAGTCCCTGTTTTTTTTACTCCTGGAAGCAGGGCTCTCGTTAGTGTGAAATACAGATGCTGTGTTTAGCGCTCGGTACGTGGTTTGATAAAGGAGGACAAAATCTTCCTCTGCCTATCCCTGTGGTTCATTTTCTATGGTTTTACATTTCTATGCTTCTACATTTTCCTTCCCTATATACTTTTTAATAGAAAAATGGTAACTGTGCCCTCACTGGGTACCTGGTAGAGCCGGGACCTGAGCCAATGTCACACACATGTGTCCTTGATAAAGCAGATTCAGCACTGTGAATCCCAGATGTGATGGTCTTGTGCCACTGTGAATAGCAAGAAAATGCGATGAAAAGGATTTAGATTGAACTACTTTCCGTTCCTTTCAGGTAGGAAGAGGATATTACCTCAGGGCTTTGTTATTATTCTGGTTTTATCTGAAGACAATGGCCAGGCAATTCCCCGCATCTGCTGTAACCCACCTCCGTTCAAGTTCAGCCTCAGATCTCTGCTGCTTTGGGGAAGACAATGAGAGTGAGGGGATGGGTTTTAATACAAATTCTGAATCCCAACAGTGGTTTCTTCTCAAGGAGACAATTGCTCTGTGTGCTGAACGATGCTGAAATGCAGGCAGGGTTTGGAAAGCAGGCTGGTACCTGCTTAAAGCTTCTAAGTAGGGAGGGGGAAAGAAAGAGAAATGATGACTGCGTAGATTTCCTGATTCTTTTTGTCATGTAAGCCCCTTAGAAGATGAGGCGTTGGAGTGATTTCACGCTGTGTAATACCATGTCCTTGGCAGGGTTGCTTTGCTAATAGCATTTAGATTTTACCAGGTACAGCGGCTGCTGAATCGGACTCTGTGAAAAGGCAGGTTTTGGGGCTTCTGACACTTCAATGAAGCTTTAAAACTGATACTGAAGGTTGTGCTGCTGCCTGGAATTGTTTCTCAAGCTACAGAGGTGTAGGGAAGAACTGCCAGTATTAACCCAACTACTTCTATGAGCAGCAGGATAAAACCTTACACAGGAGTAATCAGGAGGAAAAACTGGTGGCTATTCTTTCTTTCCTTTTGACGATCCCGCTGTGGCAGGGGGATTGGACTGGATGATCTTTCGGGGTCTCTTCCAATCCCTAATGTTCTATGATTCTGTGATACCTAAGAAAACTCAGTTTTACTAGTACAAGTGTAACCTGCTCTAACTCAGCCCCTTTGGGCTTTTTGCAGAAGTCAATTTTAAGTCCCTGGTTGAGTAATTTGCAATCAATTCCGTTTTGGGGGCAAAATACATTTCACTTCAATATTTCACTTCAAAATTTTACTTCAATTGGATTTTTAAAAAGCTTGGGAAGACTTCTGAAATAAGAGAGAGGTAGTTTATATCAGTTTCTTGGATTTTTTTGCCTCCGTGAAGTTAACAGCACCTTTACTATAGTAAAGGGACTTGAGCATCTCTTTACTGTAGCACCTTTACTGAAACAGTAGTGAGTGTGGTGTTTTCTTCATTATTTCAGGTTACATGGTAGTGAACATAATTTGAGAGTGACTGAGGTTGGAAAAGCCCTCTGAGCTCATCCAGCCCAGCCAAGGACTTAACATCATCACAGCGGCCACACCAGGGCACTAAGGACCACAGCCAGGCTGGCCTTCAACACCTCCAGGGCTGGGGACTCCACCACCGCCCTGGGCAGTCCAGTCCAGGCTCTGATCACCCTTTCCATGCGGAAGGGCTTCCCAACATCCAACCTAAACCTCCCTTGGTGCAGCTTCAGGCCCTGCCCTCTCATCCTGGCGCTGGTTGCCTGGGAGAAGAGCCTGAGCCCCATCTGACTACAGCCTCCCTTCAGGGAGCTGGAGAGAAGGAGAAGGTCCCCCCTGAGTCTCCTCCAGGCTAAACACCCCCAGCTCCCTCAGCCTCTCCTCATCAGCCTTTCCATCCAGTCCTTTCCTCAACCTCATTGCTATTGTGCACCCACTCCAGTCCCTCTGTCTCTTTCTTGAAGTGAAGGGCCCCGCAGAGTCCCCAGTACTGGAGGGGAGGCCTCCCCAGTGCCCAATACAGGGGAAGAATGATGTCCCTAGTCCTGGTGACCACACTATGTCCAATACAAGCCAGGATGCCATTGGCCTCTCATGCCATTTGGGCAAACAGAAGCTGCTATGAAAGAATTGTCCTAAAATCTCAAGTCTTAAGGGGTTTTCTCCTTTAAAGAGTATTTAGCGATGCCGGTGAGCGGGGAGCTGCTGAATGCTGCGTGTGCTGAGGGTGGGCTAATTCAACAGAGGTCATGAATGTGGCTCCAGCAAGGAACAGGAACAAAATTGAACACGAAAATACGTTTCTCCCATTTTCAGGGAGATGGAGTTTATTTCACCTCTTCTTGCAGGAAGAATTGGCACAAGCTGAATGTGACAGGGTTTGAAATGTTATAGAGATTAAACAGCTGTGGGACTTCCCTGGGCAGTTTTCATGGCAAATTCATGGTGTTTTGTGACCACTTTGTGTGTCTGATCAGCCAGATTGGCAGAAATGCTACTGGATTCGCATTCCATTTCAATACCTGAAGCTTCTAGACTGTGCACATCGAGGTGGTATAAATTTGGATTTAGGTTCGGGTGTTTGTTCTTGGGATAAATATCTGTTATGGATCCCCAGGGCCTCAGCCTTCTGCTTGATGCACACATAAACCCTCTGTCTCCCATTAACTCACGATGTGGGCAGAATTAGCATTGCTGTGTTCACACAGTCCATCTTCCCATCGCGTGTGCTCATTCGAGTTGAATCACCATCGCTGGACATGTGGAGATCTGGAGATTTGGGACAGGGTTCAGTGGTGGCTTCGGGGCAGTTGGGTTAATGGCTGGACTCAGTGATCTGAAAGGTCTTTTCCAACCTAAGCAGTTCTGTGATTCTAAGCTTCTTCCCTCAGCACAGTCTGCCCAGTGCTCCTGCTCCAGCCCCTACTTCCACACGGGGATTTGAGTATCTCAGCTCTTGACCTCATTAATGTTGATAAATATGGAAAGGGTGGGTGTTAGGAGGATGGAGCCAGGCTCTGCTCAGTGGCATCCAATGATAGAACAAAGGGTAATGGGTGTGAGCTGGAACAGAGGAGGTTCCACATCAATGTGAGAAAGAACCTCTTCCCAGTGAGGGTGACAGAGCACTGGAAGGGACTTCCCAGGGGGTTGTGCAGTCTCATTCTCTGCAGATGTTTAAAACCCCCCTGGACATGTTCCTGTGTGACTGGGTCTAGGTGACCCTGCTGTGGCAGGAGTATTGGACTAGATGATCTTTTGAGGTCCCTTCCAATCCCTAATGTTCTGTGATTCTCATGGCCAGCGCCCTACCAAGGGCATCTGTGCTGGCAGCAGTGACTGTTTGCGTCCTCCTGCTTTGGATGCAGAGCAGGAAGCCCAACAGACAGGAGGTGCAGGCTGCCATATCTCGAAACACCGGCACTGTTTTATTTTGCTGTGGCATAGCTCAGGTTGAAGGAAGCAGCTCTGTGACACTTCGCAGTGATGCATGACTTCTCCATGAAGGCTGTTATTTTTTAAACATTTTTTTTATCCTATCCTGCAGATGGTTACAGGGACTTTCAAGAGGACAGTACAGGTGGTTGCTTACAGTCCTGTAGAGCCAGTTATTACCCCACCCAGCAAATGCCTGTATTATTGTTACGCTCTGCAAACAAAGCCATTGAAATTAATGGGACTGGCTGTCTAAGCTGAAATCTCTCCTGAATCCTTGCAAGGCTGTCGCTGAAATATTTATGTAGAGGGCTGAACCAGAGAGATATTTTTTAGCATATAAAATAAAACCTATGGGATGATAGCACATGAGCCTTGCCCCTCGTGGAGCAGAGAAGTTGACAAAGAAGGCAAAAGTCTGAGAGACACCATTCTGGCTGTAAAAATGATGCTGATTGTGGCAGTAACAGCACTGTTGTACCTTCTCACATAGAAGGACCGGAGACAGAGCCTGGAGATTTTCTCCTGAGATCTGAGAACAAGTGCAGAGCAGGTCTGAGTGATAAATGAAAAGCTAAAATACTTGTATTTCTTCTCCCCTTCCCTTTCCATAATCATTTCTGAAGGACTCAGTTGGCTCACGAGATGAACTTCTGAGCAGATGAACTTCTTGTTCTCTCTTCAAGCCTTTCCAGACCTTTGCTGGGAAGTGGGGGATGAGAACTGAGGGAGACTGTGGTTCATTTGAGGTGCCCTCAATGGGCACTTACAATTAACAACTGAATGCATCAGTTGCTTTAAATAGCCTGACTACAGTCATTCATAAGAGCAACAAAAGGCACTGGACTGATTAACATTTGGTGGAGTTTGAATGTTGAACTTTTCCTCAGATTTATGGGGGCGAGTGAGGAAGTCTTTCTCCGTCTTTCTCTCTCCCCCACACACATCTGTTTACAATTTGAGGGATGGCTATTTGGGAAGGGTGACATGAAATCTCGCCCAGACTGCTCAGTCCAGTCGGCTTTTAACTGGTTTAGCTGCTTTTATTTGGAACTGAACTATCAGAGTGAACCGAGCAGAAAGCAGCAGCAGCCGCCTGGATTTGGGCACTCGCTGGGATCCCTTTGTGGGGTGAAACCAGCGTGAGGGAACTGGCCCATATTTACAGCTGTGGGGCAGAGTGTTGGATGCAGTGAGTGGAAATCTCCATTTTAAGATTGAAAGGCGTGTTCTTGTTTACAAATTAAACTAGGCATGAACAAAGACGTGTTTAAAGTTAGGCTTTGGTGAGAAAAGCCCTTTTAAGACAAGCCCCGTGAACGTTTTGGGGACTGTGTTTCTACGTTCTCTGCAAAGAAATTGTTCATGAACGGAGGCGATTTTTGAGCATGACTATTACACAGAATCATAGAATCATCATGGCTGGAAAGGACCTCCAGGATCATCAGGTCTAGCCCTCATCTGAACAGCTCCGTAACCCCATGGCCTCAAGTGCTCTAGGCTACTTGATTTTTAAACGTCCCGGGGTGGTGACTCTACCACTTCCCTGGGCAGCCTGTTCCAGTGCTGTTCAAGAAGGACACAGAGCTGCTTGAGAGAGTCCAGCGCAGAGCCACAAAGATGATGGAGTGGAACATCTCCCTGATGAGGAAAGGCTGAGGGAGCTTGGAAAAAAGGAGACTGAGGGGTGACTCCGTTAATGTTAATAAATATGGGAAAAGTGGGTGTCAGGAGGATGGAGCCAGGCTCTTCTCAATGTCGTCTGGTGATGAGACAAGGGGCAGCGGATGTGAGCTGGAACAGAAGAGGTTCCACCTCAGTATTAGAAGGAACTTTTCCACAGTGAGGGTGACAGAGCACTGGAATGGGCTGCACAGGGGGGGTTGTGGAATCTTCTTCTCTGGAGACATTTAAAACCCACCTGGCCATGTTTGTGTGCGGCTTGGTCTAGGTGATCCTGCTGTGGCAGGGGGATTGGACTAGATCATCTCCCAAGGTCCCCTCCAATCCCTAATGTTCTGTGGTTCTGTGATGGGGACTCCATCACCTCCCTGGGCAGCCTGTTCCAGTTCCCAACCACTCTCTCAGTAGAAAACTTTTTAATTTTTATTCCAAATTAATGGATTTAAGAAGCTTTGGGAAAGCAGAAGGTGTGGATTTAAATGCAGGCTGTGTGAACTGCTGCGGCGAAATCTGTAATTCAATCTGGGTTTATCGTCCTAGGCAAAAGATGGATTTCTAGTAACGGCTTGTCAGGTTTAAACTGCTCCGTATCGTTCTGTAATGAGCACAAGTTGATCCTTGTCAGGCAGCCTGCAGTATATTTCCACATTAATGCTTTTCTTGCTAGTGTTCTGTACCGGTAGCTGCAAGTTTTAACAAGAGGCCACGTTTTGGGGACGATGTTTACTCACATCGCCCATCATGAGCGGAGGAGCCCTGGAATTAAAATGCTTTTGCAATTAAAATCATCCCGTTCCAGTTGAAATCATCCTTGTTGATGCACGGCAGAAGCTTCTCAGGATTTATGCAGTGATTTACTTATTTCTTATTTTGTGTCTGAAGACAGTCCTTGCATGTCAGAGGTTATAACCCTGGAAAAAGAAGCCAGTGATTACACTTGCCAGCCTTTCCCTCTGGCCACTGGTACATTTACCCATCCAGGATAATTGACAACTCACTAATAGGATCAGCTTTTGCCTGTTCGGGTTGGATTTGTGCGTTTTGCCTCCACTCAGCAAGAGGAAGCCTATTAACTCCATCAGAAATGTGCTCGTGGCTGTGTAAGGACAGTACTTTAAGCAACCTGAAAGGATTTTTAAGGAGTCAGGATAGAGGAAGAAAGAAATGTCATCTTCTCTTGAACATTAATTCCCAAACCACATGCTGCTGCCGTGCTGCTTGTGCCTGGAGCTGCCCCAAAGGAGTAGCCAGCCATATGTCCTCCACCTGAGCTGCGTGCGCTGAGATGGGCAACAGGTCTGCTTCTCAGGGGCTGGCTCAACATGCTCTGGCTTGTGTTCCTTTCAAGGTGGCAGCAGTGGTAGGTCTATGCAGGTGTGCAGTTTGGGCACTGAAGTAGAGGAAGGACATTGAAGTGCTGGAGAGAGAGGGCTGCTTAGGGGTCTGGAAAACAGGTCTGATGAGGAGAGGCTGGGGGAGCTGGAGAACAAAAGACTCAGGGGATACCTCACTGCTGTCTCCAACTACCTGAAGGGTGGTTGTAGTGAGGTGGGTGTTGGCCTCTTGTCCTATTGCTAGTCACTAGGGAGAAGAGGAAATGGGGTCAAGTTGAGCCAGGGGAGAGTCAGATTTGATCTCAGGGAAAACTTCTCCCCGGAAAGAGTTGGAAGGCCTTGAAACAGGCTGCCCAGGGACGGGGTGGAGCCACCATCCCTAGAGGGGTCCAACAAAGGGACAGACAAGATGTTTCAGGAGATAGGTTAGTGGTTGGGGGTTCTAGGGAGGATGTTTGGAGTCAATGATCTTGAAGGTCTTTTCCAGCCTTGATGGTTCTATGATGTTGCAACAGTGAGACAAGATGAGACTCCCGATCCACTTGGTAGACTCCGTATCCTGACAGCTCAGGGATAAAGAGAAGCATCCTCATGCAGTTTCTCTGCATTTCAGTCAACCTCTGAGGATGAAATTGGACCTAAATTTGCAAACAAAAGGGATGGCTTTAGCTATGCAGCAGGAGTCCAGTCTGTGCTTATGGCTTGCTGATGGGTGAGCACTGGAACAGGCTGCTCAGGGAGGGTTGTGGAATCTCCTTCTCTGGAGATGTTTGAAACCCACCTGGCCATGTTCCTGTTTGACTGGATCTAGGTGATCCTGCTGTGTCAGGAGGATTGGACTGGATGATCTTTCGAGGTCCCTTCCAATCCCTAATGTCCTGTGGTTCTGTGACTCTCAAACCACCCCTTGATCAGCCTGTGGGTAGTTTTTTCATCTATTTTGCCAACTGCCTGGTTACGTCCTGGCACTTTCACTTCTCTACCTCTGGCAGCTGCCTCTGCAGTGGAAGTGTCCATGTCCTTCCTCTACCCCCAGCTGCATTTATTTGAGTGCAGCAGTGCTCTCTGGAGCTATTTCAGGAGTCTCCAAGTGGCACTTTTCCCCTGTGCCCATTCCCCTGTGATTACAGCTTTGTTCTACCGTAATCTTTCCTACGCAGCCAGATAGCTGCACCTCAGGGTAGGTTTGAATACCTGAAGGGATATTATTAACTCGTATTACTTGTATTTATAATATGCCAACCCATTACCCCGATTACCTGCTGGTGTCCCGCTGAATTTAGTTTTCAGAACAAATCCTGCTACCTCTGAAAGGGCACAAAACCCAGGTTCTAAATAGCTTCTGTTGTAAAAAAAATGAAAACGATGAGGCGGAGGTTTTAAACTCGTTAAACCATCTGCACGCTGCCAGCTTACCTATTGTGCTGTTAATTTAAAAGGAATGCTAAAATGAGTGCAAACACTGAAAATTACGGCTCTGTGTGGAATACTAATCCACAGTATTTGCATGTTTCTGACATTTTACAATTCCCCAGGCTCTCCTCCCTCCAAGTTGCTGTTCTGGCACTTGCGAGGATGTTTTGTAGTTACAGGTAAAAATCAAAAGCTAGGGAGGACCTCATTAGGGCTGTTCCATGTGACTTTGAGAACCTCCTGGATTCAGCACATGAAAATCAGGATCTCTTCCCCTAACATGAAGGGAGGTTGTATGAAGCATTCTCCGTTAGGAATCATGGTATCACAGAACATTAGGGATTGGAAGGGACCTCAAAAGATCATCTACTCCAGTCCTCCTGCCACAGCAGGATCATCTAGATCAAGTTGCACAGGAATATATCCAGGTGGGTTTTAAACAGCAGCCTTTTCTTTAATCGATGTCCTGATTCACAATGTTTCTTCTACAACCTAACCGTAAATCCAGAAAGATGATCAGTTCACAGAATCAGACAGAATCACAGAACATTAGGGATTGGAAGAGACCTCAAAAGAGCAACTAGTTCAATCCCCCTGCCACAGCAGGATGCCCTAGATCCAGTCACACAGGAACACATCCAAGTGAGTTTTAAACATCTCCACAAGCCCCCTGGGCAGACCCTTCCAGTGCTCTGTCACCCTCACTGGGAAGAAGTTCCTTCTGATGTTTATATGGCCACAAGAGCACATTGCTGGCTCATGATCATCCTGCTGTCCACCGGGACCCCAGGTCCCTTTTCAATGTTATTACCTACTGTCACTATTTCACCAGGGGAGTTTAAGTGTCAGTCCAGCCAACACCACACAAACAAGAACGATGTGCATCCTTCTCTTCTTGAGATGACACTGGGGAGCTGGGAGGTCTAAGTGAGAACAGTTTCACACCTTTCCTTAGATGCCTGGTGTGGTCTAAGATGTGAAGGTGAAGACATTATAAAATTATGAGAGTACGAAAGCAGTGTCAAGCGGTGTCTGGCAGTTACATTGGCCCTGCTTGGCTGCTCTGCAGTGTCTTGCCTAAAAACCAGCTTCCAAGTTGGAATAGAAATGTTTAGCTATCTTCTGCCTTCACTTTGCATAGATGCAAATAATGATAAAAATGGCCTCAAGTTGCATCAAAAGGTTTAGATTGGATCTTAGGAAGAAGTTCTTTCTGGAGAGAGTGGTTGGGCACTGGGACAGGCTGCCCAGGGTGGTGGAGTCCCCATCCCTGGAGGTGTTTAAAAACTGAGCAGCTAGAGCACTTGAGGCCATGGTGTGGGGGTTAGGGAGATGTTGGGATGAGGGCTGGGCTTGATGATCTTGGACATTCTTTCCATCCATGATGATTCTATGAATGGCAAACCAAGCTCTCTATTTTGAAGCTCATACTAAGCTTAGTTCCATTTAGTCCTTATCCTCATTTAGTTCCACACAAAACTGACCTCATTTTACCCATTTATTTCCACATGCAGAACAACCAAGGACTAGAGCTTCTGCTCTCTGAGAAAATGTTTACTTAGACCTTATTGTCATCATCCTCTCCACTAGCTCAGAAGGATGTGACCATAAACAGTTAACACATTGATGTACTTCAGCACACAACTGCCATCCTTTATTTTCTTCCCATTGAAACCACTGTCTGAGTTTACAGATGGTTTGGGTTTTTAATCTGGTCCTTCCTATTCATACCGTAATGGAATCTGCTCGATTAACATTGAGTTGTGTGAAGAATATCAATTATTAAGTAGTGTCTATTAGTTCTGGCCAAACATGGGGGGCTGGGGGTTGCTTTACCTCTGTCAGAGGGAAAAATTAGGAATTTAATATTAGGACTTAATTTTGTGAACTATTCAGGTAATTAATGAACTTGAGGTAGCTGTTGGTTTGTTGGTTGGTGATTTGTTTGTTTTTCAGGGGGGCTGATTTTGTTTGGTAGAGTATTTTTGGGGGAGAGGTTGATAGAATCATGAGTCATCATGATTTTTGATTCTTTTTTTGCGTTTGATTATTTGGGTGGGTTTTTTTTTTAAGGAATCAACCTTGTTTTCTATAGTGAAAGAAGCAGCACTGAGCACAAGCGTTTGAGTTCTGCTGTACTTCATTGTGAGTAAATGAATAGCATGAAAGAACAGCGCAGAAACCAGTGAACCTGAGGTAGACTTGAACTTTCAGGACTCCTTTTGTTGTGGATTTTCTTTTCATTGCCATGGAAGGCATCACACTGTTGGCGGATGCTCCCGCAGTCATAATAAGCACCCTGAATGGGCTCCGCCACAGCGCTTGAGTGGAATCAGATCTGTGTTAACACTGTAGGCAAAATATTCATAGAATTTGACAAGGGTCAGGAATCTTCCTTCCCGAGAGAGAAGGAAATGCAGGAGGGGAGGGGAGTGCCACCCCTGGGAGACGCCTGGTGTTGGGGCACAGTTATGTAGGGAGCTAGCAGCTGTCCTTCACATTGCCACCCAGCAGGTCTTCAGCTGTCTCTCTACCCTGTTCTTTTCTCCCCAATCAGTTCAAAAAGAGTGGGGATGATGGCAAATACCCTATTTTAATCTTTTGATAGCTGTCCTTTGCAGAGCAAGCAAATCTAGGGGCTCAAATACTCTGCTACTTAGAAAAGCAGCAGTGCAATCCATAGGAACAAATCTGCTCTGCTCAGAATCCTATTTTAAAACACGGTGTGGTCTGATTATATGGAAAACTGTTGTACTGATGATAAGGAAATGACGGTACTTTTCCTGGGGGCAGAAAAAACAACAGATTACTTATTAAAGTTGACAGTATCCTGTATAATGCACAATACTATCGGCTGTGTTTTCAGAAGCCTCATTCAAGCAAATGTCAATGCAGAATTCGGAACAGTCTCACATTCATGTTGAACTGCTTGAGAGAGTCCAGTGCAGAGCCACAAAGATGATAGAGTGGAGCATCTCCCTGATGAGGAAAGGCTGATGGAGCTGGTCTCTTGAGCCTGGGAAAAAGGAGACTGGGGGGTGAGCCCATGAATGTTGATAAATACAGTGTCAGGAGGATGGAGCCAGGCTCTGCTCAGTGGCACCCAATGATAGGACACGAGGTAGTGGGTGTGAGCTGGAACACAGGTGGTTCCACATCAGTCTGTGAAGGAACTTCTTCCTGGTGAGGGTGACGGAGCCCTGGAAGGGGCTGCCCAGGGGGTTGTGGAGTCTCCTTCTCTGGAGACGTTTCAAACCCACCTGGACATGTTCCTGTGCAACTTGGTCTGAGTGACCCTGCTGTGGTGGGGGGGATTGGACTGGAAGATCTTTCGAGGTCCCTTCCAGTCCCTAACGTTCTGTGATTCAGAGCAGATAAAGACACATACACATCTATAAAAAATACATACAATTATGTTAAAATATTTATATATGTATCATACATAAAAGTATATCTAAAACATTATAATATAAAAATTATAAAATTAGAAAATTAAAATGTATAAACATATAGAGATATATAGCGATACAGATCTAGAGACAGAGAGAGAGAGAGACAGAGACAGAAAGTTTTCATTTCAAGAGGCAAACACACAAGATCACACAGAGTGGAAGAGACCTCAAAAGATCATCCAAGTCCAACCCCCCTGCCAGAGCAGGATGGTTCCTATCTGTAGCTCTTAGTAAAACCTGGAATGGACAGGAGCTGATTATCATTTTTTTCCACAAAACACAAGACCCACAGTCAAACGGTCTTGAATTTTTTGGTTGGACTGTTTCATAGCCAGAGGGAGGGGGTAGAAAAAAAGAGGCTAAACAGCCTGTTCAATTAAAATCAATGGAAATGTTCCCAGTGGCTTCAATGAAACCAACCGTGGGCACAAGATGACTGGAAATGGTCCGTGGAGAATTTGAAGGCAGGCGGCTTTGAACTGGGTATGAAATAAACGGGCAAGCGGTGTAAGTGTGTGCCAGTGGGGCTGCGATAAGCAAATGTGCAGACACTTCGTCTGATAGCACTGGAATTAGCTGCAGTTAAGTGTGATTTTGCTGAGGAACACGTTGCATTTCCAGTTCAGCCCAGCAAGAAACATTTGTGTAAAATGACTGCTGCAGCTTTCTGGTTCTGAGTCTCTGCAGGCACTTCCTCAGGTTGGTGAGCTGCTGCCGTTTGTCTGTATAAAGCTGGCAAAACATTCAGGCTCCCAAAAACAGGAGGAAAGCAGGACATGCTAGAGCAAAGCCCAGCAGACCATGGTGCTCTCTTTACGTTCAGAGCATGCTCCTCTGCCCTAGGGCACACAGGGCAGCCCTGAGGTCATGCCAATGGGCCCAGTCATCTGCCAGTGACCCCTCTACTGAAGCCTTGGTGAAGGCTTTAGGAAACTAGAGGAGCAGCCCTAATAGAGGCATTTGATTTTCACCAGTCCCCTTTTGCATGTGTCCTGTTTTATTATTGTGAAGGTAGTCACAGGCTCGGACTGCTAGTTTTGCCAAAAATGAGTTTGGTGGGAATGACGAGAGACTGAAAAGTAAGGAAGCATCAAAAGCTCTATGTGATCCAGAGGCACTGGGGAGCCTCCCCTTCGGTACTGGGGTTAGTGCTGGGCCCCTCACTTCAAGAAAGAGACTGAGGGGCTGGAGCAGGTCCAACAACAAGGCTGTGGAAGACACTGGAGGGAAAGGCTGGTGGGGAGACTGAGGGAGCTGGAGTTGTTTAGCCTGGAGAAGACTCATGGAGGACCTTCTCCCTCTCTCCAGCTCCCTGAAGGGAGGTTGTAGTCAGGTAGGGCTCAGTCTCTTCTCCCAGGCACCTAGTACCATGACAAGAGGACAGGACCTGAAGCTGCCAGGGAAGAGTTAGGTTGGATGTTAGGAAGCCCTTCCTCATGGAAAGGGTGATGTGAGCCTGGACTGGACTGCCCAGGGCAGTGGTGGAGTCCCCATCCCTGGAGGTGTTGAAGGGCAGCCTGGCTGTGGCCCTTAGTGCCCTGGTGTGGCCGCTGTGGTGATGTTAGGTCCTGGGCTGAGCTGGATGATCTTAGATGTCTTTTTCACCCTCAGTGATTCTGTGAGGGAGCAAATGTGGAGGGTGGTATCCTGAGCCATCAACTGCCTTGGGGGATGCTGTTTATAGGGCAATGCAAATGTCTGACTGTTACTGTCAGAATTAAGCTCCTGTTCACTTAATGGAAAAATCAAGGATTTGACTGACAGTGGCAGGTAGAGACATGCTGGAGCTTCTCTGTTGGCTGTAAATGCGCTGCATGTATGGCACTAAAAGAGTTAGAATTTCATATTTCTTCTCTCTGTGTCTCAGTTTCTTCTCTTTCATCCCTATTATCTCTTACTTTGGCGTAGGTGGGATGGTGCTTTCCCTCACTGATTTAACAACTGCCCTGTTGGCATGTTTCTGCTTATGCAGCGCTTAACTTTGGGGATAGTGTGGATCCCTTAAGGAATTCCCTAAAAGGCAACCTTAATTAACGTTCCGGGCTGTATGGAAATGTGCCTGCCCCTGGCCGTGTAGGGGAAAGATGCTGAATGGTGACAGCGTTGTCGTCCTCGTGCTCTTGAGCGTAATAACTCTTGATCTCGCCTATTTCAGCCCAGGGAGGTGCTGAACCTGTCTCGGAACATCACTGCGCAGCGATGCATTTGCTTGCCCACGTAAATCATATCTGTACCAACCGTTTTCTCAGTAATTGTGTTTTGTGAAAGGGTGAAGCACTTAATAACAGCTTTAGAGCAGAAGCAGGGGGATCATCAGAGGTGCCCTGCGCTTCAGAAAGCCTGGCAGAAAGGAATTGAGCCATGGCGTCTGCAGTTAGGATTTCACAGGAAGGAGAGCAGCTGAAACATGGGTGTGAACACATCCAGGATTGCTGTGTAGTGCTGCTGGCAGGACAGCTTGTCAGCTCAGGTGAGTAATAGCAGAGGAAGCTGCCCAGCCGCTGCTGCCACTGATTTCTGCCCTCAAGGTACTTGTCAGAAAATACTGTCAGCTGGTTGCACTTGGCAGTGACAGGATTTGTCTTCATTCCCTCAAATAATGTGCCTGTGTGGGGGCACTCGTGTGTGTGTGTGTTAAAACAGGACGGAGAGTGTTTTACTTGGTTTCAAATTATACTTTGGGTCATTGTTTTATTTGTTTTTGGAAGAAGGTTGCCCCTCAAAAGAATAAGTCCATATAAATATTATAAATATTAGAAGGACCTTCTTCCCAGTGAGGGTGACAGACCCCTGGCAGGGGCTGCCCAGGGGGGTTGTGGAGTCTCCTTCTCTGGAGACGTTTAAAACCCGCCTGGATGTGGTCCTGTGCAACTTGGTCTAGGTGATCCTGCTGTGGCAGGGGGTTGGACTGGATGATCTTTCGAGGTCCCTTCCAATCCCTACTGATTCTGTGATTCTGTGACTATTCCAGATGTTGAGTGTTTTAGAGCTGAGCTGTGACCACGCAGCAGTTGAGTTGGGGTTTGAATGAACCCACTGACATCCCTGCATGCACTGTGGTACCAGCAGCTCTTCATTCTGACTCTGCTGCTGTGAGAAACTCATTTGTGTGTGGTGATGCTTTTATTCACAGGTGGCTTTTTGTTGAGTATTTCCTGGTTTCTACTCACTAATTCTGTTTCTTTGTCTTTTCTACTCATAGTAGTGCTTTTCCCTTTACTTCTGCTGCATGACAGAGGTGGGCTCTGCCACCAGTGGGACTGATTCAGACTTCCCTTGTCTGTACATTTGTCTTAGGGGAGGATTTGGAGGTTTATGGACAGTCCAAACGGTTCCAGTGGTGGGGAGCAGGCTTACTGCTGGTATAGCCTTGCAGGAGTTTGGTAGTGGAATCCCCATCCCTGGAGGTGTTGAAAGACAGCAGTTTACGTAGAAAGGAGGAGTTAATACATCCATTAGATTTTCACACATTCATGCACACGATTTAATCTACGCTTTATTGTCCGATCCCAACCCTCTAGCAGCTGCAGATAGTGAGAAACCTTTTGTTTCTACCTTTGGCAAGTTTAGGAACAGCTCGGTGCTTCCCTTTTGTAACTCAGCAGCGTGGAAACCACTGGGGGAAATCTTGTCTATAACCACTGGGTTAAATCTCATCTATAAATAACTGGAGAGCAACAGGGTCACTGCGTGGTGACTCTCGGTGGTGGCTCTTGGCTCACCTCTGCAGGAATGGAGGAAAACAAGGACCCCCACACTCATCTGCAGAGCTAAAAGGTTTTCTTGGGTTGTGCCAAAGCTTTTAGAATGTCAGAAGGTCAGCAGAGATGTGCAGGAGCAGTGTACAAACTGCCTTGCAGGGATGCACAATTAGGAGCTCGATCCCACTGCTTTTATTCAGTGGGATTACCCAAGTGAGCAGGCGCATCGCGATTTAACTTCCTTGCTTTTCAGTGACAGTGGAACTGGATGTGTGTTTTGGCAGGAGATCCACGCAGTGACATTCAAAAGCAGAAAGCTCTTCCCTAGGCTGAAAATACCTTGACAGCAATAATAATAATAATAATAATAATAAAAACCCAAATAAAAACTGAACAAACGCTGATGTGTCAGGGTTGAAAAATCACACGTTATGAGCAACTCTCTTCGTGTGAGTCGTGCGAGATACTTCTTGAGAGATGCTCAGCATGGGCCTCCTTGTCAGGAAACTGCATTTTCTTAGGAGATGCTGATTGCCTTTCGAAACTCATCTTTTCGAAGGGCCTGGGATGAGGTCACCTGTTCAGATTGTCAAGCTGGCACCAGGATTTCACTGCATGCCGTGCATGTCTTACTCCTAGGAGATGCATCATGCCGTCTTCCTCAGTTGTTGGGGTTTTCTTTGTGATTCAAAGGTGACCCCATGCAGGCTGCCTCGAGCCATCACAGAACGTTAGGGATTAGAAGGGACCTCAAAAGATCATCCAATCCCCCCACCACAGTAGGATGCCCTAGATCAAGTCAGGAACATGTCAGACAGGTTTTAAATGTCTCTAGAGAAGAAGACTCTGCAACCTCCCTGGGCAGCCCCTTCCAATGCTCCATCAGCCTCACCATGTTCCACCATGTAGAGGTACATGAGCTGTACTGCTGGAATGAGGCTGGACACTGCTTTTCTAAGGTGGGGTAAATAACTTTAGTAGGGTTGTGTCTCCTCACAGATGGGGGAAAAAGCTATAGTGGCTGCTTGCTCAAGAAGATGGGTGTCATATAATTATGCCATTCCTTCTGCACTGGTGATACTGTGTGGGAAACTGTGTTCAGAGCCGCTGTTCCGCATTATATATATATAATGGCCTCAAGTTGCATCAGGGAAGGTTTAGATTGGTTCTTAGGAAGAAGTTTTCCCGAGAAACTGGTTAGGTACTGGAACAGGCTGTGCAGGGAGGTAGTAAACGTCCAGGAATGGTGACTCTAAAAACTGAGTAGCTAGAGCACTGGAGGCCATGGTCTAGGAGTTCGGGAGCTGTTGGGATGAGGGCTGGACTTCATGATCCTGGAGGTCCTTTCCAGCCAGGATGATTCTATGATTCTACAATGAAGTTTAAAGACAAAGCTCTTTTAGAGAGGGAAGCCCAGTTCATTTCCAAAGGCTGAGCATTTGGCACTGCAATTCTCATTGGTGGCTTAAGGTTTCCTATATTTTTTTCTGGACAATTTCTGCACTGCTCAACCCTGAGCATGGGAGAAAGACCAATCTGCCCCCCACCACGACACTAAAGATAGGACAAGAGGAAACAGCCTCAAGTTGTGCCATGGGAGGGTTAGGTTGGAAATCAGGAAAAATCTCTTCCCTGACGGAGTGGTCAGGGGTTGGAACAGGCTGCTCAGAGATGGGGAGTGTTGCCTTCCCTGGAGCTGTTCGAAAAAAGAGTAGCCATGACCGTGGGGAACAGGGTTTAGTTGGTCAGGGTGGGTCTGGGCTGATGGTTGGACTGGATGATCCTGGAGGTCTCCTCCAACCTTAATGATTCTATGTGACATAATGTTTGTAGATTCATAGATAGAATGAAATGTTGGCTTCAAACTGTGTCTCAAGGCTTCACAGAAGGATGCTCGTTCTTTCCTGGTGCAGTGTTTTATCGTTTCTGTGCAGCTCTGAGCTCATCAGATCACTACTGAAGGAGTCGCTACCTCAATTCCACTTTCAGCATCCTCCATTGTTATTTTTGAATGCTCTAATTTAATGCCTAATATTATTAATCTCTCAGGCAGTCGTCAATCCCAAATAGCACTGCCACATCTGAGCACAAAATGTTAAGATGCAAATTGCTTATATCTGCCACCGAATGTGTTTAAGACACAAGTCTTTGATACTTGCGCTAGTCATTGCTCTTAGCTCTCCAATCCCCAACTGCTTGAAAGACAGAGTTCATTAAGTTAATTACAATGTCTTGATGGCAAAATCGTCTTGTTGGCAGAGTTGGTCTCTCTAGGAAACCTAAACAGCTGAAATGTAATCAGATGCTGCTACAGAAAGTGGCTTTAAAAGGCCAAGCGATTGAAACAGGTTCCTTTTTAAACTTGGGGCACTGTGTGCCACTCCTGGATGCTCTTTGCTTTTCCTTTTGTCAAAACATTGATTTTTGTGTATTGTTTTTAAGTCAGCCGCTACAATGGGTAATTCATCATCACCGCGAGATGTAAAGCGGAGCAGTCTCCAAAAATAATTGAATTTTGCAGAAATTCTCTAAGGGGGTGAAAAAATCCATAACGGCCATTAAATTCTGCTCTTTGTAGAAGGAATCTGAAATATTACAATTATGATCAAGTACGAGAAAAGGCCACCTCTTTAATTTAGCTGCTGAATCTTGCAGAAATAATTTGGTGTTTTGTTAGGCTGTTTCTACTCTTTCAGTGGAGTTTGTATGAAAAAATGCGATAACACTTCTCAAAAGAAGTCATTTACAACGGCAGGGGAAGGCTGTTTAGGAATTCCAGTCTGGCAACTGCCAGAGATTTTACTCTTGATCTGGAGCTGTGCTCATCTCATCACTGGAATTGGAGAACAGCTTGTTGCTACACAAAGCAGAAAGGGCTTGGTGCCTGCCGTGCCGCAGAATCACGGAACATTAGGGATTGGAAGGGACCTCGAAAGATCATCTGGTCCAATCCCCCTGTCACAACAGGATCCCCTAGGCCAAGTCACGGGATCTATTACTTTTAGAGCATCTCCTTATATCCTTTAAACTGTGTCTGCCCAGCTGGGATTGCCAGCTTCAACCCCATCAGTGCACAGCTTCAGGCCAAGAAAGAGATGGAGGGGCTGGAGCAGGTCCAGAAGAGCAACAAGGCTAGGGAAGGGATTGGAGGGAAAGGCTGATGAGGAGAGGCTGAGGGAGCTGGGGGTGTTTAGTCTGGAGAAGAGGAAACTCAGAGGGGACCTTCTCCCTCTCTCCAACTTCCTGAAAGAAGGTTGTAGTCAGGTGGGGGTCAGGCTCTTCTCCCAGGCAACCAGTGCCAAGATGAGAGGGCCTGAAATGCCGGGGGAGGGTTAGGTTGGATGTTAGGAAGCCCTTCCTCATGGAAAGGGTCATCAGACATTGGGATGGACTGCCCAGGGCAGTGGTGGAGTCCCTATCCCTGAAGGTGTTGAAGGACAGAGTAGCTGTGGCCCTTAGTGCCTTGGTATGGCTGTTGTGGTGATGTTAGGTCCTGGTCTGGGCTGGATGATCTCAGAGGTTTTTTCCAGCCTGAATAATTCTGTGATTCTGTGCAGAGGAATACTCATCTGGGGAAACCCACCTGCTCTTGGCCTATAAGAATGACGCCATGACCACATGTAGGATCTAGACTTGAGCTCTTTATCAGACGTAGTGCTTAAAGATCTGGTCTAGTGGTGAACTGAGTAGAGTATGGTTCCTGGTTGGACTTGATGATCTCAAGGATCATTTCCAACCTGAATGATTCTGTGATTCTATGATCAAGCATGTATTTCCATGGTAGAGACAGTATTACATAAGGCAATTTCCAAAACAAAAGAGGGAGTTTCATCTCTCAGCAATTTTTGTGCCTGCCTTGGTAGCTACCACAGAACATGAGGGACTGGAAGGGACCTCGAAAGATCAGCCAGTCCAATCCCCCTGCCACAGCAGGATCACCTAGACCAAGTCACACAGGAATATGTCCAGGCGGGTTTTAGCTTTAAGGCTTTACATGGTCATCATCTTCAAAGACTCTTTTTAATGCTAGTAGGTATCAAAAAGGCTTCTGGTCTAGTGGTCATATCCTCAAAACTTGCTCTCTAGGAGAGACATCACAAGAACTTGTGGTCCATGCTTAGCAAGATCTGGCAAAGATTAGGAAGTATTCAAAAAGCCCGCCTGGCCATGTTCCTGTGCGACTCAATCTAGGTGACCCTGCTGTGGTGGGGGGATTGGACTGGATGATCTTTTGAGGTCCCTTCCAATCCCTAATGTTCTGTGATTCTGTGTGTGTTTGTAAATGGACTTCTACTGGTGTAAGCTAAACATGAAATTGAATAGACCCTGCTCACTAAATAGATGCTGTGATAATTTATTACAAGCTAGAGGTGGGGGTTTTTTTCGTGTATACATAATAGAGTGCTGTAAAGTGATAGATCATATCAGATGAAGCCATAACATGACAAGATGGATCATTTAATATCGTAAATGATGCTGTGCTCTGTGTACTGTTGTTATCCCAAGTACATTAAAAAACCTATCAGATAGTATATTCTTTTCCAATCAGCCCCGTATGCTTAGGTCTGGCTTAGTAAATCTACTGCATCATTAGCTTCTGCCTGAATTGGGTTTTTGGAATGGTTTACAGTTCTGAAACCATTTAATTGTAAATTGTTGTTTTATTGGTGTTCGTTAGGGAAATCATCAGCTGGGAACAAAGGAAAGAAGCGACCAGGCTGCTTAGTGGGATCTGTAGCAGATCGAGCAGGGAAGTGAAGGCATTTCAGGTTACAAAGATGATCCTGCTCTGGCAGGGGGATTGGACTAGATGATTTTTCAAGGTCCCTTCCAATCCCTAATGTTCTGTGATTCTG
>JAOXOE010000745.1:16729050-16758793 GCA_028565055.1 Phoeniculus purpureus
GGTGATCCTGCTGTGGCAGGGGGATTGGACTAGATGATCTTTCAAGGTCCCTTCCAGTCCCTAATGATTCTATGATTTTATATTACTGTGCTGCTCAGGGAGGGTACTGGATGTCAACAGGTTTTGCTGGGTTGGTGAGCTGGTGCTCACTTGCAGCTGCATGGAAGCATCCCTGGTGCCTCCTGACAAGCACATGGGTGCCCTGCCGGTCAGAGATTGCCCTAGTTCCCTGTGTTTTTGGATTCCCTGTACTTACAGTGATGACACAGACCCTTCTCAACCAAGCACGTTTGCCAGGTGGGGAGGAGGCCAAGAGGAGAGGAAGAGAAGACAAGCTGAGTGCCTGGGGGTGTCTCAGATAGCAGCTGCAGCTCAAGGAATTGAGAAGAAGTAAGGAGGAATTAGGCGGTTTGAGCATTTCATTAAAGCTCTAAGCAAAGGAAAGTCTGAATAAGCAATGCCTTGGCAGTCATGGTTACATGTGAGACCAGGCTGCATTAGCTCCTTCTCCCCTCCATCATCCCCTTTGGTGATATTTAGCTGAGAGACATTGCTACCAGTCAGTGCTTGGACATCCTTGATGCTTGAGGTCAGAGCTTCTGAGTTGAGTACTGCTGTCACCAACATAGAGATGATGCTGCAGTAGATGTTTGTGGCTGTCCAAACCTTTATTTAACAGCAGAATTTCCAGTGTGAAAACAAGACTGCAGAACTGTTGGGGTTTTTCACAGACCACTGGCAGCTGCAAGAATTAGCTGTCAGGATGTGCCACAATATTTAATTGAATTTAAACCCAGAATTGTGGTTGCTGAGATGACAACAGTCGCTGTGTTAGGTGTTATCTTCCCAACCTTCCACTAACACCAACAGTCAGTGCTGGTTTGGAGGGACTGTCATGATGAGAGGTTGACTGAGCTGCCATCCTCTCTGGTAGGAGAAGGGGAAGAGTGAGTGCTTGTAATACCGTTGGTTTTATGAGGTGGAAACATCTTTATTCACCAAGGGCACCACGATCATAAATTGTAGGCAGCGCTGATGGGGGAGATGAGCTGAGGTAGTAACCTGAGGGTACAAAGCACAGCATACTTCAAGCTATCCAATACCCAACTGAGCTTGGTTTTAAGACAATGAATCTTTTCTCTTTATTAAAGCCATGAGCTCTAATTTTCACATTTTCCCATCTTTCCTCGATGGCTGCCTTGCCTTTTCGTTTCCTGCCGCTTCTGTTTTGTCTCTGCGAGATGCGTTGTGAGGGCAGGATTGTCTTCCACTGAAGAATTATCTACTAGCCGACGCTGAAAGAAGGATATAGGATTTCATGGACCAGTGAACTAATACGATGTGAAATCCTATTTTCCTATCTTCCAAGAGTCTGCAGAATTCCAAGTTAATGTACTTTATATGACATGGTTGCCACCTGTTTATATTATCGGTAGTTTGAATATTTAAGCATTACACACTCCATTTCCTCCCAGTTCATCTGCATTTCAGGACTGGTTCCTTATAGTGTTTCCGTACTTAATTTCTCTCTCCTTTTTCCTCTCCAAAATGAATCTCGTGGCCTGGCATGATTGCATTTAAATTTTCATTAGAAGATTATATAGTTCACAGCACAGATTTAATTGATCACACTCTTACCTGGTGTAAATCAACACAGCCACATTAATTCTAACGAGGCTTTTTTTTAACCAGCTGAGGATCTGCTTCTACACATTTTCAAAGCCTAGAAGAGCCCACTTTCACAATCTTTGAAGCCAGGTCACTTTAAACAGTTCAAAGCAGCCCTTTGCTATCAAAATGCAAGTTTGAGAAGCCCCATAAATCTCACGTAAGCAGCCTATAGCTTCCACGCCGTTTCAGTACCTGACGGTCGCGGGGCCCATGGCACGCTGGTGCACAGACGCGTGGGTGGGGGTAAACACGTCGGCTCGTAAGGGGTCGTTGGATCATTTCTGCATCTGGACTAATAAATGGCAACTGCAGTTAATGCAGAACAATGAATCTTGGAACAAAGCGGGGAAAAAACAGCGCATCTGTTAAAAGGAAAGATGTGTCGAATACTGATTAGGGAAGAGATCTGGGAGTTGTTGTCGAAAATCTCTAAAGCATTGAGCTTAATGTGCAACTGCAGTGAAAAGGGCAGAGCAGAATGCTGCCTTGTATTGCTAGGGGAAGGCAGTATAAATCAAAGCAGCTGGCTTTGTTACTAGCAGGCATTGTTTTGACATCACCCAAAGAACCGAACTTTATGTGCTGTTGGCCGCGATGGCTTCAGAAGAATGTGTTTTTCACTGGAGGGGATTTTCCGTAGAGCAGACTGAATTACCCTCCGCTGCATTTTAAGATAACGGGGGGAAGACATAGAAAATAAATAAAGAAATAAGATCAGCTCATTAAGAAGTAAGACGTAAGCTCTGACTGGCGCCGTTTGTTTGTGGCCAGCAACAACCAGCCTACAACTTGATGCGAGTTTCAGTTTGAGGGGAGAAAAAAGGGATGTGGAATTTACCTAAAACTTGGTGAATTCAGGTTGAAAAAAAATTGATGTTTTGTTAGTGCCACAAAGATGATGAAGGGAGTGGAGCATTTCCCTGGTGAGGAAGGGCTGAGGGAGCTGGGTCTCTTGAGCTTGAAGAAAAGGAGACTGAGGGGTGACCCCATTCATGTTGATAAGTGTGTGAAGGGTGGGTGTCAGGAGGATGGAGCTCCTCCTGCCACAGGCTCTGCTCAGTGGCATCTAGTGATAGGGCAAGGGGCAATGGGTGTCAGCTGGAACAGAGGAGGTTCCACATCAGTCTGAGAAGGACCTTCTTCACGGTGAGGGTGACAGAGCCCTGGAAGGGGCTGCCCAGGGAGGTTTGTGGAGTCTGGAGATGTTTAAAACCCACCTGGACATGTTCCTGTGTGACTGGATCTAAGTGATCCTTCTCTGGCTGTGGGGTTGGACTGGATGATCTTTCGAGGTCCCTTCCAATCCCTAATGTTCTGTTATCCTGTGTGGAAAAAAATCATGACAGCTCCAAAATGCTGTTGAGTTATCACTACAAAGACAGCGAACGATGGAGAAAGATGTAACTGCAAGGGAGTGAAAAGCTCCGAAATAATGAGCTCAGCGCTCTTATCGGCTTACAAGGGTTTGAATTTTGTTATGATTTAATTTTACAAGATTCTCACAAAGACCGAAGGAAGTCTTAGACTTACCACAACAGCTACAACAAGAGAAGATGGAATACAAAAGTTACAGGAGGGGAATTGCAGCTTTTATGGGCTGCTCTCTGCCAGCATGGTTCCTTGCATAGAGGAGTTGAAGATTCAGTCGTAAATAATCAGTGCTAGTTGGAAACCTGGGATGCAAAACCCTAACTAGAGGGCAGGTATAGAATCTGCAAAGATTTGTAAAGGAGGAATTTTAAACAGTGGTGCAAAACTGTCACTTCTCTGCCATGGGGAGGGAATATCTGAACCTAACAGAACACTTCTATAGGATGTGAATAAAAATCATAGAATCATGGGTTGGAAGTGACCTCCAAAGGTCATCCAGTCCAACCCCCCTACAACAAGCAGGGCCATCACTCACCAGACTGGATTGTCCAGAGTCCCATCCAGCCTGACCTTGAATGGTTCTAGGGATGGGGCCTCCACCACCTCTTCTGGGCAGCCTGTTCCAGGGATCCATCACCCTCTAATTCAAGAACATTGATCTACTTTTCCTCCTTATGGGAAATCCCTCCCGTGGGATTAGTACAAATGAATTTGCTTCCTCCAAAACTTTCTTCACATGCAGTGAGGAGACAGTAAAGGCAGGTCAGGTTCAATATCTCTGAGCAGCCTTAGTGGTTTTGATATGTTTGCATTGGAGCTGTGAGAAGTGCAGCACCTCATGGTTATCTTCTCCTGTGAACCATTTCTAACTGGTCCCAAAGCCTGTCAGAACAACTTTATATCACCACAAGTTCCTCAAATCCTCATTAAAAGGGGTCAAGGCTTTTTGGACGGTGATGCCTCCAGACATAGACCTATACAATTCACAGAATCACAGAAACATTTAGGTTGGAAAAGACCTGTAAGATCATTAAGTCCAACCGTTGACCCTACTCTTGTCTTTAGCACTCCTAAAACAGATCTCTAAGCAGCTCAGCTATAGGACTTTTCAACACATCAAGGGATGGGGACTCGGCCACCTCTCTAGGCAGCCTGTTCCAGTGTTTTAGAACCCTCTCAGAGAAAAAACGTTTTCTGATGTCCAGCCTCTACGTCCAGCTCTTGACAGAGCTTTAGGGGGTTCCTTCTAGTCCTATCATTGTTTACTTGTGCGAAGAGGCCAGCACCTACCTCTCTGTCTACCTTAGATAATAGTAGAGAGAAAGTGTATCGTTACCCAAAAGGGACAGGGGAAGACAACATCTTCATCTCAGTATTTTTCCTGTGAAGGTCTCATGAGGTCTGGTGGATGGGAGGCTGAATCTGGGGTAGTTTGATCTCAGTTCCCAGCTCTCTCACTGTTTTGCTAACACTAGTTCTCCCACCTGTACAGTACTGGTCTAACTTGGAGCAGACTGGTTTATTTTGCTGTCCCCCAAAACACATATCTGTAAACCGTGGGTGATATTTACTTACTTTGAAAGCACCTCTGATGAGGAACATCTCACAAACACCGTGACTAGCAGCTACTGGACATGTTAGGAGGTAATTCTTACCTACAATAAAAGCTGTGTAGAGCTCTGATTGCAAACTACATACTTAGACTCATTATGGAAGACCTTGTATAGCACAGGAGAGGACAGTATAAAATACCAGATGGTTCAACTGGGACAGAAAGTCTGTCATTGTCATCCTCAGGGCCATGAGTAGAAGTTCACTCAGTTCCCAAATCTCATTCCATTCTGCTCTGAGGTGGTATTTTGAGGCTGTGATTACCCGTCAGCTCAAGAGAGCTGAAGAGAGCTAAGAAAGATGCCTCTCGCAGGATGGGTGATGTTCACCTCCTCTGTTATGCCTGTGACAACATGATACAAACCAATAGTCAAGCTCTAGTCTTGGGAAATCATTTCAGTTCCTTGAGGCTGCCACAGTGCAGCAGCTCCTCAGGTAGTCTAGTGGTCTAGTGCCAGTTGAACTCCAGTTCACTGTAGTCTTTCTAACTCATTTTGCTGGCTGAACTAAGATAACCCTTGAGGTTCCTTTCAACCAGATATTGTACAATTCCTAACATGTTTCTTCTAGTTGTCACTCTAATCTTGTATTTCTGCCTCCCAGATGGGCTTCCAGAGTGTTTCAGATGCTGCCGCTCATCAAGGTAGTCCCCCTCGCACCATGACTTGCTATCGACAGTGCTAAACCCTTTTCCTCAATATATTGATGCACTTTCTAAGATACAGACAGAGGAACAGATTGAACGCCAACGTAGGCGGCACTGGGAATGCTTCATCGTAAGGATTCACAGACTGATGAACTCAGTAAAGCAGAAGGAAGTGCTTCCTGCAGTAACTTCAGCGCTTCAACAGTTAGAGGTATTTTTTTCTCTCCCAGTGCAGTTTCCAACTCATCAGCAGGCAATGTCATGCTAGCAGATGGATGTGAGGGCAGGTAGCAAAGGGAAAATCTGTGTGTTTACTGAAGGTGGATTCCCCTCTGGGAATTTCTCAGCTTGGAACACCCTTGCTTCAAGGGGAAGGGCACTACCAATGTAGCTCTGAGGCAGAGCTACTGTGCAGCAACAAAGTCAACCTTTCACATCCATGTGGCCCCGATGTGGCTCTAGATCAGTACAAAACATAAGGAAGCAAAGTATACAGTACAAAATATACAGTACAAAACACAAGGAAATGCTCAGCTTGTAAATAGAATCATAGAGTCATTAGGGATTGGAAGGGACCTCAAAAGATCATCTCTTCCAATCCCCCTGCCAGAGCAGAACCACCTAGACCAAGTCGCACAGGAACACATCCAGGTGGGTTTTAAACGTCTCCAGAGACTCCACAACCCCCCTGGGCAGCCCGTTCCAATGCTCCGATCATAGAATCCTTCAGGTTGGAAAAGACCCCTGGGATCATCTAGTGATAGGACAAGGGGCAATGGGTGTGAGCTGGAATATGAGAAGAAGCTTCTTCATGGTGAGGGTGACAGAACACTGGAACTAGATAGTCTTTAAGGTCTCTTCCAACCCAGGCCATTCTATTCTATGATTCTGTATCAGTGCTGTCGAGACAGGATGAGCTTTTTGTAACAGCCCTGCAAAGTTACTTTCCCACATCCCATCAACAGGCAAAGGATTTGGGAACAGAGTAGCACAGCACCAGCAGCCAGGATTGGCTTGTCTGTATGAAAACAAAGGTAATTGAAACAGTAAAAGGTTATAACTTTCCTAGGGCTTTTCATAGCATTTGTGATTAGTGGAAAGATAACAGGGACCAGAGGGAGAGCTTTGCACTGATTGAAAACCCTAGTTTCCCCTTTGCTTCCAGTTTTGCTTTCAGCGCTGGTGATACCAGCATTTCCCTCATCCAGGGAGGACATTTTCTAACTTTACCCAATTTTCTTTCCCAAAGCTGACATATTTCTGCTAAAAAAAGGTCCGACTTCAGCCTGAGCATCCAGCTGCAACAGCCGGGGTTTCATCTGTCTCTTTTCCCCATGGATACTGTCAGTCAGTTCAACCCTAGCAATGCTTCATCTCGGACAGGTTTTATCCAGGTTTCCCAGTATGTTAAAGAAATATGGGTTTTAATATGACTTTGGTAGAAGCACCTGGGCATTTCTGCATCTCTCTGAGTACATTTCCGACACATTTATCACTTTACACACTTGAACTGATTCTTACCATTCATTTTTCTGGTTTCCTTTGTTGGTAGAATTGGTAGATGGAGGTAAAGGGGAGGGGGGAAGTTGGAGTGTTTTCCAATCCTCTATTTTTATTTTTTCATTACCTTTTCCCTTCTTCTTTCTCTTTGGTTCCCAGCTACGCCTCGACAGGAGTGACGAGCCGCTGCGGAGGGTAGATGTCAGCACTATTTACACTTCCTCTGCAAGGGACAAATGTCACAGAAACAGGTGCAGCATAATCTTTTGACAACACCATAATCCCTATTGTGGCAGATCATCGCAAGGTCAAGTTATAACAAAGAATGTGAATATTTTCCACCTCCAGCCCTGGAGAAGAGCGGCATAACTCAGCCTATCATTAGTACGAGGAGAGCTTGGAGCCTTGAAGTCGACCTTCTGATCTCCAGGCTGTAAGTTGAAAAGAAAACCTTGCTGATTGTCTCCTCTGATTTTGGTTTGTATTTCTTTCTGTATTCTCCAACGTCCCAGCAAGGAGCAGCGTTCTCCAAGGTGGGGGCTGCTGGAGGGGTTGAGTTATAGCTCTGGTTTGGAGCTACCTCGTCCTGACTCTGTGACTCCACTGAATAATTTCATTCAGTTCCAGTTTGTGTAAACGCTGCGGACGAAAATAATTTGCTGAGACACAGCAACTTTCTAATTCCTGTGTGGCTTCTGGGTGGGTTTGCAGCAGGCATTTCAAAGCAGAGGCACTCGGATCTAGGTGGTTAAAAATGAACCTGAAGGAGCTGGCACTGCAGTGGTGTCTGTGCTCGCTCCCCTTTTAGACCTGCTTGGGGTGCTCAGGACCTTCTGTAACTCCAGCTGGGTTGTGTGAGTGAAGGACTGTGTTCAGGAGCCTCATATAAAAACAAAGATGAGTAAATGAAACACTACAACCCACTCACTCCTTGTTGTTCTAATAGCACGCAGAGATGTTAAGATGATTGTCAGGGATGCTCAGAAGCAGTTGTACAATTGCCTGCGCATGTCACTGATGCTGTTGGGATCAAACTGGGTCCCAGTTCATCTCTGGGCAGTCTGTAGGTGGCTGCAGAACCAGCCAGGGGATGCTGCTGGCTGCAGGTCACATTTGGTGTCTGGTTGTCTCCCTTCACCCTCCAACCACAGGGGTTTCAGAGCTCTCTTGTGCTGTGTGCCTTGTTAACCCAGTAGGTAAACTGGTAGGAAAAGCTAGTGTTCATCCACAGGTGAATTCTGGTTTAAGAGAGGTTTGAGAGCCTCCAAGAGAATAAAGGGGATTTCCTAAGAAGACAACATTTAGCTTGTTCTGTCAGGACCACTGACACTGAGGTGCTAGAGTGGGGCCAGAGAAGGGCAACAAGGCTGGGGAGAGCTCTGGAGAACAGGCCCTGTGAGGACTGGCTGAGGGGACTGGGGTTATTTAGTCTAGAGAAGAGGAGGCTGAGAGGAGACCTTCTTGCTCTCTACAGCTACCTAACAGGTTGTAGTGAGGCTGGTGCTGGTCTCTTCTCCCAAATCACTAATGATAAGATGAGGGGAAATGGCCTCAAGTTGCATCAGGGGAGGTTCAGATTGGATCTTTGGAAGAAGTTCTTTGCTGAGAGAGTGGTTGAGCACTGGACCAGGCTGCCCAGGGAGGTGGTGGAGTCCCCATCCCTGGAGATGTTTACAAAACTCTTAAGGCCTTGGTGTAGGGGTTCGAGAGCTGTTAGGATGAGGGCTGGACTTGCTTATCCTGGAGGTCCTTTCCAGCCATGATGATTCTATGACAAGGAAATGATTTTATGAAGTTCTCAGCTTGTGTAAAACATCAGGGATCTCTGTATTGTGTCTTAGATGGACCGTTGGATTCATTACTCAGAGCATCCTGGTGGCAGGGAGGCAGGTCATACACTGCTCTCTCTAGGAGGGGTCTGTTACGAGTTTCATGGCAGTTTTTCTGCCTGAAACAACTGCTATTGCTGGCATAAACACTGCTGGAGCTTTGCTTGGCACAGCAAGAGCTCTTCCTTCTGGGGCAGTAACAGGTTCCTACAACACAGAATTGGCAGTGACCACCACCCACGTTGGGAACACCCTGTGTCCCTCTGTTTGCCCAGGAGAATTGTGCAGGCAGTGGGGAGTAATTAGGATTGATTTCTGCTGTCTCTGTCGCACACATGGATTCTCCTATAATTGAGAGCGATTTCACTGATACAATTGAGCTGATTAGCCTGAACAAAGTAATGTTGCATCCACATGCATCCTGCCTTCATGTAATTATAATTGTTGGTCTTCCAGGAGCAACTGAGAGCACAACACTGTCAGCTAAAGGACACTGTAGATACAGAGTAGGAGGTAGTTGCTTCTCCAGCTTACTTCCAGTCTAAATGGAGAATTAAAGGGTAAGAAGAGCAAGAGAGAAAGAAGGAGGTTAAGTTGTTTGCTGAGCTTAGAATCACAGAACATCAGGGATTGGAAGGGACCTCAAAAGATCATCCAGTCCAATACTCCTGCCACAGCAGGATCCCCTAGATCCAGTCGCACAGGAACATGGCCAGGTGGGTTTGAAACAGGAGACTCCGTAAGTCTCCACAAGAGAAGGAGACTCCACAAAAGAAGGAGACTCCACAACCCCCCTGGGCAGCCCCTTCCAGGGCTCCCTCACTGGGAAGAAGTTCCTTCTCATGCTGATGTGAGACCTCCTATATTCCAGCTCACCCCCATTGCTCCTTGTCCTGTCATTGGGTGCCCTTCAGCAGAGCCTGGCTCCATCCTCCTGACACCCACCGTTTCCATATTTATCAACATTCATGAATAATACAATGTCTTAGGTTGAAAGGGACCTCATGGCAGGACAGTGGCTGCACTGTGTGGAATGGAAATGCCCAGCGTGTCTGATCCTCCATCTTACCCACTGGATCACATCCAATATTTTTTCAAACCCCTGTAGCACAAAAACCTTTTAGCGTTTGTTTATTATTCTTAAAATACAGAAATCAGCTCTGTGCCTTTAAAAGCAGAAATACATCGACTGGCTTGCAAAGGGGGTCTGAAAACCACTCCTGCAGGTGCATCCATCCCTGCATGATGTCCTCTGTTTTATAATTAGCAAATTGTCAGTGGGTGCATAATGGAAGCCTTCTCCCACGAGCACATGCACACACACACATTGATGGTTATTTGCAGTTTGCTGCTTAGGAAGATGTTATCGAAGCTCCTTTTTTATTCCTGAACACTGCTCTCCCTCATCAGTCTGGGACAGGTGAAATCCCACTGCAAACCTCTTTAAAAGAAAGATTCTCTTTTTTTGTTGTTGTTCTTGATGATTTATTGAGGTATCTGAAAGGTTTACTGTAAAAGGAGCTCTGCCACCCCACATTTACATAAGCTCCTTATGTCAGACAATACCTTTGTCTGTTCCTGAATGCACCGTGTATTTTGCCTTCGTGTTTCCATTTGGATTCACGTTTAGGGATGATAAAAGGGTTTGAAATGAAGCGTTCAGAGTTAACTGCAGCACCTTCTTTCAATTAGGCATTCATACATTATGATAATCCCTATTTTGAAGACTGTTCCTCTGCGAATGAAAGATTAAAAGTTAGAAAGCCCAAGAATGGCACCTTGCCCCTACCTGATTAACCATTTATCTGCTGAATGTTTTCATGCAAGGCCTTTCCACCTCCTTGGAGCTGGTTCTTCACATCTCCAAGTCTGCCAAATCACAGAATTACAGAACATTAGGGATTGGAAGGGACCTCGAAAGATCACCTAGACCAAATCTCACAGGAACATGTCCAGGCAGGTTTGAAACTTCTACAGAGAAGGAGACTCCACAACTCCCCTGGACAGCCCCTTCCAGTGCTCCATCACCCTCACTGGAAAGACGTTCCTTCTGGTATTTATATGGAACCTCCTCTGTTCCAGCTGACGCACATTGCCCCTTATCCTATCACTAGATGACGTTGAGCAGAGCCTGGCTCTATCCTCCTGACACCCGCCCTTTCCATATTTATCAACGTTAATGAAGTCACCCCTCAGTCTCCTTTTCTCCAAACTGAAGAGACCCAGCTCCCTCAGCCTTTCCTCATCAGGGAGATGCTCCAATTCCTTCATCATCCTTGTTGCTCTACACTGGATGTTGGTCTCTGACAAAATCAGTGCCCAGGAATGCTTCAAAACAGTTGTTTATTGGTAAAACGTTTCTATCCTCAGATATGTAAAGAGCAGCTGAAGAAATGACTTATGGTCATTTTTCTTTTATCAGTATTTTCTGGAAAAACCTTGGACTGAATTTACTCTGTATAGAAAAAAGGGGTTTATGCATCACACTAGTTTGTGGATCTGTGTTTGTTTAGGTCTATGCAGTGGATATGGTGGGAGCAGACTAGTAGAATCATCTTGTCTGTGCTGGAATTAGAGATCTGATATAGTAGTCGGTAATCAAAAGCTCTTATTTGTCACAGGGTTTTGTTCTGTTATTTGTACCGTAGTATCGTGTTTCTTGTGAAGTCAGTAGCTGTAGTAGTGTTTTTAAGTGGTCACAGAATGACTGAGTCTGGAAAAGCCCTCTGAGCTCATCCAGCCCAGCCCAGGACCTAACATCACCCCATCAGCCAGACCAGGGCACTAAGGGCCACAGCCAGGCTGCCCTTCAACATCTCCAGGGATGGGGACTCCACCACTGCCCTGGGCAGTCCAGTTCCGCCCCCCTTACCAGCTTCAGATCAGAAGAGTCTCTGATCTTTGCTAGCATCAGGTCAGATCATCTGTGAACCTGGGGTCATGTTATGGTTCTAAACATGTGGTTACGGTGCTTCTAAAGGAAATTATACTCCCGGGTGTCACTGCAGCATCGTTTGTTTGCCTGGACACCCTTGGCATGGGGCCACATCTCCTGGTTTGCTCAAGTCGTCTCTGACCTGGTGTCTGAGGTTTGCTGATTTGAATCTGGAGGTTAAATGAACACCAGTAAAGAAACAGCAGTGGGTAGTGTCTATTTATCACCAGTAGACCATAATAGTTGTTCCCCAGGGAGGTGGTGGAGTCCCCATCCCTGGAGATGTTGAAGGACAGCCTTGGCTGTGGCCCTTAGTGCCCTGGTGTGGCCGCTGTAGTGATGTTAGGTTCTGGGCTGGGCTGGCTGAGCTCAGAGGGCTTTTCCAGCCTCAATACTTATGTGATTCTGTGAAGACCTTTGATTTCTGTGGCACCAGGAGAGGGCACCAGTAGCCCTGGCTCTGTTCTGGTGTGCCCCAGGTCTGGAAGTGCACAGAGGAAGTTCCCTGTAACTCAACTCTTTCTCTTCCAACACACTCAGCTTCAGAGACACCTCATGATCTTTCTAGGGTGTTTTATACCCACGAGAGCTTGCAGTGCCCTGTCTGAGTTCTTTTTTCTCCAGGCAATAGAGATGGGGCAGATACTCACAGCCAGACACACGCTCAGAGCTGGCATTATCTACTATACATTGATTAGCAGCTTCAGCAGAGATCTGAGGACGTAATTGGAAGAGGGAGCGAACGGCAGACAATCTCACTTTGCCTGCAAAGGTGTGAGGTTCATTAGCGAAACAGTGTTGGAGAATTTGTCTTTCATCCTGTGGAGACTGTGAATTGGCTGGTGATGGTTTTTGTTCGGTGCCTAAATATTGCTGCCTGACTTAGGCACTTGGAATGGTCTTAGGCAGATTGTGCAGCTGAATAAATAGAGAGGGATCAGCAAGAGAACTGAGAGTGCTGGGGGAAGCAGAAAGGAGCTTTCTTCCACTCACAGCCCACAGAGAAGGTGGGATAGGAAGCCCACAGAGGGACTAGACATCTCTTGTGACCTTTTTGCAATCAGACCCGTTTCCCTGGCGTGTTCACATGAGTGTGTGCGTCTGGCAGCTGCTGCTTGCAAGTTCATTCTTGAAGGAAGTGATTGAGTGTCTGAGAGAAAGCTGTCTTGGCTCACAAGCTGGGAGCATCAGATTGACTGTACAAAGGATTGGAGGACCAAAAACCAGTCTGGTTTGCCAAGGAAGGAATGAGAAGCAGCGGCTTGGATGATGCGAGTTGAAAAAACTCATTTGGAATCATTATCTCCAGCATCAGAGCATCAGGAGTTACTGAATTACCTCAGGTGTCAGACCACCTTCTTTCTCCAAGTCACTGTTGTTATCCTGGCATGACTTTATGTCCTCAGCTTTTTGCTCCTGCAGCTTCAGGTTGGAAACAGCTTTGAAATTAACTGGATAAACATAAGGGCTCTCTTAATGAAATGTGCACCAGGTACAGCTGCCTTGGGGTATCACCGGGTCTCCTGAGGCAAAACCGATGGCATTCAGCACAGTGATGCTCTAACACAGTGATGCTCTAACAGGTGGTTACGGGAGTTCACAGGGCCAGGTTTCCTCATGAACATTGCCATCCTAAAAAAGCCTCCATGTTAGGGCTTTGCCTCTCTGCGTTTATTTCATCTGTATGTAAATTAATGTCCCTGTCTTCATCCAGCTGCGAAGCTGCAAAGAGTGATTCCCTATGTACCTGCTCTCGCTGCACCTCCAGGATTCAGAACCTCAGCAGCCCTTCATCAGGCTGTTTCCATAACAACACAAGAGGAAAAAGCAGAGCAGTAGTTAATAGCTGCACCGAGACTGGTCAGTGTGGCCTCCAGAGGTCCATCAGACCTCCTGAACCCCACAGCTTCCTCCAGGCTCAAAGAAGACCCCAGAGACTTCTTCCCTAGGGTGAAATCTTTCAAGGCAAAAACCAGCCCCGCCTCCCCACCAGCTCCCATGAGGAAAGCTTATATTCTGCCGTCATCTGAACTGAGCTCTGCGGTGCAGACTCACACCATTGTGCAGGAGGCTTTCAGCTCTATCAGTCAGTTCATTTTTGTCTGTTACCCTTGTGCTGGGCATCCTCCTGCAGCCCATCTAATAGACACCAAGAGACTCAATCACCCTGAGCAGAATCACCAGGAGCTCCACTAACTCCCACATTTCTAAGGACTCCGGAGCTGTGTTTGAGCTCAGCCCTAGGCACCCAGGTGGGGTGTGGGACATGGTACCAGTGTTATACTCTGATCTATCTCCCCTGGACCCAGCTGATTGACCAGTGAGCCCTGGAACTGTGCTATAGATGAACCTTGGAGTCACGTTTGAGGTAGCTTTGTCCAGTCTTGTCCTTAGAATCACAGAATTGTCAAGGTTGGAAAAGACCTTTGAGATCATCAAGTCCAACCACCTGCCCTACAACCCCGAACCACTGAACCATCTCCTGGTGGCTGTCACTGGACCTTCTGGATCCCCCAGAATCGATGACTCCATCTCACCCGGGGCTGTTCTGGTGCCTGGCCCTACTCCCAGCCCCACATGGGTGCTGTAGGACAGCACAATGGCCCAGGCAGTAGCCCCAGCAGCACTCACACATCACAGAATGACAGAATCTCTTTGGTTGGAAGAGACCGTTACGATCAAGTCCAACCTTATTTTTCACCTCAGTTACGTTGTCACTGTTGGTGCCATTCTTTGCCCAATTTATCTCCTTTTTGAACATTACCTGAGCAGCACAACACAGACTAATAGAGCACTGACCTCGCAGTCATTACTGCGATGGAAATAATGATAAATTATTCTGCGAGCAAAACAAATCCTCTGCAAATTGGGTAGCAAGAGTTGCTCGTCCAGCAGCTTTCATCTCAGGCAGTGTTTGGCTTGTTGGGGTTCAGCAGTGACTTGTTCACTTAATGAGAAGCTCTCGTTCTGATCAAAATTGCTCGTGTTTTGCAGTGGTATCACTCTATGGCTTGGTGGTGTTACTCCTGATTTACACCAGCAGTCCAAATGTGCTCATTTCCTACCCAGACATCTGTTTGTAATTAATTCTGGCTTCTTCTTGCCCTTGTTGGGATCCCTGACTCCATCAGGCACAAGTGAGAGCACTTGCTCCGGACAGGGGGCAAGGCAGCAGCCAATTAAAGCCCCATTATTCATTGTCACTGTGACACAAGATAGAGTCAACCCAGCCAGAGAAATCCATCTCAGCTGCTCTTTGGGTCACACTCCGAGCCACTAACCCCATCAGTGTAAACACCCATAAGCCTTCCTTATCCTTTTCAGCATCGTTTAAGCCGTATTTTACCTTCTCTTGCCTTTGTCACTTGAACTTGCAGCAGCAATCTCTGTGCTGCCCTGCACAGCTTCCACAGTGGAACTTCCCAGCTGAGGAAATACCTCTGTCAGCCTGCAGAGCTCTTAGAAATCTGTGGCCTCTGTTTTCCACCTATTAATTTGATCTTTGGAGAACCAAAGTAGCATTTTCTAGGAAACACATAAGCAAAGTTTCCCTTGTAATGACGGTACTTTGTGCTGAGGATAAAGGTTAACTGCGCATCCTGAAGGATAAATACTTGCTGTAAATTGCTACCGTAAGGAAAACAGGTAACTTCATCAATACCACCCTCTGTTGTCAGTATTACATTAATCATTCAGTCTCTATAATAGATCATATATAATTAATTACATATATAAGCACATCACAGCCCATTTTAAAGGCAAAATGTTTAATATTTAAGATTGGCTATTGTTTAACTACATTAATGAATTAATATGTCAGTAACCGGGGGGTTAGTAACGATGTCTTAGTAACCACAGGGGTTATCTATTTGACTTTATTACAGAGGTCTTTAAAATGAGCCTTGGCTGAGGGGTCTGTGACCAAGCTAGATCAGCAGTGATTTAAAAGAGGCTTTGACAGCAGTGGGCTCGTCGCAGGATTCAAAACTCTCTCTGGAGATCCACGGCCATAAATATGCTGCAGCTTCTTTTGATGAGAAAACGTGAGTGAAAACACAATGTAATCTGAGTATTTCTCACTGGGTTTTTTTCCACAAAGCTGTGTGAACCTGTGAAAACATTCCCACCTTCAGCCACTGCTTCGAAGATGTCAGTGATGTTTTAACTGTATTTGAAGGCACAACCTGATTTTTTAACTTTAGTACCTCTCAGCATCGAACATTGAGGGTGCTGAGCTGTTTATAGTAAGTCAACACTGTCTTCTCTTTAAATTATAATAATATATAATATGTATTATAGGTTATTATATAAGATGATGCCATTTATATGTTGTACTATAATATGATTTAATTAACATGCTACAGCATGATAGAGAGTGGAATGGAATAGAATAGAATATAAAAGAATTTAATAGAACAGAATTTAATCACAGAACATTAGGGATTGGAAGGGACCTTGAAAGATCATCCAGTCCAGTCCCTCTGCCACAGCAGCATGCCCTAGATCCAGTCACACAGAAGCATGGCCAGGTGAGTTTTAAATGTCTCTAGAGAAGGAGACTCCACAACCCCCCTGGGCAGCCCCTTCCAGCAGCAATGTCACCCTCACTGGGAAGAAGTTCCTTCTCATACTGATGTGGAATCTCCTCTGTTCCAGCTCACACTCATTGCCCCTTGTCCTGTCATTGGGTGCCCCTGAGCAGAGCCTGGCTCCATCCTCCTGACACCCGCCCTTTCCATATTTATAGATATCAATTGATGTGGAATCTCCTCTGTTCTACCTCACACCCTGGGGCCCTTCAGGCAAGAGGAGTTACATGACATTGGCTCTACAGAGGTACAGTGGGCTCAACCAGATGGCTTTGGCAGCTGTGAGGTCTCTGCAGACCACACTGTCCCTCTGCACTCTGATCAGGCATGAACACAGCAGACTAAGGCGGGGGGGTGTATCGATTGCTGTACATGGCAGCCCTGGACACGCAACAAAACAGATGTGTTTCGGTTGGTCACAAGGACTTTCTCTCCAGGGAAGAGTCTGAACCGATCTCTCAGAGATGGGTTGGCTTTGCATTTGAAGATGGAAAAGACTAGATTTTTTTCTTTTATCTCCCCCCCCCCCCCAAGCTATTTCTGGCGAGATCCTAGCGTTTCATGAATGCAAATCAGTTATTTCCACCCACAAGGGATAAGAGCTTAGAACCAATTCCCCTGTTATTATTGTGTGGTTAAATTGTAAAATCATCGAGAGGAACCAGTCAGAGTTGGATTAATGTGGTGCCAGCTAACAAACAGGCTGGACTTGATGATCTGAGAGGTCTTTTCCGGCCTCAGTAATGCTGTGATTCTGTGAACAGTTCCTGCTTCTGATCCCTTCCTCCAAGTTCGTACAGATTTATCTAATTGCAAAAATTATTTACAGCTCCAACTCTATATTTTGAAATCCCACTTAATCTGGTGTCTCAGAGCATCTGCTGTACATTCATCCATGAAATGTGTGTTATAAAGGGTATTTTGTGCAGCACAGACATAGGACGTAGCACAGATGTTACAGTGTTCACTCTTACTTGGTGTATGAGGAGAGGCTGAGAGCCCTGGGACTTTTCAGCTGCAGAGGAGAAGGTTGCAAGGGGACTTAATCACTGTCTATAAATCCATGAGGGTGGGTGTCAAGAAGAAAAAGACAGTCTCTTTTCCTTTGTGCCCTGTGGTAGGACAAGGGGCACTGGGTGTCAGTTGGAGCACAAGAGGTTCCACCTCAATATGAGGAAAAACATCTTTACTGTAAGGGTGACAGAGCACTGGGAGGGGCTGCCCAGGGAGGTTGTGGAGTCTCCTTCTCTGGAGACTTTTAAGACCCAGCTGGATGTGTTCCTGTATTAGGTTCTATGGTTCTGCTCAAGCACGGGGGTTGGACTTGGTGACCCCTGGAGGTTCTTTCCAACCCTTCATGACCTGTGTGTCTTAATCACAGCTCTTAGAGACATACAGACTGGGCCGGATATATCAGAGAGGGCTGGAGTTAATTTGGGATGTGGTGTTTTTGGCATCTTCTCTGCAAGACAACCCTTACAACAGACAAGCTAACAGAACAACACATCCACAACAAAAACCCCCCAACCCTTCAAAATCCCCAGCAGCACTTTCCCCTGGACACAGAGCACAATACGGTAACTGTCACTCAGGTTCTGTGTTAGTTTGGTTTCGCATTTAAAACAAAAGTAAATGTCATGGGATCCATGTTCTGGGCTAACAGGCACCTTGCCATAATGTGGAGGAGAAATGATGCTGCTGCTGCAAAGTATTGCTTATTGTTTCATTATGTTCTTAAAGTGTTTATTATTGCAGGAGATCTGCTCAGGTAGGAATAGGTTCAGACTACTGTGCTTCTGCTCATGAATGCCCTTTTTTTACTGAGGTTCATACTCTGTCCTGTGTTGCAATGCTCCCTTGCAGCCTTTCCCACGTCTGTGGTACTCCAGAACTATGTGTGGTAGTCCAGAGCTATCTGTGGTAGTCCAGAACTATCTGTGGTAGTCTAGAGCTATCTGTGTTACTCCAGAGCTATCTGTGGTACTCCAGTGCTATCTGTGGTAGTCCAGTGCTATCTGTGGTAGCCCAGAGCTCTCTCTGATACTCCAGTACTATCTGTGGTAGTCCAGAGCTATCTGTGCTACTCCAGTGCTATCTGTGGTAGCCCAGAGCTATCTGTGCTACTCCAGAAATCAGCTACTCCTCTGTGGATTTTTACAGCAGCCAATCTCAAGCAGAGATGATGCCATCAGGCCTCTACCTCACAAATTCCATGCAGACAGATTTATATCTGGTTAACCACACTGAAACCCAGCGAGCATCAGTGATCCTTGTGTTGTAATGATGCTGATCGGTAGGCTGCAGTGTTGAGGAACAGTTTCAGCAACACAAAGTAAAAGCTTGTTTTTAATTCCCTAATAGGAAAAAGCAGTACACAACAAACTCGCTGTGAAAGAGAATTGAATCACTAACAAGAGTACTTCACAATATCCATATTATAGGAAAATAAACAAAACAGAGCTGGTAGTTCTACGCATTTACTTTTTCTCCTTTTAAGGTTTTTTGGGCTATTGGTTTGTGACTACTGAACTTCACTGTTATACAGCTGGCTTTATATGAGCCAGCAGGGTGCCTAGGTGGCCAAAAAGGCCAAAGGATCATGGCTTATATCAGGAATAGTGTGGTCAGCATCAGAAAAGAAGTTATGGTGCCCTTGTACTCAGCCCTTGTGAGGTCTCCCATCGAGTACTGTGTTCAGTTCTGGGCCCCTCATTACAGGAAAGACATTGAGATGCTGGAACATGTCCAGTTCCTCTCGTCCTATCATTAGTAATTTGGGAGAAGAGACCAGCACCAGCCTCACTACAACCTCCTTGTAGGTAGCTGTAGAGAGCAAGGTCTCCTCTCAGCCTTCTCTTGTCCAGACTAAATAACCCCAGTTCCCTCAGCCACTGTTCACAGGAGAGGTTCTTCAGCCCTCTCCCCAGCCTTGTTGCCCTTCCCCTTCTCTGGCTCTGTGACTAACAACAGCCTTAAACATCTTTGCAACTACGTTGCTCAGGGCCCACTGGGAGTGAAGGTCTTTGCATCCAGAGCCACCCCTTCTATCCTAAGGCCTGGCATGTTACCACAGGCAGGTGGATTCAAGACAGAGGACTTGTCCCAGCACATGTCAGCACCTAGACGTGAACGGTCCCCCTTTCCTCTGTTCTAACTCCTTTCGGAAGGGGCTCTTGGAGTAACGGGGTGCTGCCTGGCAACGGTCACTGAGCGGCCCTATGCGTTCCACGACGCGTAAGGGACGGGGCTCGGCCGAGCTTTATGCAGCCCCCGACGCTCTTTCTCCAGCTCTCACGGGACACCCTCCCCGAGCAGCCCTGCGCGGCGGGGCGGCGCCAGCGCGGCCGGGCAGCGGAGCTCAGGGCCCGCCCCAGCGCCCTCCCCCAGGGGCGGGAACAGCTCGCGCCGTCCCCACGGCAACGGCGTCGCCGCGGTGCGCGCTGGGAGCGGCAGTTCTCGCGCTGTCGCCCTGCGTGAGGGGTTCGGCCCCTGCGTGAGGGGCTCGGCCCTCCCGAACTCCTGTCCCCCTGAGGCGCCGCCACGGCCCGGCTTGGGCGAGCGAACGAGCTTCGCTGCTACCGGCCAAAGCCCGTCGCTCCCGTGAAGTGAGCGTCGGTCCCGCGCAAGCCCCGGGGAAGGGGCAGCCGCTGCCGCCTCAGGGCGCTGCGGAGGGACACACGGGACGGGCTGCGCGCCCCTCGCACGCGCCTTGGGCGCTACCTTTGCCCAGAGAGCGGGAAGCGGGCGGCGCTGAGGCTGGCAGCGGGGGCTCAGGTCCGGGTGGCAGCCACAGGCGACGCTGGCCCCGGGGCCGTGGGAGATGAGTGTCCCCCTACAGACACTCGCCCCGGCTGTGGGGGCGGGTTTTGCCCTAAGGCTGTCTTCAGACAGGGAGCGACATGCATTCCACTGAGGGCGGGTTGTGTCGCCCAGGGTGCACTACCCTGGCTTCACTGGGGGCACCGTGTGAGGCGTGTGGCAGGCCAGAGGGCTTCGTTAGCCTCGCAGAGGGTATTTTATTCTGCCCTTCCGTATGGCTCTGTCAGCTTTGGGTTCGCTCCTCTGACTCAAGCATTCTCTTCCCTGCGGCTGTGGAGGGCTGGGTTTGGTCCTCTGTGATCTTGTGAAGGGGTGGATGCCTTCGCGCAGCCTGCACCAGCCGTGCTGGGCTGATAACGCCAGTACTCATCGTGCTTTAGAGAAAGCAGAAGACGAGCAAGGAAATCAGTTCCTTGGGTTTATCACCTCAAAGGACGATAGTAAATAAAAACACAAGCCGTCCGGCACTTCCGTGGCAAATCGCAGCGGTTTGTGACTGAAAAACGGGAACACAAACTTGTTTTAATGACAGTTGCTGCAGACTCCAAAAGGAGAAACTTTTGGGTTGCTGTGGATGATGTCTACGAGTCCTCCGTTTCAGTATCATCTCAGGACGACTCGGAGCGTTGAATCCTCCTGAAAAGCCTTAGAAGACGCAAGACCCCCTCAGCACTGCCACAGCAGGGACCTAAACAGTGCTGCCCCCATCTCCCCGCGCTCTTCCGAGCAGTCCCTCTGCATCTTAAATTCACCTGCATTCAGCAATTCGAAAACAAGATCGCTGGCTGTTGCCCTTCTTTCAGTCTGGACTCAACGGCCTCTCGGGGAGCGCCCAGAGAGCTTTAGCAGGAGCCAAGGCGGTATAGGAGGGAGCGGTTGGCAGGTGGTAGTGGTGGTGACGCACAGAAGTTACTTAGCCTTCGGAAAGAAAAAGCCCCGTCTGCTGCTGCTGTAGGTGTGTTCGTGTGTTCTCCCTTCTCCCCCAAGAAGTTGCCTGGGTCGCGCAGCAGCGAGGAAGCGGCAGCTGCTCGTTCTCGGCGGCAGCAGCAGCAGCAGATTATGGTGGCAGCGCGGCGGCAGCAGAGCTGATCCGCGAATGCGTTTTCTATTTAAGATCGTCGTTCAAAAGTGCCACCTGAAGCTTCGGCAGCTGGGCAGGGACCGCTTCACGTTTTCCAGGGGAAAACCCTGAAGGGGGAAGGAGTTAAAGGAAGGAGGGGCAGCGCTAGGTCTTGTGTGTGCTTGTGGGGAGAGGGGATTGGTTATCATGGCGGATCGAACAGCTCCTAGATGCCAGCTCCGTCTGGAGTGGGTTTACGGGTACAGGGGTCATCAGTGCCGCAACAACCTGTACTACACGGCAGGCAAAGAGGTGGTTTACTTTGTGGCTGGAGTCGGCGTGGTTTACAACACCAGAGAGCACAGCCAGAAATTCTTCCTCGGGCACAACGATGATATTATCAGGTAAGGGGGCTGACTTTTTTGGTAGTGGGGTGGGGTGGGGTTTAAAGGGAAGGGAGGAGAATGTAGAGCTGGCAGAATACCCCCTCCTTGCTTCTTACAGCTCAGTCTGTACCTGTGGTTTTAAAGCAGCTCAGATTTGCTACCAGCAGCCTGGGTGAGAGCTGGGTTTCTAGATACTATTGATGATTATTATTGCTTTTATAACAAACCTTCACAACGTTGCTATAATAAGAGAGAAGCTAAGTTTACCTATTGCTCTGCACCAAAAGCAAAGCACTTCATTTCAGTACAGAAATGCACTGGGAAGATATTAATGCAACAGTGCTGCAAAATCCTGGATCCAGCACCTTGATCTTTCCAGAGCTGGGACCCCAGTTTACTGAATCCGATATCTTATAGCATGAAGCTGTAGCTCTCCTTATGCTCAGCAGATTCCAACACAAAACAGCCATAAACCTGGCACATGGGACAAACTCCCTTTTTTTTCTTGATTATATCATGCAGAATCTTTCACTCAAAATCAAGTTTAGCTGTTTGTACTCCAGCCAAAAATTCCCAAGCATGCTGGCGCAAGATGGCTACAGAAGCGCAGGTCTCGCTCCTAGTCTGACCTTTTTCTTGGTATCTTTCTCTCAAATTCTGCCTCAGAAGTGGGTGTGATTGATGCTGTTGTCATACAGAAATGTGAATTTTGCAGCGCCTCATGAAATACCACAATAAAACCATTGTTCCAGAGTTCAGGGCTACCCTTTCTAAAAATCTCTCCAAAATACAGAGATGTACATCAGTAAAATAGGACATTAATGTTGTCTCTGCTACTTCACGACAGGAATCTGAACCTAGAATCTCCTTGTAAAGGGTGTTGCCTGGTGATGACACTCCTCTGAGCACAGCTAACTGCTGCCCTTCCTATTCGCCTCATTCAGCATGAATGAAGCGTTTTCTTGATGATGTGAAACCAGAATAGTCCCAGGTGACTCATGGTGCAGTAGTACTGTGGAAACATCTGCTGAAGGCAGAGTTTTGACACTCAGTAGCAAAATCACATAACTGTCGTGTAATCATTCTGGAGCCCTGTTTACAGCAAACCATCCATTTCTCCCAGGGAGAGCTTTTGGCTGGTGTGTGTCATAGTAGCATCCTTCTCCTCCTCTGTACTATGTGTTACAGCAACAACATTTAATGAATTACAGAGGATAAAAGTTTATTGAGGTTCCAAAAGTGTGATTAATTAAAATAAACAGACACTTAGCTGCTCACATCCTTCAGAAAAGAGTGAGCACTTGAGATGCACCTGCAGTATCATGAAGTTTTCCTTATTATATGGACTGAATTGTTGATACTCTGTGGGATATGAAGTGTGGTCTGTGTACCAAGTTGTATATTTGCAAGCTTGTGCTTGAATTCTCATTAAATACTAGAAATATAATTTGTCAGGACACAACTATATCTCTACAGACATCCATTGGCTTTTTGGTTGAACAGCGATGCTTTGGTCATGTGTTTCATTTTCCCTCCTCTTTTCCCTTTTCCTTTTTTTCTTTTTTCAATATTCCATTAGCTGAGGAAAAACTGACCCGATTATTATACTCGACTGACAACACCTCTCTCTCAAAACCAGTTGTGCTGTGCAGCTTCTGTGCCCCTTGTTTTAAGACTTCGTATATTGGGAGATCTCTGAGCAGTGTCACATTTAGCGTGTGCAGTGGGAACAGAAGAGATTGGAGTGCCCAGTGTTTGTGGTTTGGTGCTGCCTGTGCCTGTTGCGCTCTCAAAAAACCAAGGACCACTTGTTACATTAGCAGGTGTTTGGAGGCACTTGCTGTTTGTCCAGCTTTGGAAAGATGTTTTTTCTTTCTGATCTGCAACAAGATAAGAATTATTGAGGACGGAGGGCAGTTTCAACAAAGAGTGAAACATCTGGGTTTAGAAAGTATGAGCAGGACCCAAATAACTGTTCATTTCAGCTTTTACTGACCAAGAAATAAGGAAGTGAGAAGGACCAAAATGCTGCTAGTGCTACAGTACCCTGCTACATGCAGCTGGTAATGTTTCCCGCCTTCACTTTTGAGGCACTTTGTGGTCTATTGTGATGTAAGGTCCTATCACTGTCAGTACTCTTAAACAGATGGTTTCTTGTGTGGTTATCACTGGTATGGCTAATAAATGCAGGAATCTAATTTCTTATATTTTAGGCTTTACATTCTCATCCAGTTGAGATTAATGAGATCATAGAATGGCCAGGATTGGAAGAGACTTTAAAGATCGTCCAGTTCCAAACCCCCTGCACAGGCAGGGACACCTTCACTAGAGCAGGTTACTCAGGGCCCCAACCAACCTGCCCTTCAACACTGCTGGGGATGGAGCAGCAACAACTGCCTTGGGCAACCTGTTCCAGCATCTCAGCACCCTCACAGCAAAGAATTTGTTCCTAATGTCCAACCTCAGTCTCCCCTCTTCAAGTCTGGAACCCTTTCCCCTTGTCCTCTCGCTACCACCTTTGTCAAAAGCCCTCCCCTGGCTTTCTTGTAGCCCCTGTCAGAGATTGGAAAGCTGCTAGGTCACCTGGGAGCCTCCTCTTTTCCAGGCTGAACAACCCTATGTTGCTCAGCCTTTCCTCAGAGCGGAGGTGCTCCAGCCCTCTGATCAGTAGAGTTGCTCTCCTCTGGACACCTTCCAGGAGCTCTGTGTCCTTCTTATGCTGGGGACTCCAGAACTGAACTTACGCAATTGTTCTGGTTTGGTTGGCATTTACTTGCCTGAGCGCAGCTTCCAAAGAGCAGTTGTGCATCTGCAGTCCAACAGGTTGTCATGTCTAAAGAGACTTGAAACACTATTTTAAAAAAGAAAACTTGCAGATTTTGAAAAATGTTGTAAGGTCAGTAAGACTAGAAGACCTTGAAGCAGGAAGATCTTCTGAGAATTGTTGTCAGTTCATTCTGTGTTTAAAAAGTCACAGTGAATACTGTTTTATGGAGAAAAAGCAAGCTATGAACCTGTGGGTTCATCAGAGAGCTTGAGAACCTGCGTATTACTTGTGGATCATAAAAGTGGATATATGTCCTTGGTGGGAAAGGCAGATGTTTAAAAGTATGGTTTTCACAAGTTTAGTAGTCGTGCCTCGTGCTTTGTGTCAAGATAATGCGGTTCGACATAATTAAGTTTGGGCTATGGCAGGCCAGATTCTATTTGATTAATGGAGAAATGTCTTTTTTTCCAACATTCATCTTTGAAAAATCAGTTCTGTTTGTATAAGGAACTTAACATCTCAGAATCACAGAAAGTTAGGGATTGGAAGGGACCTCAAAAGATCATCTAGTACAGTCCCACCACCATAGCAAGATCCCCTAGATCAAGTCACACAAGAACATGTCCAGGCAGGTCTTAAATGTCTCTAAAGATGGAGATTCCACAACCCCCTGGGCAGCCCCTTCCAGGGCTCTGTCACCCTCACTGAGAAGTTGTTCCTTCTCAGATGGATGGGGAACCTCCCCTGTCCAGCTGACACAAATTGCCCCTTGTCCTGTCGTTGCGTACCACTGAGCAGAGCCTAGCTCCATCCTCCTGACACCCGCCCTTCACGTGTTTGTCAAGATTCATGGGGCCACTCTCCCCTCAGTCTCCTTTTTTCTAAGCTCAAGAGACCCAGCTCCCTCAGCCTTTCCTCATCAGGGAGTTGCTCCACTCCCTTCATTATGTTTGTGGCTCTGTGCTGGAGTCTCTCAAGCAGTTCTGTGTCCTTCTGGACCTGAGGGGCCCAGACCTGGACACAGGATTCCAGATGCACTCTCACCATGGCAGAGTAACACATCCTGCACTTGGCTAATAAAGCAGAGTTCAGAGTCTGAACAAGTGAATCCCTGAAGTGTTCTGTGTTCTCTGCAAAGCCACTACAAGGTGCTGTACTTCCAAGCTCTTTCTCCTCTTAGCTTCGTGATGAGGTGACGTCCTGAACTACTCCATTTAACTGTGGAGAGAGCCCTGTTTTGTGGAAGGGTTTGGGCTGGGTGTCCTCCCAGCCTCCTTTTCTCACCTAGAATATCCTGGGATGCTATTGTTACTGTGAGTGACATGGTACTTCTTGCATGTTGCTTGTGTCATTAATACCATTGATTAACATGTACTGTATTCATCAGAGAGGATTAGCACATGTCTGAAATGAATAGCATTGGTTGTGGTCTCTGAAAAGCACTTACGTATTTTGTTGGAGACTAAAAAATCATGTGATTTATTAGATTTATAATCAAAGAGCATAAAATACATCCTCTTCTCCCTCACACTTCTTTAAAAAAATGAAAGCTTTGATTGTAAAACACAGCTTCAGAAGCTCAGGGGTGGTGAAGTCAGGATACTCCTCCTTTCTCTTGAGCTGTGAGCCCTATGGTTCATCCTGAAGTCTGCACTATAGACCTCAAAGGAATAGTAAAGCATCTTGTATGGTAGCTCTATGTTTGGTTGTTCTTGATGTGATCTAGCTGAAGCATAATATGTAACAGCTATTTAAACATAGGCCTGTTGCATCGTTTTAATAAAGAAAGTGGTGTGCAGACCTGTTGTTGCACGTGCGACTATCCTTCAGTGAACTGAGTCGTTTGTGCTTTGCAGGATTAACGTTCAGAAGCAGTAGCATTAACATATGGAGATCGGTTTCTTTCTGGAGTAATTTAAAAGTGGGTTTTTGCAGCAGCTTATTCTGATGGGTCTGAGTTAATGTATTAATGAGAACCTTGGAATTCATGCAGTGTCACTGCCTTCAACGGAATTTGTGCGAGTGTAGGATTTCTGTTTAGTATAACCACTTGCAAGACTGGATCATTAGTTTTGACAGTAATTGAACACTTTGAAAAGAACAGAAGGTTTTCCTACTTTTATATTGTGCGTTCCTTGTAGAACAGCAAGCAATTAGATCACTCCTCTTTTCCCTCTGTCAGATGGTGGATGGGGGGCAGTTTTTTCCTGTAATTTTTCTGCAATTTGTGCAGGCCAAAGCCACATGAAAACAGCAAAAGTAAATCATATCACAGAATCACAGAGTTATTGAGGCTGGAAAAGACCTCTGAGATCCAGCCTGTGACCTAACATCATCACAATATCCAGTTGAGAATATTTCCCATTATAATATAAAATACATTTGATTTTGATTATTTTTAGAGAATTCATTTGTAAGCAGAGGTTCCTAACTTTGAGAATTGTTTCTGACAGCACTGTAATGAAGTGGTTATGTCTCCCTCTTCTTGTAATTCCAGTACTTTATGCAGTATTGAACAGTTTTCCTAAATCATCATAGAATTGTAGAATGTTTTAGGCTGGAAGGGACCTCTAAAGGTCATCTAGTCCAACCTTCCTACACAGGGACAACTCTACCTAGGTCAGGCTGCTCAGAGCCTCATCAAGCCTGACCTTAAATGACTCCAGGGATGGCCCCTCCCCACCTCACTGGGCAGCCCATTGCAGCCATCAACCCCCCTCACATTGAAGAGCTTTCTTCTAATATCCAGACTAAACCTATCCTTTCCCAGCTGAAACCCACTGCTCCTTGTCCTGTCCATACAAACCCTCTTAAAAAGACCTTCCCCTGCCTCCACATAGGCCTCCCTCAGGTACTGGAAGGTTAAAAGAAGGTCCCTTTGGAGCCTTCTTTTCTCTAGGCTGAACAGCCCCAGCTCTCTCAAGCTGTACTCATATAAGAGATGCTCCATTCCCCTGATCATGTTAGTGGCCCTAAAAATGATCAGTGGCCCTAAATACACCAAAACATCCTGAGAGGCCTCTGACAGCATAATTGTAGTCTTCACTTGCACTTTGCACACCCCAGATCCCTGCGTTGCCTGATCTGTTGCAGTATTATGCACTTTAAGCAGGTCACTTGTGAGGTGAAGTGTCACAAAGAGTGTTCCCTTCCTTGGGTTTCTGCAGAGTTTTCTGCCTGGGCATAGCACCTGGACAGGCAGCCTGTTGTCTGTGGATGCAAAAGCTCGTTGTTTATGTAAGGCTGCTTACAATGTAATAGCAATGTCGGATTTATCAGAATATTGCTGTAAGTACGCTAGGGTGTGTGTTCCACTGACAGATTGAGATTAAAAACGCGGGTGTGCCAGCGGTGAGGAGATTTACTGGGCTGTGAGAGCGACCAGTGGCCTGCTTTGTTGTGTAGAAGGATCATTTCAGCAGACAGGATGCGTATTTGAACACGACTGCACGTTTTCCTGTCTTTCTGCAGCTGGGAAAGATACAACATGATGCTGGAAGCAATGTCATATGTTGTTGACTGCAGCAAATATAATAGTGGAATAAATAAATTGACAGCAAAGACACACAGATCAGAGCTCAGAGTTAGAATGCCTACACTTACTTTAATATTTTTGTTTACAATTATGTATTACAATCATATTTGCATATATAGAGTGCTGTCTATTTGAAGGGGTGTTTATGTTTAGTTGCCACCATTTGGGGGGTAACAGCATTTGTTTTCGATAGAGTGATGTTCAAGTCACTGGAGTTATTTCTTCTGATAAGTGCCTGGCAGACTGTACTGTCTGTAGCTTGTGCTAGACCTTTACTTCACTCACAGAAGGTGCACGTGGAGGATTGCTGAAATGTAGTGACCTAAAAGATAGCAAAGTAGCATCAAAGCCATCCAAGATTTTCAACAGCAGAAACTCCAGACCTGTTTGTTACGTGACTGCTGTGCAAGTTCCTTTGCAAAGCTGTTAAAACTGACAAGGCATGACTCGAACAGCTGAGTGTTATGCGGAGTCTGAGGTCTGTGTACACTAATTTGCTTTGGGAACTGGTCTGATACAGTAAGTTGTTAAAGGAGTTTCATAGAATAGAATCATAGAATCATCATGGCTGAAAAGGACCTCCAGGATCATCTGGTTGCCTTCACAGGAGGGCAACGAAGCTGGTGAAGGGCCTGGAGAATAAATCTTATGAGAGTTGAGGCTGGTTAGTTTGAGGAAGAGGAGGCTAGGGGAGACCTCATGGCTCTCTACAACTATCTGAAAGGACTTTGTAGAGATGTTGGTGCTCGTTCGGCTCACAGGTAATTAGCAACAGAACCAGAAGAAAACAGGGTAGGTTTAGACTGGACACTGGGAAGAAATTCTTCCTGGAGAGAGTGGTCAGACACTGGAATGGGCTGCCCAAGGTGGTGGTTGAGTCTCCATCCCTGGATGTGTTTAGAAGTCACCTAGATGTAGCGTTGAGTGATCTGGTTTAGGGGTGAAATTATAGAGTGGGGTTGATTGTTGGACTTGATGATCCCAAGGGTCTTTTCCAACCTGAATGATTCTATGATTCATCCCAACAGCTCCCTAACCCCTTCACCATGGCCTCAAGTGCTCTAGCTACTCAGTTTTTAAACACTTCAAGGGGTGGGGACTCCACCACCTCTCTGGGTGTCCCCCTATTAAAGAAATAATTTAAATAAATTAATAATTACAGAAATTAATCCCTCCATAAAAATGTACCAGCTTATTGCTTCTTTTGCTCTCAGTCTAAACAAAATGGGGGGAAATGTAATTTATTTCATGAAGTCCTGGTAGCCACACTTCTTCCTCTGCCTGACTGCTGTTCTGCATTTAAATTTTAGGTCATTACTGGGGCATGAGCTGCTATAAATGTTTGTTTCTAAAATATCCACATTTATGCATCAGACATGTTGGTTTATTTATTCACAGAATATTACTGAACATGAGTTTTAAAATACAAAGGTAGTTAAAATGCAGAGAACTTCAGCAGGCATTTGTAGTGAGATGCCTGTGAGAGCAGCTGTCATTTACCTACATCTTACTTTACATGTTTGTCAAGTGTTTAAATAATCAGATTGATTTAATTCATTTGCCAAATGAAAAGAAAGAAACTTGGCCAACAAAACAAGAAACACTGGTATTGCTCTGTAGAAAACATTTGAGGTTTTATTATGCTGTTTTCATTCTGCAGCTGAAAAAAAGACAAGTGTTTAAGCCTGTGTCTGCTGGGATATTAATTTATTTATTGGATTGGTGTGAAGCAACGTGTTAGAGTAAATTTAATTTCAAATTATCTTTTTAGTTAGAAGGATGAGGGAAGCTTACCAGACAGGTTTTTTTATTGCCATTTTCTCAAAAGCACAGGATTATTGAGACTGGAAAAGCCCTCTGAGCTCATCCAGCCCAGCCCAGGACCTAACTTCACCACAGTGGCCACACCGGGGCACTAAGGGCCGCAGCCAGTCTGTCCTTCAACATCTCCAGGGATGGGGACTCCACCACTGCCCTGGGCAGTCCAGTCCAGACTCTGATCACCCTTTCCATGAGGAAGGGCT
>JAOXOE010000745.1:16763151-16773157 GCA_028565055.1 Phoeniculus purpureus
AGAGCCTGGCTCCATCCTCCTGACACCCACCCTTCACATATTTATAGACATTAATGGGGTCACCCCTCAGTCTCCACTTCTGCAAGCTCAGAGAGACCCAGCTCCCTCCGCCTTTACTCATAAGGGAGGTGTCGCACAGGAACATGTCCAGGTGGGTTTTAAACTTCTCCAGAGAAGGAGACTCCACAACTCCCCTGGGCAGCCTGTTCCAGTGCTCCGTCACCCTCACTGTGACACATATAAGGATGAAGGTTAAGACAGAAATCTGCTCACTTTTACAGGCTCCCCTCCCAATTATTGTGTCTGATCGTCACAGCACTAATGTTTTTCTCCTTGAACATCCTGTCTGAAGGACATGAAAGGGGGGTAAAAATCAGGTACATGCTCTGTTCCATGAGAAGCGTCAATATTTTTACAAGAAGTCATTTAATACCGTTGATCAGACTGTTTGTCCCTGCTTGCCTGAATATTTTTAACTGCTGATAGATTGACTGTGCAAAAAACAACCCCTAGGATTATTATATAGTTCTCTGCAGGCAGTTGTTTTCCAAACCATCTAACAGTGTCTGTCTGGTAGAATTTGACAGCATTCTGAAAGGTAATTGGAAAATGTGTATCATACCATGGAGTATTTAGAAGCAAATCGTCTGGACTGAAATTGCTGATGCAGGTGACCTATTGAACACCCTGCAACCCACCAGTCAGATTAAATTGGTAAAGGAGCACGCAGGGAGCACCAAATGCTTCAGCAACAACCCGTCCAGCGTTTTGTTTTGATTTGGACTTGAACGTAGGTTATTTTAATAAAATTGGTTCACTAGATGGATGTAAAAAAAATAGAGGAATACAAATGATAGCATCAGCCAGGACCGCCGTTTGTCCCTGTGTTAGATCCCAGTTGCTACTTCTCTCATGAAAACCAAATGAAGCTCTGGACAATCATCACGTTCGCGTGTCTGCGGAACATGGGAGGGGGTCCCTGGCAATTTTGAATTAGCTCTTTACCTTGGTAACTGTGACTGCTCCATTTCAAGGGTAGCTGCTGCAATAATTCCATAATCATTTTACTTGTTGTAACCAAAACGGGGTTGACTCTCAGTTGAAACATCTGCACAAACCGTTTCTTTAAAAGACTTGGTTTTATTTCGGTGTGGGACGGACAATCGGGCTGTGTTGTGTCAGTGCAGGGCTTTGGCAGTAGGTATTTTGTGCAAATGATGTGGTTGACCTTGACAGACAGCAAAAAGAAAGCGTTTGATTCAGTCAGGGGGGAGCACTAGGACTCCTCCACCTCACTGGAAAAGCTATGGCTGTGTTCGCGGGTGACCCAGGCAAAGGCTTCGCTCTACACATCCCACCTCCGCACTGGGCAAGAGGAAGAACACTGCTGAGGACCTCGTTGCTGACATTTTGTCCAGTGACTAGCAGATATTATTGTGCAGGAAATAGGAAACCTTTTCTTCCTGGGCCACTTTAATCTCTCGCACAACTGAATGAGATCAATGCCGTTGTCCTGGTGTAAGTCACGAGTGCCTTTCTCTAACTATTGTGGCTTGTTCTTCCTGGGCTTTGTGCCAGTTCCGTGCACGGATCACAGACATGTTCTCAGACAACATTTCTCATGGGTGTAGTGCTTCATAAACAACCTTGTCCCATTGTATGGTTGGTGACAGGGCACTCCTTGGTCTGACACTCAGGCACTGCCTTTCTCTTTGCCTTAGAATCGTAGAACCATAGAATGTGTTGGGTTGGAAGGGACTTCAAAAGGTCGTGTAGTCCAAAGCCCCTACAACAAGCAGGGACATCTCTAACTAGAACAGATTGGCCAGAGCCCCATCGAGTCTGACCTTGAATGGTTCCTGGGATGGGACCTCCACCACCTCTCTGGGCAGCCTCTTCCAGGGATCCCCCACATTCAGATTAAGGACTTTTTTTCCTGATGTTCAGCCTCAGTCTGCCCTTTTCCAGTTTCAAACCACAACCCCTCATCTTATCACTCCCTGCCCTTGTGAACAGTCTTCCACAGCCTTCTGACAGCCCCTTTCAGGGGTTGGAAGGTCACTGTAAGGTCCCCAGAGCCTTCTAATCTTTAGACTGAACAACCCCAATTCTCTCAGCCTGTCCTCAAGAGAGGTGCTCTAGCCCGCTGAGCATTCCCATGGCTTCCTCTGGACTAGTAGTTCCATCCCAGAAACTGGTACAGGCCAGTGAGATTACTGGGCAAGCTATCAAAGGAGAAGGTGGCTATGGTGGAGTGGCCAAGCAGACTGACACCGCAGACTTCTAATCTCAATGCATGTGTGTACTCAAACCTTGCACTCCGTACAGAGCTCTGCTGTGCAGGGCTGTGTCTCGGTGTGTCACTACTACACGGTGAAAAAAACCTCAAAACCCAAGAAAAGCCAAAAACCCGAACCAAATCAACCCCAACCTAAACCCTGGGATGATCAAGGTCTCACTTAACAAGCAATGACACCAAAGATGACAAATTTCAAAGCTGTTCTTATATTGTCTGTTCTTTCAGAGAGAAGCTTTCTGGACAGGTTCTAGGATCTTTAGTGACTCCTTGAAGGAAAAAGCATGAACAATCTGTTGTGACACCACTAGAGCTCAAACCTTCCTTCCATAAATGTGGTGACAAAGCCGAGGCTCAGTTTTGCTCCAGGCTGGGTCCAGGGAATCTTCAATTATTTTCTGACTGATGAAATATGTTCAGCAGAGCTCAGTCTTAAGTGCAAAGTTGTTTACAGCTGGTAATGAAACCTTCATCTCCAGGCTGAGCTCTCCCATCTTTTCTCTGAAAAACAGGGAAGACCACAGCCTCTTTTGTTCTGATGGAATCACAGAACAATAGGGATTGGAAGGGACTTCGAAAGATCATCCAGTCCAATCCCCCTGCCACATCAGGATCCCCTAGATCCAGTCGCACAGGAACATGCCCAGGTGGGTTTTAAACATCTCCAGAGAAGGACACTCTGTGATCTCCCTGGGCAGCCAGTCTTCATAAGCCAGTTCTTACAATCTAGCTGTAGGAGACTCATGGGCCGACCTTCCTGGTGACTTGATACTTTATGAATTGGTGGGTTTTCAGCCTTTGGATCTGATCCTAACTATGGAGGAACCCATTTGGGTCTTTAAGATTTGCTTTGAGAGTCTTCCTCCTAAGTTTTATGGGGTCATTTGGGGGGTTTTTTAAAGCCTAGATCTCACTGTTTTCTCTCAAAAGAACAGTAGGAAAATAAGAATGAAAGATTTCTCTGAATTAGATGCTAGATCTATTAGTGTTTGTAAAGCTGGCAGGCAGCTCGCTGCGTTTGGGCGTTGCGTTTGTTATTCTGGATTAGATCAATTGTCGAGCTGCAGCAGCAAACCCTCCCCTAGTAATGCACTTAGTCGGTTGTGAAATCGTGTTCTCAGTGGTGGGAAAAAAAAAGGAAAACCTCCGTAGGCCCTTCAAGCAATCAATTTATGCCCTGAAGCATGAGATTTGATTACCATTGTTATTATCTTAGCTTGCATAGTTACAAATGTTATTAGCAGTCATAAAATTATCCAGCCTTCCAAAGATTGCATTAAGGGAAAAAATCAATCTATCTCTAAACATCCCAAGCACTTCACTCCAGGTTCTTCAAAGCTTAAATTCCTGGGATTGATTCAAACCGCGAAAAGTGGTAGTGTCTGTAATTCGTGTTACGTTTGCTGTCCTTGGATCGTGTGGATTTTCCCTGCTCTTCTCATTGTGAAGGAATAGGTGAGCGTCTTCCAGCGCAGCCATAGCTTCTCTGCTGTGGTCAAGACCCATCCAACTTTCAATGTTTCAAAGCTCAGCAGTGACGGTGTGGACTCAGACATGTGTTTAATAAACCATTAGAGGGGTAAGCATCACTCTCTATCCCATCTTTTCCCCTTGTGGTTAACATCTTTCCCAATGAGCCCAAATTTCCACTGCCTCCCTATTGTGCTACTCAGTATACATCTTGGTATAGTTTAAACAGTCTACAAATAGTCTTTACATATTTGAATACATATAAATATATGAAATATACCCTTTTAAATACATAGAGAAATATTGTAGAAATATTTCAAAATATTTCAGAAACATTTAAAAAAATTAGAAGTATTTGAGAATATTTACAAATATTTAAAAATATTTCAGAAACATTTAAAAACATTTTAGAAGGATTTGAAAATATTTACAAATATTTGAAAACATTGTAGAAATATTTGAAAGTATTTATAAATATTTGAAAATATTTCAGAAACATTTGAAAGCATTTTAGAAATGTTTAGAAACATTTTAGAAGCTTTTAAAAACATTCTAGAAATATTTGAAAATATTTACAAATCTTTGAAAGCAGTTTAGAAATGTTAGAAAATATTTTATAAATATTTAAAAATATTTTAGAATTGTTTAAAAATACTTTGAAATTCCTCTGACAATAAAAATCCTGTGAAATGGTGCAGTAGGGCTGAATTTCAAAAAAAAATCTAGAAATTATAAAAAAAGATGTCCAGGCCCAAAGCAGATTCCCAGAAACATCCTATTTTTATTATTTAAAAAAAATCCCAACCCACCAGCAACAAGAAATTGTGGCCCTAGATTATTCAAGTTCATTCACTGTTTTGCATATCTCCCTATTAAAAAACCCCGGTCCCATCATGTCTGTTAACGAGCTGTGGTGGTGGGCTACGTGCTGGCAATCACCAGCAGCAAAATGAATTTTCTCTAATGAATCTGTGGCCAATCTGTTCTGTTGTCCCGAGTACTCTGGGTGCCCTAAATGGGATTTAGAGTGAGGCTGGACATTTTCTGAGCCTCCCGTCAGACTGTGGAACTGATTTCAACACAGCAGGTGGGTGCTGAGGGTCAGGTACCAAGCTAAAGTTGCAGTGGGTGCAAAAACACCCTCTAATTCCTTCTGATTCCTGCAGACAGTTCCTGAAATAAATAGCCTGAGGGTTATTTCTCGCACTTCTTTGAGACAGTAATATGCAATTAACATGCATTTTAAATACGAGCTCAGCCCTAGCCTAGAGAGATGAAATGGTTTTGTCCAGTGTTTCTATCAGCGTCTCTCTCTCTCTCTCTCATTCTCAGTCACCCAGTAGCGGGTTTGATGAAAAGGCTCCTTCATTTCCAGCAGGAAATCCCAAAAGACAGAGCAATTCTGTGGAGACAGAGAGGACCAAACTGTGCGTCTCTGTCTTTATTTCTGTTTTGTGCGATGACATTTGCCCCGTTTCATTACCCACTGAAATCTCAGGCACAGTGGGTGATGTCTGTTTACACTTTACTTACAGCAAACCCCAGTCACAGAAATGGAAGTGATTGGTAGCTGTGGCCCTGGGGGACAGGGTTTAGTGGGCAGGGTGGGGTCAGGTTGACAGTTGGACTGGGTGATCTTGTAAGTCTCTTCCAACCTCCATGATTCTGTGATACTGTGGTCTTCTTGTAAGCATCAACATGGTTTATTTTGAAGCATGGAGCAGGTTTTGGCAAGCTGACTGAAACCTTTGGTAAGATTTTGGTAAACTTTGACTTAGAATCATAAAATGATAGAATCATCAAGGTTAGAAAAGACCTTCAAGTTCACCAAGTCCAACTGTCTGCTCTACAACCCCCAACCACTAACCCATCTCCTGAAACACCCTGTCTGCCTGTTTGTTGAACCCCTCTAGGGATGGTGCCTCCACCCCCTCCCTGGGCAGCCTGTTCCAAGGTCTCCCCACTCTTTCAAGGAAGACGTTTTTCCTGTGATCCAGTCAGAACCAACCTTGGCACAACCTGACCCCATTTCTTCTTGTCCTAAACTAGTCTCTAGGGAGAAGAGGCCAACCCCTGCCTCACTTCAGGTAGTTGTAGAGAGCAGTGAGGTCTCCCCTCATCCGCATCGTCTCCAGGATGAACAGCCCTAGCTCCCTCAGCCTCTCCCCATCAGATCTGTTCTCCAGACCCCTAAACCAGCCCAGTTGCCCTTCTCTGCCCCATCTCCAGTACCTCAATGTCCTTCCTGTACTGTGGTGCCCAAAACTGCACCCAGTACTCAAGGTGTGGCCCCATCAGGGCTGAGTACAGGGGCAGGATCACCTCCTTGATCCTGCTGCCCACACTATGTCTGATGCAAGATTCTGCACCAAAAAAAATTAAGATGATTTAGTGATTTTCATATTATTGGCTGAAATCTGAAAACATGAGAAGACCCTGGGGGAATCACGTTGGCAGGGAGGTGCAAGTCTAAATGGTGGCTACATTTTTTAATCCCAGCTTCCTTCTGCTGTGCCTCAGCATATCTGGGTGGCACCCTGGGTACAGGCAGCCTAGGAAGTTGACTTTGGCAGCTGTCCTGCCTCAGGCATCATTAAATTGTTGTTTCTCTTCTTTATGTCAGAAACCCTGCAGAAATCAACCTGGAAACTCCTGGTACTGCTGAGGCATCCCAGTAAGCAGGCTGTGTATGGGCCAGAAGTGGGTAAGAGACATTGTCCCACTTCTTCATGGTCTTGGCAGTGGCAGGAGGGACAGTGCCAGCTCTGCCCAGCCCTCTGGCCAGCTCTGCTATCTCTGCTCCCAGACAAGCAGGATGCAACTTCCCACCCTCAGCGTCTCCATATTTTGCCAACCCTTCAGTAAATCTCTAGTCCTGTTGGAGTTGTGTCCTGGGCTGCATCTAAAGAAGCAGTGACAGTCAGTTGATGGAGGGGATTCTCTCCTTCTACTCTGCACTTGGGAGACACCTGGAGTAGTGGGTCCGGTTCTGCAGTCCCTAACTTAAAGAGGGCATAGAGCTCCTGGAAGGTGTCCAGAGAAGAGCAACTACAATGATCAGAGTGCTGCAGCACCTCCCCTATGAGGATAAGGCTGGGCAAATTGAGGTTGTTCAGCCTGGAGAAGGTCCCAGGTAACCTTCGAGCGCTTTCCAATATCTGAAGGGGGCTGTGAGAAAGCTAGGGGAGGGCTTTTGACATGGATGGTAGCGAGAAGACAAGGGTAAAGGGTTCCAGACTTGAAGAGGGGAGACTGAGGTTGGATATGAGGAATAGATTATGTCCTGAGAGGATGGGGAGATGCTGGAACAGGTTGCCCAAGGCAGTTGTGGCTGCTCCACCCGTGTGAATGTTGAAGGGCAGGTTGTCTGGGGCCCTGAGTAACCTGCTCTAGTGAAGGCATCCCTGCCTGTGCAAGGGGGTTGGAACTGGGTGATCCTTAAGGTCCCTTCCAACACTGGCCGTTCCATGATTCTCTCTCTGGGTTTTGCCTCCATCCACGATGGCCATGTTTATACTGGGTCAGACAGCATCTCAACACTTCGGCAGCCCTGACACGGCTGGGACATTCCTCTGCATCTGACTCCTTGGCCATTTATTTTCAGAGGTTTCCGCTGCATGGGGGCAGAGCCCTGTTGCTTAGCTGTTGGTGGCTTTGCACAGCAATGTGCTGTAAATGTAGCATTTTACTGCCTTCGGGCCAAACAGAGAGTCAATTCAGATCTGGATCTGAGAGCAGGATTCAAAGGGAGAACTCCCACTCCCCTATGTGTACTCTGGGCTGGGGGCCTCCACAGCTCAGGCATCCGACTGCCCGACGTCAGAGCCTTCCAAGCAACCACAGCGCGTTTCTCTTACACAGCAAAAGCTTTTCACCATCCATTTGGTGACAGGTTTGCCGTTTGTATCGGTGCGAGTTGACTTATAGATCTAATTTTCTTGTTAAATTACATTTGAATTGCCTGACTTTGTGTGACTCTCAAGCGGAACATGGCTGTACCAGAGTCCTGACTTTGCTTTCTGCATCTCGGCAAGAACACCCTCAGCTACTAGTATAGGTTGGGGACCAGCGTGTTGGAGAGCAGCATAGGAGAAAGAAACCTGGTGGTCCTGGTGGCCAGCAGGATGACCATGAGCCAGCAGTTTGCCCTTGTGGCCAAGAAGGCCAATGGCATCCTGGGGTGGATCAGAAGGGGGGTGGTTAGTAGATTGAGAGAGGTTCTCTTCCCCCTCTACTCTGCCCTGGTGATACTGCATCTGGAATCTTGTGTCTAGTTTTGGACCACTCAGTTCAAGGAGGACATAGAGCTGCTTGAGAGAGTTCAGCGCAGAGCCATAAAGATGATGAAGGGAGTGGGACATCTCCCTGATGAGGAAAGGCTGAGGGAGCTGAATCTCTTGAGCTTGGGGGAGACTGATGGGAGACCCCATTAATGTTGATAAATGTGGGTGTCAGGAGGATGGAGCCAGGCTCTGCTCAGGAGCATCCAATGACAGCACAAGGGGCAGTGGGTGTGAGCTGGAACATAGGAGAGTCCACATCAATCTGAGAAGGAACTTCTTCACAGTGAGGGTGACAGAGCACTGGAAGGGGCTGCCCAGGGGGGTTGTGCAGTCTCCTTCTCTGGGGACATTTAAAACCCACCTGGCCATGTTCCTGTGTGACTTGGTCTAGGGGATCCTACTGTGACGGGGGATTAGACTGGATGATCTTTCAAGGTCCCTTCCATTCTCTAATGTTCTGTGATTCTTAACACCGGACAAAGATACCAAGTTATTCCACCCTTTCCCTGCTAGCTTTCAGATACGGGCTTTTACTGCCTGTCCTAAAACACTTTCCCTCAAATTAAACCATTCATTTCCATCTGTGAATCTAGCTCACCTACCAAAATCAAACCAACAACACAAGTCGGCCGCTCTGTCTACAAATACTGATTGCTGCTGTCCGAAAAACGTTTCACCCAAACGATCATCACCCCCCTGAGTGCTAACTGCGACTCGGTAGGGTGGGTTTATGGTTTCACGTCCCCCTGACTGTTACTTTATTATGATTGTGAGTTGCATTAGACAAGGCTCAGAGAAAAGAAAACCATCCAAGAGCAAGCACAGCGATACAGAAAATTGCCTGGGGAGTCCCACTCTTTGTGGAAATTATTATGGTTGACCTTCACCACCTCCATGCAAGCGTCTCGGGAAAATAACTGGTGGATTTGTGACCACTGTCTTCACCAACCGCTTACAAATTGGCTGGTTTCACAGTGGGATTCCAGAAGTAAACCCGTCCCGGCAGAACATCTGTGTGCTCACACACACACGGAATCCTGACCGGCTTTTGGGGTCCAGGGCCCTGGAGACCACAGGCAGCAGAAATTAGGGTCTTTTGCAAAATAAAAAAAGAAGGAAAGATGGATTTTCCGAGGTTTGAGGACAGAAAGGCCTAGAAAAGTTGGTTTTCCGAGGTTTGAATGTTAAAGGACTAGGAAAGATGGACTTTCCGAGGTTTGAGGAGAGAAAGGCCTAGGAAAGTTGATTTTCTGAGGTTTGAGGGTTAAAGGACTAGGAAAGATGGAGTTTCTGAGGTTTGAGGATAGAAAGGCCAAGGAAAGTTGGTTTTCTGAGGTTTGAGGGTTAAAGGACTAGGAAAGGTGGACTTTCCGAGGTTTGAAGACAGAAAGGCCTAGGAAAGATGGAGTTTCTGAGGTTTGAGGACAGAAAGGCCTAGGAAAGTTGGTTTTCTGAGGTTTGAGGGTTAAAGGACTAGGAAAGATGGACTTTCCGAGGTTTGAAGTTTAAAGGACTAGGAAAGATGGGCTTTCTGAGGTTTGAGTACAGAAAGGACTAGGAAAGATAGACTTTCCGAGGTTTGAGGAGAGAAAGGACTAGGAAAGATGGACTTTCTGAGGTTGGAGGAGAGAAAGGACTAGGAAAGATGGACTTTCCGAGGTTTGAGGAGAGAAAGGACTAGGAAAGATAGACTTTCCGAGGTTTGAGGAGAGAAAGGACTAGGAAAGATGGACTTTCCGAGGTTTGAGGAGAGAAAGGACTAGGAAAGATGGACTTTCCAAGGTTTGAGGACAGAAAGGCCTAGGAAAGTTGATTTTCTGAGGTTTGAGGGTTAAAGGACTAGGAAAGGTGGACTTTCGGAGGTTTGAAGACAGAAAGGCCTAGGAAAGATGGACTTTCCAAGGTTTGAGGACAGAAAGGCCTAGGAAAGTTGATTTTCTGAGGTTTGAGGGTTAAA
>JAOXOE010000745.1:16781098-16820372 GCA_028565055.1 Phoeniculus purpureus
AGTCTCCTTCTCTGGAAGTGTTTAAAACCCTCCTGGATATGTTCCTTTGTGACTTGGTCTGGGTGATCCTGCTGTGTCAGGGGGGTTGGACTGGATGATCTTTCGAGGTCCCTCCCAATCCCTAATGTTCTGTGATTCTGTGAATCTGTGCATGAAAAGAAAATACCTTTCATTCTAACAGATTTCCTTAGAAATCCAAACTTTGCCAACAGATGAGATAGAAATGCTGATTTCTCACTAGTAGGTGTTGGGTTTCTTACCATGGGAGACTTCAGTGTGGTAGAAAGAAACTGGAATAGCAACAGTCCTAGAGAGAAACTTCAGCACTTGATGAAAAAATAATACAATCAATTAATAGATAATCAAGTGTTAATAATGTATGGGCGCTTGGGAGTGAGTGTTGTTAATAATTAAGCATTATTCTGATAGATCAGAATTAATCACAGTATTACCTATCTGTCTGAAGGTACTCTGGGGATAAATTCCAATCTGCCTCATCATACAAGAGAGCTCTGTAGCCCACTGCTACAGTAGCTTGTGTTCTGCACTTCAAAAAACATTGGATGGATTTCTTTCTGTTATCATAGATTCACAGGGATGGAAGGGACCTCTTAAGGTCATCCAGTCCACCCCCCCTACAGTAAGCAGGGCCATCACTCACCAGACCAGATTGCCCAGAGCCCCATGACCTTTAATCCTCCAGCCTGACCTTGAATGGCTGCAGGGATGGGGCCTCCATCACCTCTCTGGGCAGCCTGTTCCAAGGATCCCCCACTCTCAGATTCAAGAACGTTTTCCTCATGTCCAGCTTCAAACCATGACCCCTCGTCCTATTGTTCCCTGTCCTTCTGAACAGCCTTCTGACAGCCCCTTTCAGGGGTTGGAAAGGCAGTGTAAGGTCCCCAGAGCCTTCTCCTCTCCAGGCTGAACAACCTCAACTCTTTCAGCCTGTCCTCAAAAGAGAGGTACTCCAGCCCTCTGATCATGTTCGTGGCCTCCTCTGGACCCGCTCTAACTGCTCCACATCCTTCTGGTGTTGGGGACTCCAGAGCTGGATGCAGGACTCCAGGTGAGGAGGTGTCTGCAGTGAAATACTTTTGAAAGAATTCAGAGTGTCGCTTTGCTCCTGCTGCTCAGTGTGACAAAGCAGCAGCATAAAACCTCCCTGGCAGTGAGCATGGGAGATGCTGGGGTGCATGACCCATGCCCCGGCTCCACCAGTGCAATGCCAGTGCCTCTGGTGCAATTCCACTGCAGCAGATGGGAGATCATGAGAGCTGATAGACTCTTTGTGTCAGGGTTATCCAGGCTGGCTGTAACATCTGAAGCCTTGAGTGAAAGGAAAGCAGGTCTGCCTGAAGGTGCTCCTTCAGGTGGATGTACTGACTCCTTTCAAGTGCTCATGCTGAATTTATAAAGTAGTGTCTCTTGATTACTCCAGCTCTTTCTTCAAGGGCTTTTTCGAACGCGTCCATGTAAAATCAGTTTTCTTGCAGTATTTCAGTCCTCAAAATTGCTCCAACTAACTGCAGAAAGCTGCTTGACTATGATTTTGTCATGAATTTGATTCGTAAATGCTGAATGCAGTAAGAGGATGTTTGAAATCCTTACTTGGCTGTATTTTTTTGCTAAGGGAAATGTCTGTTATATTACAGGAGAAAATCACCTCTTTCGTCTTCCTTGATCTTCCCTTTCCAACCTTCTGTCCTTTTCGTTTCCTAGCTACAGCTGCAGATATTTTTATGTTATTTTTGAGATACGAGTGAATTCTCTTTAATCAATTATGGCATTACAGATGGAGATAGCTATTGCTCATCTGAAATGTCAAGAGAGAGGGGTCAGGGAGCTTGAGGAAAGAGCTTCGGGATCATAGGTCATGGGCTGGACTTGATGATCTTAGATGTCTTTTCCAGCCTCAATAATTCCGTGGTTCTGTCTGGCACTGGGTATGATGTTGCCCCACATGAGCTGCAGTGGCCTGGGTAGAAAAAGACCGACTAATGTGGCTTCAAGGCAATAACCCATGAATGACTTTGGAGAACTTAGTAGGACACTAGAGGAAGCTGGACACAAATTGCACAGGATTATCTAGGAATAAAGAGTAAAGGAGGAAGTTCTGGGTGCCACAGGATCAGAAGTACGTTGAGGTGCTGGAGTGGGGCCAGAGAAGGGCAGTGAGTCTGGACAGGGGGCTGGAGAACAGAACACGAGGAGAGCAGCTGAGGGAACTGAGGTTATTTAGTCTAGAGGAGAGGAGGCTGAGAGGAGACCTCCTAGCTCTCTACAGCCACCTAAAAGGAGGTTGTAGCAAGGCTGGTGCTGTTGTCTTCTCCTGGATTACTAATAACAGGATGAGGGGAAATGGCCAGAAGTTGCATCATAGGAGGTTTAGATTGGATCTTAGGAAGAAGTTCTTTGTTGAGAGAGTGATTGGGCACTGGACCAGGCTGCCCAGGGAGGTGGTGGAGTCCCCATCCCTGGAGGTGTTTAAAAAGCAAGTGGCTAGAGCACTTGAGGTCATGGTCTAGGGGTTGGGGAGCTGTTGGGCTGAGTGCTGGACTCACTGATTCCTTTCCAGCTATAATGATTCTATGATTCTAAGTATCTTTACGCTCCAGACTCTTACTTATGCATTAGCTCTTGAGGTAATTTTAACCCTGTAGATTCATAGCAGTGAATGTATGTTTGTGTCTTGAAACTCAACAGTTCTCCAGGTCCTTAAAACCTGTTTCTGTTGGTTCATCCTCTTTGCCAGTTCACCTGTCAATTCTAAATGGAGTATTATATTGGAAGTGTTTTTATTCCAGTATTAGTGCTTTTATTCAGTGCCTTGGGAAGGATAAAGACTGGGAGTCATGAGATACTTTTTGCATTCAAATTCTTCTGCCTCAAGGCACCAGATTTTCTGTGGTTTGTGTCCTTTGGGGTTTCGTTGTAATTTTGTTCCTGGAATGGGCACAATATTTGCTGCAGCTCACATCACTACTGCTTATTGTTTGCAGAACACGTGGTGCTCTGAGCAATAAAGCTCCATTGTCTGGAGTTAAGGTCATCTTCACACGAGGAAAGTTCGAGTCTTGGGAGGAGTAAACCCTACAAACAGCAGCTATGATGCAGTAACGTTAGTGACTGTTAAACCTGATTTATTCCCAGTTTACGCACTTGTAGATGAGTGTTTTATCCCTACTTTTAATTTGACTTGGGCTTACGTGGGACTTACATGCCAGAAATATTCACTGAGCGGTGCAGAATGCGATGCTGAGACTTGGATACATGATGTGAAGAACATGAATTAAATGGTAATTAGATTAATAGAACCTTTTAATTACTTGTATCAGTTATTTAATCATTCACATTCAATTTTGAAGCAGCTCTAAACCAGGAAGCAGATCCTCCTACAAAGTCTTGTTGAGATAATTAAAACAGGAGGCAGATTTATCACAGTCAACATTGCAAAAACGAGAGAAACAAAAGAATGTTCTCTCATTTTCTTTGAGATTGAGGTACTTACCTCCTGCGTTTAAAGATGTTTGTATGGGAGAGCAGCTTCAGGGTCCCAAAGGCTGGTTTTGTTCATGCTGCAAAATTCAAACGAGCCTTTTTATCAGTGGATTTTGCTCAGATTTCTATCCCAAGGTGGCTGGATGTGGCTGGGGAGGCAGCTGGGGGACCCTGTGGCTGTACCAGCACACAGGGTGGGACAGCACTGGAATGATTTTTATTTCTTCAGAGCTCGTTACTGCACAGAGAGGGTTTCTGGATGTCAAATCAATATAGGATTACTTTCAGGGGAGTCCCCTCTTCATTTTTGTGCCTTTTTTTTGGTGTGTAATGGGTTAGGATTTTCACAGAAATGCAGTTGATTCTAATTTGACCAAAATCCTTCTGGGATCTTGGATCTGTTGCAGTTTTAAAGGGCTGCGCTTATGCTGCAGTGGACACTGCTAATCTCAGGAAGGCCTGGAAGAGGCAAGAAGGGAAGTTTGCACAAAGTAGAAATGGTCCAGAATGTCACTTTTGTAGAAAATCTTCCTTCAGAGATAGATCCTGAAGGAGAAGATTCTCCTCCCCCTGTACTCTGCCCTGGTGAGACCACATCTGGAATCTTGTGTCCAGTTCTGGGCCCCTCAGTTCCAGAAGGACACAGAGCTGCTGGACTGAGTCCAGCGCAGAGCCACCAAGATGATGAAGGGAGTGGAGCATCTCCCTGATGAGGAAGGGCTGTGGGAGCTGGGTCTCTTGAGCTTGGAGAAGGGGAGACTGAGGGGTGACCTCATTAATGTGATAAGTGTGGAAAGGGCGGGTGTCAGGAGGATGGAGCCAGGCTCTGCTTAGTGGTACTCAAAAATAGGACAAGGGGCATCCGGTATGAGCTGGAACAAAGGAGATTCCATATCAATATGAGAAGAATCTTCTTCCTAATGAGGGTGATGGAGCCCTGGAAGGGGCTGCCCAGGGGGTTTGTGTAATATCCTTCTCTGAAGATGTTTAAAACCTGCCTTGATGTGTTTCTGTGTGACTTGGTCTAGGTGATCCTGCTGTGGCAGGGGGATTGGACTGGATAATCTTTTGAGGTCCCTTCTGATCCCAAACGTTCTGTTATTCTGTAATTTCTGCAAGGGCCATGTTCCCATTTTGAGCATGCTGTGACCTGTGAATCAAGGGAGGTGTTTATGGAGCTCTTCTAGCTTAAATAAACTGAGTTTCCTTGGTTTAGGTGTTGTCACCTTACATTCAAAGGTCTGCTGACAGCAGCAGGTAGACAGTAAGGAACAGGTGGGCTCCTGCCTCACTGCTCTTGACAGCTGGAATCAAACCTTCTGATGAGCACAAGTGAAAGCAAAGGAGATTGTTGCTGTCTGCTCTGGCCTCTTTTCCATGTTTGTTCCTGTGTACCTACATACATGTGTGTGTTGTTCAGGAGGGGAGAAGGCTCTGATGAGACCTTTTGATATTTAAAGGGGCTGATAAGAAAGATGGAGATGGACTTTTTAGCAGGGTCTGTTGTGACAGGACAAGAGGTGATGGTTTTAAACTAAAAGAGAGGAGGTAGAGACCAGACAGAATGAACAAATTTTTCACACTGAGGGTGGTGAGACCCTGGCCCAGGTTACCCAGATTGGTGGGAGAAGCCCCATCCCTGGAAATATCCCAGGTCAGATTGGACCTTGGGGCTCTGACCAGCCTGCTCTGGTTGGGGATGTCCCTGCTTACTGCAGGAGGTTGGACTAGATGAGCTTTGAGGCTCCTTTCTACCCCAAAACAATACATGATTCTATGTTATAACCCTTTGTGTGCATGTCTGATGCTGTGGAGTGACAACTCCTTTAGCCTGCACACACACTAGGAACACTACAAGATACTACTCCTACCCAACTCCTAACCCCTTGTCCCCTTACCCAGCCGTGTATATACTTGCAAAAATATCTACTGCCTCTCAACTTTCCATCTTCCTGATCGGAAAGAGCACTCTGCTCTCCCTTAGAATTGCTTTGGAAGACACTTCTATGAAGGAGGTGGTTGGAGTAGTTTGGAAATGAGGAGCGTGGCCAAGTAGGAATGGAATCTGAACCTCTGGAAGTAATTCCTTATCAAATGGCTTCTCGTTTTGAGGCTTGTGTTTTCATTTTGATTTCTTTTCTTTGGTGGGGTGTGTGCGTGGGAATTAAGGTGTGAGCATACAGTAGGCAATAAAACTGGTATAATAACTGTGATTAACATCATACAAGGTAACTCAAGGATGAGAAAAAGCCCAGCAAGCCTAATAAATGCTTTTGTAAGTGGCTCTACCTCTTCAGTGCTTGGGGAGGATAGAGAGACTGAAAAAAGAGAACCAAAATTGCTCTGGGATTTTCAAAGCACTTGTACAGATTGGACATGGATTGCTTGTGGTATTAATGTGAATAGAGTACCCAAATCCCTGGAAATGTTGGTCTTAATCATGTCAGATGCCTGTAGGACTTTATGTCCTGGAGGGAGCTGGTTCTTCAGACAGTTGGGAGTTTGTGCTCCTGCTCTGGGCTTCAGAGACTCAGAGGTTCCAGGCTGTTGAGTCTCAAGGATTTAAATAAGCTGTGCTCAGTAAAAGCCCTAAAACAGGGAGTAAAATGTAAATGAAGGAGTGTTTCCTCCACTCTGCAATTCAAAACTGGTGTCTAGGCGGCTTGTACCAGGAGCAGCTCCATTATGGACACACACTCATGCGGGAGTCACCTCTGATCTGTCTGTTGATCTCTGATCAACCTCCCTGGACAGCTCGTTCCAGGGCTATGTGACCCTTACAGTGAAGAAATTCTTCCTCATGTTGAGGTGGAATTTCCTGTGCTCTAGCTCACATCCATTGCCCCTTGTCCTATCACAAGTTGCAAGTGAAAAGAGATTGTCTCTTTCTTCTTGACACCCAGCCCTCAAGGATTTATAGACAGTGATTAAGTGCCCTCATAGTCTTCTCCTCTCCAGACTAAAAAAGCCCCAGGTTTCTCAGCCTTTCCTCATCAGGCAGGTGCTCCTGTCCCTTCAGCATCTTTGTAGTCCTCCACTGGACTCTCTCAAGCAGATCTCTGTCCCTCTTGAACCGGATGCAATACTCAAGTGTGGTCTCACTAGGACAGAGCAGAGAGGGAGGAGAACCTCCCTTGATCTGCTGGACACACTCTTCTTGATCCATCCCATGATTCCATTGGCCTTCTTGGTGACAAGAGCACATTGCTGTCCCATGGATAACTTCTTGACTACCAGGGCTTCAAGGTCGCTCTCCACAGACTTGCTCTGCAGTATATCACCTCCTAACCTATACTGGTGCATCTCATTACTCCTTCCCAGGTGAAGGACTCTACACTTGTTCTTGGTGAACCTCATTAAGTTCCTCTTTACTCAACTCTCCAGTCTGTCCAAATGCTCCTGAATGGCTCACATCCATCAGGTGAATCACCCAGATCTCATCAGCAAACTGGCCAAGGACACACTCTGTCCCATCATCAAGGTCATTGATAAAGGTATTGAACAGGATTGGACCCAGCACTGATCCCTGGGGGGACACCACTAGTTATAGGTCTCCAGCTAGACTCCGCACCAAGATTTCTTAAATATTTTTGTATTTTCATGTGAAAATAATTTTCTTTTACTTCTTCCCCTCCAGGAACAAGTTTCCATTTGTTTCCTTTTTAGTTTCCTTGTTGCTCCTCTAATGGGCTGTCTCAGCACCACAACCATCAGGAATCTTGGTTCAATGAGGCCACTGTGAGACACTGAAAGGTGTAAACGATGCAGTTGGAGTGAGGAAATCAGTGATGCACGATCAGTCAAAAGTTTTAACTATAATAGTCATATTTTTCATATTCATGTACAGAAATGGCTTATGTCAACTGTAATGTGACTCGTAATGCATATTAATAGCCTCTGCTCCAGTCAAGATGGTTCCTACACCTTTCGGCAGATGGCAGGGCTGTTGGAGTCTGCATGGTGTAAATCAGTCATTTAGTAAAAGAAAACAACCCACAAGCCCTAAGATCTATTCTGGTCAGAGATGCAGTTCCAGTGCACCGCTCCTGATGCTGAAAGGATTAGAAGCAGGAGCCTATTTATCATCAAAATGAATTAAATTAAGTTCCCTTCCAGCATAGGAATTTGTGTTGTTACAGCTTGTCCACATCCCTGCTGGTGTCTCCAGTTTTTTACCCCTTCTTTTCAGAGGTTGCATGGTGCAAAGGCTCAGCTCACCCTAGAAGGGTCAGAGTGGGGCAACGTCTCCCACTTGGAGCCTCACAGCTATGCAGTTTGGATGGCTGGAGCTGCTGGGCTTGGCCATGTGCAAGGCAGAAAACAACCTTGATGTGAAACATGGGAGTTGCTGCCTGAGCGTTGTCCCCATGTCTGAGCTTGTCCACATCCTTCCTTGTGTCTCCACTTGTTTTGCCCCTGTCTCTTCAGAGGTCAGGGATTACAAAGCCAAGGCTGTGGCTCACCCTGGAAGGCTGGAGTGGGGTGATGTCTCATTCTCAGAGCCCCACAGGACACGGTTTGGGTGGCTGGAGCTGCTGTACTTGGCCATGTGCAAGGCAGAAAACAGACCCATCTGAATTATCTAGGTGGTCCTGCTGTGGTGGGGGGATTAGACTAGATGGTCTTGCACAGTCCCTTCCAGTCCCTAATGCTCTGTGATTCTGTGAAATATGAAAGGAGTTGACGCCTGAAAAGATCACTCCCCACCCTTTTTTCCTTTCTAGTGTTCAGAAAGCAAAAGTAGCTGGTGATGAGTCTGCGAGTCCTTTAAGCGTGCTGCACTTCTCAGGTGGTGGCCTGACAAACGATGCGGGTTTTGTAGGAAATCACTTTAGCAAACACTAAAGGGCACTCGCCTCGCAGCCGAAAGGCGACAGCTGCTTTGGCAATTTATTGCCCTGCTCGGTGCCTAATCGAGTCGATCGCTGGTAATCGCTTTGGCTGGTCACCTTGGCATCACTGCCGAGATTTTTTTTAGAACATATCTGCATGTTTCTCTGCTGGAAATCTTTCCAACCATTGTCATTCCTTGGGTTTCCAACAGGAGCGGCAGTAGCTTTTGGCTGATGCTTTTATCAGAATGATTGTCAGGGTGCTTAATGAGCTTTGTGTAACATATGTCTCCAGTGAGACCCTTCGCTCCTGCTGGCTGGGCAGGCTGCTCAGCTTCTCCATGCAGTGCTTAGATGCTTCAAGACACCCATTTTGGGTTTGGAATTCCCAGCACCTTTGCATTGAGAGAGACCCTTTTAACAGGTGTTCTCTAGTGAAGGGAAAGTAGAGATAATTTCTAGTGCAAAAGAACCTAATTTGATTAGGTGGGACTGTGTGCATGGAATCATAGAGTACTTTAGTTGGAAGGGACCTCAGAGATCATCTGGTTTGAACCCCCTGCCATGGGCAGGGACACCTCTCATCAAACCAGGTTGCCCAGAGCCCCGATCCAACCTGGCTTTGGATGCTTCCAGGGATGGAGCAGCCACAATTTCTCTGGGCAGCCTGTTCCAGTGCCTCATAACCCTCACAGGGAGGAATTTCTGCCTCAGATCTCATCTAAATCTCCCCTCTTTTAGCTTGAAACCATCTCCCATGTCCTATCACTCGAGTCCCTCATAAAAAGCCCCTCTCCAGCTCTCCTGCAGCCCCTTCAGGTACTGAAAGCTGCTCTCAGGTCCCCCTCTGAACCCATTCACCACCCAGCACAAATTTGTGCTTGGTGTTGCCAAACCCAAACAAGTGTTTGCTCTTTAAAAGAAAGCACAAGCAAATTGCACTTTAATGCTTTGGAAGGAAACACTGCAAGGCAAGGTGGAAACCAGCAGCAGCCCACAGCAACTTCCTGACAGGTCTGCCCCACATGCTGACACGTCGTGTCAGAACTGCCGTAGGTGAAGCCGAGAGCTTTGCAATCACAGATGGAGTGAGATAGAAGCAACTGAGCTGCTGCCTCGTTCCGTGATGACTACCAATGTTTACCTGACTTCACCGCATCCCGTGACATTCTAGCGCACAAGTTTGTGCTTCTCTTGACATTCTAATGCACAAGTTTTCACCCCAAAAGGACGATGACCCCGCTGTATTCTGCAACATGTGAAAGGATGGGGGAGACCAAAGGCATTTAGAAACTCACTTTGCACAGCTTGGAATTACCAACACTCATCGCACCTCCCGCTGATCCCACACGTTGTAATAGCTATTGTTTCCACGGCTGGGGTTTAATTTCCCGCAGCCCGTCAGCAGCTCAATAGCGATACTGCCAGCAAGGCTGTGGGGAGGCCAGCGGGGAGGCGGCATGATTGACAGATATTTTAAGCCTTTTTGTGGTTCGGGATTAGCAAAACGCTCAAGGCAGACCTGTCTGAGTGGGTAGTGCGGGGGCTGGCAGCCCGGGTACCCGCGGGAGGCTCCGTCGCCTGTAGGGGAACTGGGGTGACTTTGGGATCGGGTCAGTGTCATTCCTCCCTGCAGGTTATGTGTCAGCCCCTGGTGTCTCTGAAGCCTGGAGCAAAGGTAGGGGCAGTTTTCTGATGAAGCTTCAAGCCTTCCTCCTGACTATTTGTTGCTAAATTGCTGCAGAGCCGCTCTCCAATTACACTGGTTAGCCCCAAAGTAATGGGTGTGTTTGAGCCGCTTGTTTTGGGGTGGATGCTTCACCGTCAGCTCTTTACAGCCTGCTGACCTGGCATGTTCTGGTGAGGCTGCACCTCAAACACTGGGTTCAGTATAAGAAAGACTTCGAGGTGTTGGAGCGAGGACAGAGAAGGGCAACAAATAGTTGAGGGATTTGAGAACCTTGGAGAGGCAGAGAGAGTTGGGATTGTTTAGCCTAAAGAAGAGGAGGCTGAGAGGAGATGTTATTGCCCTTTACAGCTACTTGAAAGGAGGTTGTAGGGAGGCTGGTGTTGGCCTCTTCTCCCAAATAGCTCTGACAGGAGCAGGGGAAATGGCCACAAGTAGTACCAGGGGAAGTTCAGATTGGAAATTAGGGAAAACTTCTTCAGCGAAAGAGCAGTTAAACCTTGCAAGTTAAACCTTGGAACAGGCTGCCGAGGGCAGTGGTGGAGTCCCCATCCCTGGAGGTGTTCTAAAGGCCATAGATGTGGCACTTTAGGACATGGACTAGTGGTCAAGGAAGTGCTGGATTAAAGATGGAACTTGAACTCTTCCAACCTTAATGATTCTGTGGTTCTGTTAAGCCAGCATTAAGTTAAGCTCAGGCTGCTTTGCAGCAACACCAGTCCTGTCCATACAGCAGCCCGTTAGGTCTGTTCACCAATTGGGATGTTTAGTGGATTGTCCCTTTGAAGAGGTTAACAGCTGGCTCCTGGGGTGCTTTCTGCTGGCTGGTAGCAATCCCAGAGCTGATTGTGCAGACAGCAAGAGCCACTCCCCAACGCCTGGGATGCCCAAACTTGCCCTGGATTATAGTGGCTTAAAGTATTTGTTGAAAACACCGGTTTCTTTGAGCACGAAAGCAGTTTTCCTCGTGTCCAACGAGTTCGCATGAGACCAATTAAACATCAGAGGAGCTGAGAATGAAAGCAGCTTTCACTCTAATAAAGCTGGAGTTGCAAAAGTTTAGAATCCCTGTTACAAAAGAAAAATCAGAGAAAATTAGGAAACAGAGACTCAGCGTTTGCCTGGATTAGCAGCTGCCAAAGGCGTCACCTCCGAGTGAGGAAAATTGTTTGTTTTTTCTTTGATGCTTCCAGTCTGATTAGTTTGGTGAAGCTTGTTAGAGGGTGGGGGTCTACCTGGAGATTTTATTCTTTACTGTTCAAAATTTTTCTGTCTAATCTTAAATGTAAGAGGTGTTTTATAACAGCTCTCTGACTCTTCCTGGTTTCTCCACTGACCTGAAGTTTGCATTTACCTCCCTGGTGCCCAGAAGAGCTCCCAGGTACCAGTATAGGTTGGGGACTGACCTGTTGGAGAGCAGCGAAGGAGAAAGGGACCTGGGGTCCTGATGGACAGCAGGATGACCATGAGCCAGCAATAAGCCCTGGTGGCCAAGAAGGCAAATGGCATCCTGGGGTGGATGAGAAGTGGGGTGGTTAGTAGATTGAGTGATGTTCTTTTCCGCCTCTACTCTGCCCTGGTGGCACCACATCTGGAATCTTGTGTCCTGTCCTGGGCCACTCAGCTCATAAAACTGCTGGAGAGAGTCCAGCGCAGAGCCACAGAGATGATGAAGGGAGGGGAACATCTCTGTCATGAGGAAAGGCTGAGGGAGCTGGAGCTCTTGAGCTTGGAAAAAAGGACACTGAGGGGTGACCTCATGAATGTTGAGAAATATGTGACAGGTGAGTGTCAGGAGGATGGAGCCAGTCTCTGCTCAGTGTCATCTAATGATAGGACAAGGGGCAATGGATGTCAGCTGGAACATAGAAGGTTCCATATCAATGTCAGAAGGACATTCTTCACAGTGAGGGTGATCGAGCCCTGGAAGGGGCTGCCCAGGGGTGTTTTGGTTATGTGGATAGCCACCTGGACATGTGCCTATGTGAGTGGATCTAGGGGAATCCTACTGTGGCAGAGTGATTGGACTGGATTCGAGGTCTCTTCCAATCCTTAATGTTCTGTGATTCCGTGTTTCCAAGGAATTTGTGTTTATTAGTAAGTGGATCTGAGGAAAGCAGTGGGATGTGGAATCCTGCCCTTTTCTGTTCCTGTGAAGAAACACACTGAACTACAGTTAGTTACTAATGTATATAGCCATATAAATCATATTACTAAATCCCCATAAAGGTTTTCCAGAGGTAGGTAACAGCGTGGCCCTAATTCCATACCTGTTTTGCTTTACTAGGTGCTTCTGTTACTGGAAAGAAGGTCTCTGGTGCCAGGGTGGAATTTGATAGGTTTCCCATAGAAACAGACAATCCAAGTGTTTTTGCTAGTGAGGGTGATGTCAACCAGGAGCATCTGTTCTGATCTCAGAGGATGCAGTCTGCTGTAGATTGGAGTAAGTGAAGGCTGAGTCCTCTTGTGCCGGTCTACTGGTGCAGCTGAATTGCTTGTACAGCCTTGTCTGTCTTAATCTATCTCGTTCATATATAAAAGGGATAAAATGGCTTGGTGCTAGTAGTCATTCTTTTTGAAATAAATTCCCACTGTGTCTCTCAGCTTGGACAGTTCAGGCAGGTTTGAAACACTCCATCAAATGGAGAATTTGCTGCTGTGAGCTGCTTTTCTCTCCAGTGCCCTCAGATCAGCATTGCCATGGTGGGAGCTCCAGTTCCCTGCTCAGTGCTTTGAGATCCAGTCTCCCTTTCATTTCTTCCCCAGTGAGTTACTGCTCCAGCCTCACAAGTCCCTCCAGAGCTCAGTCCTGCCTGTCTCTGCAGAGCACCGGTCCCTCACTCAGCTGCATTCCCCACTCCTTTGGCAGCACCAGACCTCTCAGGATTTCTTCACTCACTCCTCTACAGCTAACAGCAGCTGCTTCAAGTCCCCGCATAGCTGTACCAGCTCAGCTGCTGTCTGGTCTCATTTCCTCACGTGCTCCTCCTGCTGCCTTTTCTCCTGAAACCTTGCTCTCTCCGTTAGTGTTCACAGCCCAGCTCCTCTCCTCTCTGTGACTTCACAGCCCTTCAGCTGCTCAGCCTCATCCCTCGTTGCCTCTCCGTTTCTGTACAGAGGGTACCATGAGCATCTCTGCCTGCTGCTGAAACATCTTGGCTCAGAAAGCATCTAATTCTATGCTTTTTCCTTTACCTGTTCCAACTCCAGTGTCAAACTGGAGGTAGGGAGTTGTTTGGTGGGGTTTTTTTCGTGCTATTTGTTTTGTTTTTTCCACTCTGAAAGTAGCTGAGAACCTCTGAGTCAGGCTTTGAGTGGGTAAAGGAGTCCAGACACACAATTCTGCTCTGAAACAGCATTGTGGGTTAGAGACCCCAATTACATTTTAACCAGGAGCTAGGAAAGCAGCTATTCCCTGGGCAAGTTGACCCTTTACTGGTATTTGGTCAACCCAGCTGTCTCTAAAAGGGGGGAATTGGACTAGATGGTCTCTCAAGGTCCCTTCCAATCCCTAGCATTCTGTGATTCTGTAAAGCTGGCTGACCCTGTAAAGCTCCCAGGGTCACCTGCTGGGAGAAACAGGGTGAACAGTTCTGTTAACACTCATGGTAGAGCAAACCCAGTGCCTCACTGCGCCTGGCTGGGAAACACCAGAAAGCAGCAGAGAGGCATCACTGTACCTGGCTGCTGACTAGGAAGAAGCACAAAGAGAAGGAAAAAACTCGGAGAAACCCCATTAGGATCCATGTTGCTCAGGAATTCTCTTACTAACTTCATGATGCTCATCTCCATTTCCATCACCTATGCAAACCTGCTCAGTACGTGATGCGGTATCGTTTAGCTGATCTGTTTTCCCAGTTCTTGGTGGAGAAAAAGAAATAAGAATCACTTTGTGCAGTGCTCTGCTCATTTTCCATCCCATAAAAGAGAGATGCCACAGTTATTACCAGAGTCTAATTATGTAAATGACATAATTTAATAACGATTATTAAACCCCGGCAAGTTTTGTTGCGTTTCCTTATTGGCAATGACTGTCCTTGATAGGGGATGTCACGGCGCAGATCATGACATTCAATTCTGCTGAGGCTTTGCATTGTTATAGGGGCTCAGAGTGCAGGAGGCCTTGGGGGCGAAGGCAGAGGCTGCCCTTCAGACCTGTTATCTTTGCAAGAACAAATGTTGTCCGCAAGGAGGGGAGAGAAAACTCGCACAGCAGCAAATATTTAATTAAAAGAACTGCTCAAGCCAACCAGTCGTGGCAGCAGCTGCTTAAACAAAGATCTGTCCTTTAAATAACTTCAGCTAAATAAAGGCAGGAGAAGGAGAGTGGAAGGAAAGGCTCAAAGGGCATGAGCTGCGATTGCAGGAGTGGTTTTGAGTTTTACACTGCAGTGTCTTTGGTAACCCCTCAGCTCCTTCGCTGCCGGTTTGGAAACCCTGGGTGCTTCATGCTCTGGGAATTTTACACAGTTGCCAAAAGACTAGAGAAGGGAGTGTCAGGGACGTCAATGCATCTCTTGGCAGCGCCAGTTACCCGTCGTCTGGATGCAGAAAGTCTAATGAGGGAGGCTCCCACCGGCTTTTCTGCCACGGAGAATAAAACAGAATTTGGTAGCTACAGGATGATTCTTTTCTAGGATTCACTGGCCAAGTTACAGTGAAGTGTGTGTGTGTGGATCCATTTAGCCGTGGGATCCCATGTCAGGAGCTACCCTGGCTGCTGCAGGGAGTATTTAATACCAGGGTCTCCCTGAGTTCCCTTTGGGCTTTCTTGATCTGCTACCCTATGACCTGGACCTCTGAGCGATTTCACAATCGCAGAACATTATGGATTGGAAGGGACCTCGAAAGATCATCCAGTTCAATCCCCCTGCCAGACCAGGATCACCTAGACCAAGTCGCAAAAGAACATACTCAGGCAGGTTTTAAATGTCTCCAGAGAAGGAGACTCCACAACCCACCCTGGGCAGCCCATTCCAGTGCTCTGTTCGTTTAACAGGCAGTATTATGTATACAAATACAGACATGTTTTTCAGGTGATACCTACAAGCATCCATCAGGCTTCCAGATGCCACCCAGCTCTATAATAAATGATGTTGATCACCCCAAGAGGATGAACCTAATGGACGGGCTGGCTGGGTTGGAGAAGTGAGAGGAGCGTGGGGCATCTCTGTGTGTTGGCAAGAGCTGTTTGCAATGCTCATGTCTGTAAGGCATGAAGCCAGCAGTTCATCTTCCCCATGCTCTAGAGACTTAGTAGGGTCGCAGCTAGCTGCAGGGAAGCATGAAGAAGGTTAAGTCAGAGATATTTTGGAGTAAAGTGTTTGAGAGATTTCCTGCAGTTTTTCCCTTTCTCTCTGTGGTTTTCTTGGTTCTTTTCTGGTGACTCTGCCTAAGGTCCATCATCAGGTAATGAGATAATGATGAGAGGGCAATAAACTGAGTCTACTCACAGTGATATGGTACAACTCATATCACTGAGAACAAGCAGAATGATCAGAGGGCTGGAGCACCTCCCCTCTGAGGACAGGCTGAGCAAGATGGGGCTGTTCAGCTGGGAGAAGAGGAGGCTCCCAGGTGACCTTTGAGCAGCTTTCCAATCTCTGAGGGAAGGGGGCTACAAGAAAGCTGGGGGAGGGCTTTTGATATAAGTGATAGTGAGAGGACAAGGGGAAAGGGTTCCAGATTTGAAGAGGGGAGATTGAGGTTGGGCACGAGGAACAACTTCTTTCCTACGAGAGTGGGGAGATGCTGGAACAGGTTGCCCAAGGCAGCTGTGGCTGCCCCATCCCTGGCAGTGTTAAAGGGCAGGTTGTCTGGGTCCCTGAGTAACCTGCTGTAGTGAAGGTGTCCCTGCCTGTGCAGGGGGGTTGGAACTGGATGCTCCTTAAGGTCCCTTCCAACCCTGGCCCTTCTATGATTCTAAATGAGAGAAACAGTATGACCCACAGTACCTATGATTTCTCCATTTTTACACTTTTTAAAAGGAAAAGGTAGAACAGCACGTGTGAAGCTATAGCAGCTCAGTGTGAGGTGTATAATACAGTTTTCACCCGCATGGTGTGGGAAGCACTTTCTCTCAGGTGTCCATGTCATTGATTAGCAGGAGACAGCAGCAGCGTGAGCAGGAGTCACTCTTGTTCTGAAGGATGTCATGCTGTGGGCAGAATGGCTAATGAAGACCATGGCTCTGCATGTTTGATGTTCAACATTTAGACTCTCCTTACAATGACCTATCAGATCTCAATCATGGAAGCAGATTTTTTTTCCACTCCTGATGGATGTTTATTGTACTTTTATTTTAGTTTTATTTAATATCCAGCGATGTGAAGTTGCATGATGGTAAGACATGATGATCACAAGGGTCTTTTCCAACCTGAATGATTCTATGATTATTTCCAAGACTGGGATAAGGGAAACCACTGTGTTTGTCCTCAGTCATCCTGGGGACCTGGCAGCAGCTCCAGCTACTGGCATAAGGACCAGGGGTATCACAGAATTATTGAGGCTGGAAAAGACCTCTAAGATCGTAAAAGCCTAGCCCATGACCTGGGTAGTTTGTGTGTGTTTTCTGTTGCCATGGGCAGTCAAACCACTCAGAGTAAAGAGAAAGTAGAAGTAATGATGTAATTACACTGTGGGCACTATGTCCAGGTTGTTTTTAAACCTAATTATATCACAGAATCACAGACCATTAGGGATTGGAAGGGACCTTGAAGGTCTCAGGAGATACAGAATCAAACTCCCACCAGCTTACTGAGGGAATACACTGAATTTTGGTCAGTTTCCTTCAATACATTTGCTCCAGGTGCTTAGGAAGTGGGTGATTTAGCTTGGGTTTTCAAGGCTTTTAGATAGTTGGCAAATGTATTTCACTGCCTGTGTGTCGCTTCCTCATTGTTCCCTGCTCAGGCAACTATCTGGAGTCAAATTGTGTCTCTAAGCATCAACAGTGCATCAAAACATTTCTGCATGTGATCAGCCTGATGAAATGTTTTCTGTGTGGGCACCTGAAAATAACACAGTCACGACTTTTCTGCCCTTTGCTGGTAGGGAAAGGAATGGTAAACATGGAGCCACAGGAGGGAGAAACAGAATTACCAAGTCTTTTCCCTTTCTTTCACAGCTACAGTAGAGAGATTCAATATGTTGTCAGCTAGCTGTCTTCAGCGTGGCTGATTGATGTTTTGATTCAGTGCCCTGGAAAAAAAAAGGCATTAGCAGAGAGGAGCAACTGTTGCAGCTGAAAAATCATTGGAATCCAGAGCGTTTTGAATGGCTCTTTTCTCCTGCAGTGGTAAAACTATCTGAGCGAGTGCAGAGAGCTGCTGCCCATCCCCAGACATGATCTTCTTATCCAGAAGATAAGAAATGTTAAAGAGCAGCCTGGCTGTGGCCTTTACTGCCCTGTGTGGCCATTGTGGTGATGTTAAGTCCTGATCTGGGCTGGATGAGCTCAGAGGGCTTTTCCAGCCTCAGGAATTCTTTGATTCTGTAAAGAATATGGAACAGGACATCTCACATGTGTGAGGACAGCTTTTGTTTATGTGGTTTTCTTTAGATCACAGAACATTAGGGATTGGAATGGACTGCAAAGGATCATTCACTCCAATCCCCCTGCCAGAGCAGGATGACCTAGACCAAGTCACACAGGGAACCTACAGGAAGGCTGGAGAGGGATTTTCTCAAGGAAATCTAGCTACAGGACAAGAGTAAATGGTTTTAAATTCCTCTCTCACATTATCATGTTTACTCTAGTGCTTAGATCATCCAGTGTATAAACTGTGCCAAATCCTGCACTTATGGCTCTCAGTAATTTCCTCTGGTGCTTTTTCCAGCAAATCACAATGGTGAGTGTGGATCCTCTTGTGGAAGCAACCCAGGATACCCAAACTGAGAAGAGGAGCTCCCTGTACAGCAGGAGCCTGCCAGGTTTGTCCTGGTGTGACATGGGTCACGTTCACCTCAGATGGCTGGAGCACCTCCCTTATGAGGCTGAACAAGTTGGGATTGTTCAGCCTGGACAAGAGGAGGCTTCCAGGTCACCTTCTAGCAGCTTTCCAATCTCTGAAGGAAGTGGGCTACAAGAAAGCTGGGGGAGGGCTTTTGACAGGGGTGGTAGTGAGAGGACAAGGTGAAAGGTTTCCAGCCTTGGAAGAGGGAAGATTGAGGTTGGACATGAGGAAGAACTTCTTTCCTGTGAGAGTGGGGAGATGCTGGAACAGGTTGCCCAAGGCAGCTGTGGCTGCCTGATCCGTGGCAGGTGGTCTGGGTCCCTGAGTAACCTGCTCTAGTGAAGGTGTCCCTGCCTCTTCAGGGGGTTGGAACTAGATGATCTTTGAGGTCACTTCCAACCCTGGTCCTTCTGTGATTCCATATCCTGAAGTGCTTCCACACAGCATCCCTGGTTAATTCATTACATTGCACTTGTTTTTGAAGTAATCTCTTGTATCTCTGTAAACTTGGAAAATGTTGGAAGCTTGATGGCCTCGACTTATTGGGAAAAGCGAGTGCTGTGAGGTCCTCTATGAAACTGGAAGAGCTAATCTCTTCTATTACACAGGAGAGGAAATCAGAGGAAAGCAGAATGCAGGGACTGCTTGCTGTGAGCTCTTTGTTGTCCTGAGTCGCTGACTGCAATTTAAATTAGAAAGATGCAATGTCCCAATGACTTTCATCGTTTTGCAGCGCTGTTGTGGCGAGGTACAAGGGTAACGCTGATATTGAAGGAGGTTTCCGTCAGTTTTGAGGTTGTTTTCTCTTTGATTTTATGGTTTCATGTGTGAAACCTGCTGAGAGTTTTCTTTCAGGATCTTGAGGACATGCTGGGCTTGCCTGGAGTCCATGAGGCAGAGCCGTGAGCGTCTGCAGGGCACAGATGGAGCAGTGGGCTCCACAGAATCACAGAACATCAGGGGTTGGAATGGACCTCGAAAGATCATCCAGTCCAATCCCCCCACTACAGCAGGATCACCTAGACCAAGTTGCACAGGCTCAGGGGCAGGAGTTTTGGTGTCTGACAGAATTCATCAGCGTAGTACCTTGTGAATGAGATCACCTGTCTGCGATGCAGCAGGAAAAAATTATCTCTAATGGGTGACGTGGGAATCATAGCAGTTTTCTGCCGCTGATAGAGGTAATTCATTGGCAATTAAATACCGCTCTGGTTTCTCCCCTGTTCGTGTTGTCACCTTGCTGCAAGCACAGGAACTTTGCGATAAACCCAACCCCCTGCTGTGAAAATCACTAACGCAAAGTGGAACCCTCCTGGCTCTGCCGCGGTTCCTGTTGCTGCCAGATGATGTTCCTGGCACAGGGGTGGCTCTGGCACTGCAGCTGTGCCATGCCCTGAAAGAAACCCGTTAGGTACCAGGTGCTGTAAGTTTGTCCCCCTCCTTTACTACCTGATAAAGTACAGAATTCTCCCCATGTCTGTGCGTTTGGCAGGGGGATTTGCTGTTTTCCCTGAGCTTTATGGACAATCTCATTAGACTGCAGGCATTCAAGAAGCTTTGCCTGGCAGATCCCCTGCCCAGACTTCCAATTGAACAGGGCTCTGCCTGACTCTGTGGCTGCTGACTGATGGAGCTGCCATGACTGTGGCATGAGCCAGGTTTCAGGAGAGGGTTTCCAGGAGAGGCAGGATTTCTCTCAGGAGGTGTTGCTGTACTGGAACACAGCTGTTTGTTGTTATTAGCAGGAGAAAGCTATGATTTTCCTGTTATTTAGTGCTCTGAAAGAGGTGGGGGATGAGCGTATGGAAGAGGAGAGCACCTGTGCTACATGTTCATTTTGAAATCCAGGAGAATCTGCGTTGCCTGCATTGGAGCAGGCTGTCATTAGCAGTCTCATCTGAAAACAAACTGCAGCCTGCTTTGATTCCCTTTGTGTTTGGCTCACGTGCCATCAGCCCCAGCCAGCCAGCCCAGTTGCTCCTGTACCTCATTTGATGTTTCATGCTTGACCTATGAGCTGGAAATGCTTACTGCAGAGGAAAATTTCAGCTAATATCAAGCTAGTTGCAGCCAGAAATGTGGGAAGCTCATTTAGGAGAGGCAGTGTCTCGAGGTAAAATGGAATGGTAAGAGCTTCAGATGATAGTTTTAATTTTTAAGCTGCTGGTGAGCAATCGGTTGGATCTGCAAAGCTCCAGTCTCTACTGGGTTGGTACCAGCAAGTGAGGAAGGTTTTCATCCTGTGGGATGGTACGAGGGTTTTTCAGTGTGTAGGGTCTGTGGAAAAGCCAGTTCCTCTACTAAAGGGTTACTTCCTCATGCTGGATTAATCGCTCTCTACACAGATCACTGCTGTGGTTCACACAAAATAGATTATCAAAACCTTGCAACAGTCTCCGTTGAATGGATCAAGTCAGCAGGAACTTGGTTTTTAAAACCAGTGTGGAACTGAGCAATGTCTCATGATACTTAAAGTTAATAGACAATTTGTCAGTACTCGTTTGGGTCTGTTGGCTCAACCCATCAATTGTTAACTGGACTTTAATCATTGGTAAACTTTATGTCAAGCAACCCTACTGAAAACTCCTCACTTTCCTATCTGCTCCTGAGAAACCTTGTGTGACCAGAAGATTAAGACCCAGAATGTTTGGCAAAACTGCCAACTTAATTCAAATTACACAACGGTGTGATTTTTTTGTTGTTGTTGTTTTTTAATGTGGAGAAGAGGAGGCTCAGGGGGGACCTTCTCCCTCTCTACAACTCCCTGAAGGGAGGTTGTATTCAGGTGAGGATCAGGATCTTCTCCCAGGCACCCAGTGCCAGGACAAAAGGGCAGGTCCTGAAGCTGCCAGGGGAGGGTTAGGTTGTAAAACTTGCTGTTAAATAGAATCACAGAATTGTTTAGGTTGGAAAAGACTTTCAAAATCATCAACTCCAATCACCAACCCAGCTTTCCCAAGGCTACCACTAAACCCTGTCCCTGAGCTCTAGATCTCTGTGACTTTGAAACACATCCCAGGATAGTCTCCCCTGTTTCATGCAGGTCTTCCCCTGGACATCACTTGTGATTGTGCAATTCTCTCTCTCACCCTTTGCAATCCCATTGCCAAGCTGGACCACCACCAGAGCATCAGCTTTACCCAGTTCAGCCTCAGGTTCTGCTGCATGTAAAATTGTTCTTTCTCTAGACCACTTCTGGACTGGATCAACTTAGCAACAACCTGAGTCATCACAGCAGCTCCAGTAACAGATGAGATCAGGTCTGCAGACCCAAACTTAGTCTTTCCTTAACGGGAGCCAGTCCATGTCTCTACACTGATCATCTTAGAGCCTCCTTCAGCTCTGCTGTGGCATCAATCTTCTTCAGGGCAATTTGAATTTGAGATTCTTGACCTCTCCATGCCACATCCAGCAGCATAAACTGATGGCACAAATATTCTGCTGCCTTGCGAGAAACCTACAGCTATTTATCACTTTTGTCCTAGCCCTATCAGCACCACTAAATCCTGTCCCCCAGCACAACATCTGCCCTTCTCTTAAACACCTCCAGGGACAGTGACTCAACCCCCTCCCTGGGCAGGCTGTTCCAGTGCCTGACAACCCCTTCAGGAAAGAAATTCCTCCTGACATCCAGCCTGAACCTCCCCTGGTGCAGCTTCAGGCCATTTCCCCACAAACAGATCATCTGTGCTGGTTAGAAACCGCATTTCATTAGGTTTTGGTTATTGCATTGCGTGTGGGTAAAATCCATGCAGGGCTTTACGAAGTATGGTCCTGTGTTACAACAGTGCAGAGCTGCAGCTACAAGGCTTATGAAACAAATCCAATCAAGTCTGTCTGATGCTGACTCACTCAGTGGGCAGAGCGATGTCCAAGAGAAATCTTTGACCATTTCTAGGTGGCTCTTAAATGGTTTGAGAGCACAGGGTGCTCCTGAGCTCTAAGGGGAATTGCATTTCAGGGTTTTACTGGGAATAGATAAGGAATTTATCTATTAAAGATTTATCAATTAAAGTATTTGCGAGGTAACTGGTGCTGACTGCCTTCTCCTGTGGTTGTGGAGATGCTCGTACGACTTTTCAGGGGTTTTTTTAGCTCAGGGTAGATATCATTAATGTTTATAAATATGGGAATGGTGGGGGTCAGGAGGATGGAGCCAGGCTTTGCTCAGTGGCACACAATGATAGGACAAGGGGCAATTGGTGTGAGCTGGAACACAGGAGGTTCCACATCAATATGAGAAGGAAATTCTCATATTTCCAGAGCCAGAGCACTGGCAGGGGCTGCCCGGGGGGTTGTGGAGTCTCCTTCTCTGGAGAGGTTTAAAACTCGCCTGGATATGTTCCTGTGTGACTTGGTCTAAGTGATCCTGCTCTGGCAGGGGGATTGGACTGGATGATCTTTCGAGGTCCCTTCCAATCCCTAATGTTCTGTGACTGAGACAGAGGCAGCATAAATGGAGTTTCCACACAATTAGTACCGACATCAAATGTTCAGTCACAACGAGGCAATATCAGACCCGTGTCTCAGGGACAGACAGAGCCACCCCCATCCTGTGTTGTCTTGCCTGGAGAGGACCTGACAAGCTAGACTCCCCAAATCCCTACTTATTTCTTAAAACCTCATCCCAGGGAAATTAATTCTTACGGTGTTTATTGCACTGAATGTTTTACTGCTGCTTGTGCTGCACTAAAACACCTTACAGCCCTTGTGTCCATATTTCTTTATGATTTATATTCATTAGATCACATTTTTAGAGGTTCTTTGTGGTTTGAGAAACTGGAGGACTGATGGATTGCAGAACTGGGAGGGTGTAAGAGTTGCAGACAGACTTCAAACACAGTAAATATTGTGAAATAGTGTTGTTTAACTGAACTGAAAAACTTATCATGGAATCGTCCTGGCTGGAAAGTACCTCCAGGATCAGCAAGCCGAGCCCTCATCCCAGCATCTCCCTAACCACTAGACCATGGCCTCAGGTGCTCTAGCTACTTGATTTTAAACACCTCTGGGGATGGGGACTCCACCCCCTCCCTGGACAGCCTGTTCCAGCGCCCAACCACTCTCTCAGGGAAAAACTTCCTAAGATCCAATCTAAACCTCCCCTGGTGCAACTTGAGGCTATTTCCCTTTGTCCTGTCCTAGTAATTTGGGAGAGAGACCAGCACCAGCCTGGCTACAACCTCCTGTTAGGTAGCTGTGGAGAGCAACAAGGTCTGCTCTCAGCCTTCTGTTCTCTAGAGTACATAACCCCAGTTCCCTCAGCTGCTCTCCATAGGGCCTGTTGTCCAGCCCTCTGCCCAGCCTCATTGCCCTTCTCCAGCCCTGCTCCAGCACCTCAATGTCCTTCTGATACTGTGGGGCCCAAAACTGGACCCAGTACTCAAGGTGTGGTCTCACAAGTGCAGAGGCACTATCACCTCCCTGCTCCTGCTGGTAACCCCATTCCTGATCCAGGCCAGGATGCTGTTGGCCTTCTTGGCGACCTGGGCACCCTGCTGGCTCCTGCTGAGCCGGCTGTCAACCAACATCTGCTTGATGTGTGTCATCCAATAACGCTTGTAACTGTAAAAAAAGATAAATAATACATGGACTTCTCTCACTAAACCTCCCGAGACCAGAAAAACCCCCCAAAAAAGCGAAATCTTCCCATCTCTGTGCTACAGTCTATTTGGGAATATTTTACCCCGGAAGGAAGAACTTCTGTCTGATTTGGGTGATTATTTTTAATCACCGCCAGCACATACATCACCGGCTGCTTTTCTGAGAGCCGCCTACATCCAGAAATAGGAGATTGGGATAAAGTCAAGTGAAGGTTATCTGCTGATATAGGGATGTCAAAAATGCTTTTAGGGGAAAAACTGTGTGTCACGTTGACACCTGAAGGAGAATGATGGATCCTGATGACTGTCCCTTCTTGTCTTCTCCAAACAAGAGTGACTCTGCACGTGGGGGGGGATGCAGAGAAAACAGACTAAAACAAACCCCCCAAACTCTTAACAGCATAAATTCTGCTGCTGTATCTCCCCCTTTCTTAGCTTATTAGCAGGGAGAGATTCCTACTTGTGTTATGAAAAAGCACAGAGATTAATAGTGCCCAGGGTTGTGGAGCCTCCTTCTCTGGAGAAGTTTAAAACCCGCCTCGATGTGTTCCTGTGCGACTTGATCTAGAGGATCCTGCTGTGGCAGGGGGATTGGACTGGGTGATCTTTTGAGGTCCCTTCCAGTCCCTAATGTTCTGTGATTCTGGGTGCTCCCCAGAGCTCAGTCTGGATCCCAGGGGACTGCAGTCCTAGTTCAGGGAGCTACTGGGGGACTGCTTTGTCCTACACTGAACGCATTTCCTTGACTCAGGCGTTTCCTGACACCCATGTGCTGGAGGGGAGAAGCAAGTATGGAGTGGAGATGGGGTGAAGAGGAACAATTCCTAAGTGGAAGACCTCTTCGTTGTGTCACCTGCAGTTTGCCCACAGAAAAGCTAGAGAGGGACTTTTTATGAGAAATTGTAGTGACAGGACAAGGGGGTAGCTTCAAGCTAAAAGAGGGGAGATTTAGATCGGATCTTAGGCAGAAATTCCTCCTGGTGAGGGTGCTGAGGCACTGGAACAGGCTGCCCAGGGATGACGTGGCTGCTCCATCCCTGAAAGTGTTGAAGGCCAGGTTGGATGGGGCTCTGGGCAACCTGGTCTGGTGAGAAGTGTCAAGCGGGTACTTGCATGGATATTTGTGCTGTGCAGGACTTAGCCAAGGACCAACTCTCACATATTTTAAGCGGGACCCAAATGGCTGAGACTGGTGCCGTACTCATCCGTGCCATACAATTTCCTCTTGGAAGCAGCAGACCAGTAATCTGGGAGGTTTGGCTGTTGTCTTTGGTTGCTGTTGATGAGCAATTTTAATGGAGTAATTACACATAAGGAAAAGCGTTTGCTAGGTGAACGAGATAAGTGTCAATTTCGTCTATGTTTTGGTGGTGTTTGGTTGTCCCAATATTTTTAGAGCACGCTTCTGGAAGCCAGTAGAATAAGAGAAGCTGGAACTGCATCGCTCCCTAGAAATTCTCTGCTGGTATTGTGAAAGATTCGCTCACTCTAAGGTAAAGGCAGCTCATTAAACAAACAAATGAGCTGTCCTCAGAGCAATCAGTATTTACTATTAACTGAGCAGCACAGTAAATAATGAATCGCAGGTAAGGAACTACAGATAAGTATTAGGAGTGAATTCAAATGACTTGACTTAAGCCCGAGGCGGGGAAAAGTGAACATAAGGATTAGAAGTGGAGGTGGGGGGGAAGGGGAAAAGAAGAGGAGGGATGGTAATGGTAGCGTTTCTTGTCGCACTCCACATCCATTTATTGTGCTGAGGAAAGATATTCTTTTGTCATTTTTTGTCCCTCTCCCCGGTGCAAATGATGCTGCAATTGACTCCTTCAAGGAGAACAAAGGAGGTTGTGGGATTCCTGGGCAAAGGCAGGGCCCCACAGCAGGTTCTGGGGCTGATCCAGCACCGCCAGGTCGTGTTTTCACCAGAGTCAAGGTTTTGCAGGTTGCTTTCTGGCCGTTACTGACGCCAGTAAGACCAAACCCTGCCCATGGTGCTGTGAGCTTGTGCAGGCACCTCATTTCTCCAGTTTACTTAAGCAGCTAAACTGTTCATTTGCTGGGAGCTGGCACAAGATGAGAAATTTTGGGTTGCAGTTTAATCATCTCGGCAGTGAGAACGATCGTGCTGCCTGGACTCGGGCTACACAGCTGCATTTAGGACCAGGATGGATGGGGTGTCTGGAGGATGTCTGAGATTGCTCACTTAGGAAGGGGCTTGGGGTTGTTTGGGTGCTGGAGATGAGAGGGAAAGGTCGGTGATTTAATCAGAGCCTCTGCAGCTTCTGCTGAGCCATGGGCCCGAGGCTGGGTAGGGCAGCAAGCATGTGACAGCCATACTAAACAGCCTGTGCTTGGCAGCCTGGTCTGTGCATCACCTTAAACAAGGTTAATCACTTGACACAGGTCTCCTCGTGGCGAGGGCACAGAAGAGCGACTGGTTGAGTGGGGCACATTGGGAGATGCACAAAGCATCAGCCTTCCATAGTAACTACTGCTGCAACCAGCACAGACACAGGGAATCGTAGATAACAATTCTGTCACCTCTTTCAGGGTCATATGTAGAACAGACCACGGGAGGTTTATCTTGCTGGATAGTTACCACTTGGAAAATACCTCTGCAAAGATCCTGTTGCATCACCCCGGGACTGCAGCTCGTGGAGTGAATCGGCAGAGGTTAAACGCAGCTGCAGGGAGGTTTCCAGGAGGCCTTTGGAGATGTCCGATGGCTGTGCACAAGGTCAGCACTGTTTGGGGACCTAAATGCTGCTTCCAAATGCTGGTGCTGTCAGCCCCCAGCATTAGTATTCCATGCAGGGAAAAGGAGCGAGGGGCTAGACAGAGCGGCTAATTGCAGCAGCCTGCAGAGGCGAGCCGTGCTGTACCACACGAGAAAGGACATCCCTCTTAGTTAGGCCATTTCTTCTGTGCTCTCTGGCAATTTATTTTCTCTAAAAAGGGAAAATTAGAACTAAGCTAATGGATTTGGTTAAGGAATCCAGCTGTTTTCCTCCTGGGTTGTTTTTTTCCTTCAGTTTATTCTGGATCTATACAGTGGCTTGTGATATATTAAAAGAAAGTTCCTGCTCGTGAGCCTGGGAGCTTAGCAAGCTGTATGTGTGCTGCCAGCTCAGCTCCCGTCCTGTGCCTGGCATCCTCTCTGCTCTGGTCTCTAGAGCTCTCAGCAGGTGAGGAGAGAAGGGGGTGTAGCTACGGCTGAGATCACTTGTGGGATATTTTCCCTAGTTCTGGGTCCCTCAGTTCCAGAAGGATGCAGAGCTGCCAGAGAGAGCCCAGCACAGAGCCACAGAGGATGAAGGGCATGGAGCATCTCCCTGGTGAGGAAAAGCTGAGGGAGCTGGATCTCTTGAGCTTGGAAAAAAGGGTGACCCCATGAATGTTGATAAATACGTGAAGGGTGGGTGTCAGGAGGATGGAGCCAGGCTCTGTTCAATCCAATTATAGGACAAGGGGCAATGGATGTGAGCTGGAACAGAGGAGACTTGACAATAACTCTGGGCAGCCCCTTCCAGTGCTCTGTCGCACTCACTGTTAAGAACCAAGGTTATTCAGTGATTCTGTGTTGCCCAATTCATTTGCCCCCAGACATAACCTGGGTCTGTCAGTTCAGCTAGAGGCTCTACATCCCATCGAGGGTCCCCATCCCCTCCAGTGCTCTTCTGCACAGTTCACCCCCACTCCTGCAGAGCGAAGCACTAAGCAGATTAGTCAGTGAGCACTCAGGGCCTGAGATACTTAAAAGACATCTGCTTTTTAGCCTAATTTCTTTAGAAACGAGGTTTATGTGATTATAGTGTCTGTCTCCTGTCCCCTCGGTAGCTGGTTTCAATGTTCAACCAGGGATTTTGCTCTCAAAGGTGTTACCTTCCAGAAAGTTTTCATGAATTGGTGACCAAGTGAACAGAAGACATCCTGCCAGTGACTCTGGAGAAAGAGCGATGGCATAACCTGTTGCTGGAGGTGTTTAAAGTTTGTTTGGATGAGGTGTTGAGGGGTATGGTTTACAGGTGAACATGTAGGGTAGGGTAGATGATTGGACTCGATTATTCCAGTGGTCTTTTCCAACTGGAGTGATTCTGTGATCTCTGAGTGCTGATAAGAAAGGGAATGTGTTGGGTAAGAGGGAAATCTGTGCTTCGTTCCTGTGTTTTGTAGAGCAAAGCCATCACAGACTGGAGTGTGGTGGTGCATGGGCAGCACTGTCTGCTCTAGCTGGGCATGACTGAGCATCCCCAGCTCACTGGTCCCACCTCTTGCCTGCCCCCCTTTGCCAGCTGCTCTCAGTGATCTCGGGATTGATTTTCTGATCTGGGGTTTAGCTGGGCAGTATGTGCAAAGACACCAGAGCTGTGTGTGAGCCAGCCTTAGCCTGAGGGTGTACTGCTGTGGTCCTGTAGCTCTGCTTGTGAACCCACTGGTGTGAATCAGAGCTCAACACGTGCAGGGCTGCACCCCACGCTGGTCCTCACCTCCAGCATTAGCCTGCCTTGCCTTGAAAATTGTTCTTGCAGACTTACCTTGCCAACAGAGCTGTAAATTCTCTTGAGATGGATGTCCTTTAAGCAGTCTGTGTGAGCAGTACACAGGTACAGAACATCTTATACTGGGCAATGCTTGGCTGGGATGCTGTGGATGATGCTGATGATTTAAATCCTCTGCACACTCACGTTCTGTCTCCTTTACTCCTCTGTGAATTACACTTAAGATTCATTAGGGCTGAATATGTCTCCTTTTGGCAGCCACCTGACATTTATGCCTTGTAATGCAGACCCTAAGGACTCTGTGGAGTGGATTGTGTAGTGTAATGGGTTGTGTCAAACCTACCTGTAGTAGTTCTGGAATTATGGAGGAAAATCCAAGTTTTCATGTTCTGGTCCACCATTTCAGATGACACGAAATGAAGCGGCAGTGTCAATCTGCTTGAGGGTAGGGAGGCGCTGCAGAAGGATTTGGACAGGCTGGAACAATGGGCTGAGACCAATGGGATAAGGTTTGACAAAGCCAAGTGCATGGTCATGCACTTCTGTCACAACAACCCACAGCAGCTACAGGCTGGGAAAGAGTGGCTGGAGAGCTGTCTGTCAGAAAAGGACCTGGGGATGTTGGTGGACAGCTGCCTGAATAGGAGCCATCAGGGTGGCCAAGAAGGCCAATGGCATTCTGGCATGGAACAGGAATGGGGTAACCAGCAGGAGCAGGGAGGTGATGGTGCCCCTGAGCTCTTCACTTGTGAGACCGCACCTTGAGTTCTGGGTCTAGTTTTGGGCCCCACAGTATCAGAAGGACATTGAGGTGCTGGAGCAGGGCCAGAGAAGGGCAACAAGGCTGGGGAGAGGGCTGGAGAACAGGTTCTATGGAGAGTGGCTGAGGGAACTGGGGTTATTTAGTCTAGAAAAGAGGAGGCTGAGAGGAGACCTTGTTGCTCTCTACAGCTACCTGAAAGTAGGTTGTAATGAGGGTGGTGCTGGTCTCTTCTCCCAAATTGCTAGTGATAGGATGAGGAGAAATGGCCTCAAGTTGCTTCATGTAGGTTTAGATTGGATCTTCAGAAGAAGTTCTTTGCTGAGAGAGTGCTTGGGCACTGGACCAGACTGTCCAGGGAGGTGGTGGAGTCAGTGTCCCTGGAGGTGTTTAAAACCAAGTAGCTAGAGCACTTGAGGCCATGGTCTAGTGGTTAGGGAGATGCTGGGATGAGAGTTGGACTTGATGATCCTGGTGGTCCTTTCCAGCCAATCAACAGAATCAGAGTTGGAAGAGACCTCCAGAGGTTGTCTAGCTAAGGATCTGAAGTAGTCAGTGTCATACTGACAGCATAACTGGAAAAGACACATGAGACTCATTCGTCACGGAACATTCATCTCTCGTTGCATCTCTTAGATTACTTTCCAACCTACACAACTCTCCTTAGAAAAACATATGAACAGGAGTGATGACAAACATACCAACCTTTAAAACATCCCTGCTTTTCATTGCCAAAAAGCATTGATTCTGCTGTAACGAGCTTGTACTTCGGTGCATGTATATTTTTTTAAAAATAGAAATTTAATGGAGACCCTTCTCGAAGCCGGGGAGAGAGAGGAGAGGAAATTCTACCACTTAGTGCAATTTGCAATTCAACTGCAACTCGCGGAGCATGGTTTTAATTTAGTAACCTCGTTAGAGCCGACTTAATATCTCAGGCTAACATGGCTGTTTCTTCTCCTCACTAGACTCTCAATTTCCCATCCCCACCACTGATTGGAAGCAACGGTGAGAGGAAGCACAAAGTGTCCCTCATTCTGGTTGGGCTCCTTGTTTACAGAAGAGTGATGGAGGTGCTATTAGGCACAAAAGAGATCACTGTATGCCTGTTCTTCTTTGTATTGAGACTGGCAGCAGCTATTGAAATACCCTTATCAGGTGAGTTGTAGCTATTTGCTGACCATTTTGCTGTTTTTTTTTTTCATTTTTCTTTTTTATTTTTATCTTTCCTCGAAGAGAAAAGAATATTAAATCCTGCTTTGCGCTTGTTCCATTTTGAGTTGAATTCTGCCAGAACAAAGCCTCTGGGAAATTCAGAAGTGATAAAAAACAAATGTAATCTGCTTTGTTTCGACCCATTTAAATGGAGCAGTAAAGTTGTCTGATAACTTGTATCTGGGGTTTGCGATCAAACACCCTGCTAGCTCCAAGGCTTTAGTATTGTCCTTCGCGTAAATCCCTCCATTTGGCTCTGAATCTCCCTGAAGCCCATTTGAAGTTCCTATACCTTGACTTACTCACCTTGCAGCCTGCTGTTTCAATCTGGAAGAGGAGCAGGTGTGTGTCCCTGGGTGTAAATTATTCCCTGGAGAAGTATTTCCTTACCCACCACACACCGCCCTGGGAGCATCTCTGTCATCCCTCTCATGCTTTGCTGCATTCAGAGTGCCTGTTTGACACGGTTCGTGTGGTCTCAGGACATGTGAAATATGGGATGAGGCTCGGACTGGCCAACCCAATGAAAGCCAGTGGAACCCTCTGCCTGGAGTACTGCCCACAGCTCTCAAGCTTTGCGTTTTTCAAACATCAGTGGACCAAGAGGACTGCAAATGAAGCAAAACTCAACAGTATTGTTTTCTAATGAGTTATGTGTGGGGGCAGATGAATAAATAACCCAAAGAAGCAAAGACACGTAGTCTCTTTGCAGGGCTTTGGGTGCTGTAGCCTCGGAGTGGGACACAGGCCAGCTTCAGGGCATCGTGTGGACCTGCTGGGAGCTGTTAGCACTCTGGAGTCTGCCAATAGCCCTGGCTGTGAGGGAGAAGGCAATCAAGCAGCTCTGTAGGGTATTTTCCGGAAGGTATCTTGGTTTACAGCATTTGGAAGTCAAAGATTTTTTTTTTGGAGGAGGATGCTGCAGTGTCTCCTTGTTTGAATAAAGCCACAGTAGATCTGGGACTGCACAGTGCAGGACAAACCATCTGGGCATCCTCTGCTTTTAAGTCTCTACACGGGGGAACCATCTAGCCCTTAATTTGCTTTAATGAAGCATTTTATATTTTAATAAAAAGGAATTATGTCTGATCAGTGAAGCTGGTGGCCTTGGAAATGTTCAGCTTTGAGACCACATGGTACGGCAAGACACCACGTTTCACTCCAGCTTTGAGCTTCCAGGGCTTGAAAGAGAAACCAAAGAGCCTGTTAATGCTCTCCCTGGCTGTTTATAACAAAGTGATGATCCTATTAGCCCCAGCTCCACGGCAGGGAGCATTCTCCCTCGTGCAGCTCTGTCACACAAGCATCCCAGATGCTTTAATTCCCTTAGAAAAAAACAGTTAGTGAAACATCCTTGTGTGACTGTGACTGGTAACGGCTCTTCCTGTGCTGCGCCCCAGGGCAGAGATTAAGTCATCCCTGCCACCTGTGGATTTCCAGGAAACCCTATCCAGAATGGAGAGAGCAGTTTGCTCTGTGAGTCTGGGTTAAAAAGCCTTGTGCTGACTTCACCTCCCACGCTCTGGCTTTAGCTTTAGCACAGTCCCAGCTCTCCCCTGCCCTGCATCGATTGGTCAGACGTAGAATCATAGGGTCATTAAGGTTGGAAGAGACCTTCAAGATCATCCAGTCCAACTAGCAGCCGAACCAAATGCTGCCTACTAAACCATGTTTCCAAGGGCCAGATCTACATGATTTTTGAACCCCTCCAGGGATGGCGCCTCCATGTCCTCCCTGGGCAGCCTGTTCCAACCTCTAACCACTCTGCCAGGGAAGAAATTTTTCCTAGTCTCCAATCTAAACCTCCCCTGGCACAACTTGAAGCCATTTCCTCTTGTTCTGTTGATAGTGACTTGAGACATGACGTGGTAAAATGACAGTGATGCTCGTGCAGTGGCTACTCTCCAGCCTTTCCCTGGCTGCTGAAGCCAGAACAGTGATCAGTTTGGGGAGCAGATAGCACTGTCTGTCAGGAAGACAGCGATCACCATCCTTTTCCTTTAGGACAAGCCTAACACTTTGCAAGAGGAAGACCATCCTGACATTGTCCCTTTTCAGTTTTGCTTGAAGGTGTTTTAACCCGGTATCTCTTTGTGTTCAGTTGCACAGCTTCCAACCATCACAGAGCAGTCCCACACCCAGGTTGCCTACCCATTTGATGAGGACTTTACGATTAAATGTGAAGCTAGAGGAAATCCCCAGCCCACGTGAGTACTGCCTTCTTCTGGAGAGGCAAACAGAACGGAGTTTGCCTTTATAGCCTTTGCCAAACGTTGTGGGGAGGGAAGGAAATGCTGATGTGTGATAGGAAACCTCATCATATAATGTGTTTGGTTGGAAGGGACCTCCAAAAGTCATCTAGTCCAACCCCCCTGCAACAAGCAGGGCCATCACTCACCATAGTCAGAGCCCCATGCAGCCTGATCCTGATTGACTCCCCAGATCCCAGAGTTTCTCCTTATCAGACTTTCCATCCAGTCCCTTCCCCAGTCTCATTACTCCTCTGGACCCGCTCCAGCCCCTCCATCTCTTTCGTGAAGCGAGGGGCCCAGCAGTACCTCCAGTACTCAAGGAGAAGCCTCCTCAGTGCCCAGTACAGGGGGAGAATGATGTCCCTAGTCCTGCTGGCCACACTATTGCTGATCCAAGCCAGAATGCCATTGGCCTTCCAGGCCACCTGGGCACCCTGCTGGCTCCTGTTCAGCTGGTTGTCAACCAGTAGGGACCTGCCAGGTCCCTCTCTGCCAGGCTGCTCTCCAGCCACTCATCCCCCAGTCTGCAGCTGCAGGGGATAGTTGTGGACAGTCCAATCCATCTGGGACTTCCAGATGCATAAACTATGACCAGTAGTCAGCATTTATCAAAGTCACACCTCAGTAGCATCTGAATGACAACTGATTCCATGGTAAGACCAGAAGAAACCGACTCACTTGAGTCGTCATTTCTCCTGGGTGTAATTGCAGTGTCTTCTGTAGATGACAGAGACAGCTGCTGTCAGTCCCAAGCACCAGCTCTCCTACAGACACAGTGTTTTTGCAGACCTCTAGTTGCTTTCACTGTGTGGCTCTTGCTTTTACAGATGGACTTGCTCATTTATCGTCCTTCCCTCCAGCTCATTTCATGTCACAGTCAGTTATCCAAGAATAAAATGTCTGATGGGAGACAGATGCCCACAAGCTCTAGCAGCACAGTGGTCATTTTAGCAGTCAATTCTTTCCTCTTCTATCAAGTATTGCCTTTTATTTTCCCACTGTCCATATTTACCACTGGTTTTATGCCATCGTGCTCCTTTCTAACACTTCTCTTACATTTCATATTTCAGCTTTAACTGGACTAAGGATGGAAAACCATTCGATTTATTATCCGACCCCAGGATACTTACATCCAACAGCTCTGGAACGTTTGTGATTCAAAACCGTGGAATCATCACCAGTTTTCAAGGGAAATACCGTTGCTTTGCATCCAATGTGCTGGGAACTGCCATGTCAGAAGAAATTGAGCTGATTGTTCCAAGTAAGGGCTTTTTTTCTTCGCTTTTTGGGTTGCTCAGGGGATTTTTTAAGATGAAAACTGGGATTCCTCAAATTAAATGGGAAAGAACCAGTTACTAAGGTGTTGTGCAATAAAGCATGCCCTTTTTGTTGTTCACTGAAAACTGAAGGGAAAACTCTGGGTGCTCCTGGGAATGGTTTTATTTCATTGATGGGTTTGGAGACAGGAGCCAAATCTGAACACAGGAGCTTGAACAACACTGCTGCATGATCAGCTCCTCATAGAATCATTAAGGTTGGAAGAAACCTCCAAGATCATCCAGTTGTTCCATCAGCCCAACCACAGTCTGCCCACTAAACTATGTGCCCTAGTGCCATGGTTTTTTGAACCCCTTCAGTGATGATGTCTCCACCACCTCCCTGGGCTATCCGTTCTGATAGCTGACCCCTTTCTCGATGAAGAAATTATTCCTAATCCCCATCCCCACAGGTTTCCAAGTGCTTTTACTGACTCTCCTTATCAACTTTCATTAATACAAGCAAAACTGGCTCATGGGTTGGGTTTCTTTAGGTTGTTTTTTTTAGATGTATTCATTTGGAAAACATTTAGCATCTACTTTTTGCTTTCTGAGTGTTGTCTGCCCAACTTTGCCTGTTGAGCGTGCGTCCATAGATCAATCAGTCTAAACTTTTTAATGGCCATCTCGGGAGAGCCAAGACAATGTTCAATGACAGAGGATTGCGGTTTGTTTTGACTTGACTGTTTAAATGCCTTCATAAAGCACTTGCTTTGCCTTTGCCATAAGGCCCAGAAGAATTCTTTTCTGATTTGTATTTGCTTAGAGCCCCTGTTTGCTCCTGTGGTGCTTCCATTGCTAATGCTTTGCTCTTTCTGTAAAGAAGAGAACATAAATATTGATGAGGAGAGGTCTGGTCTGGTAAATTCTCCACCTAAGCTGGGCAGAGGCAATTTGTTTGTGAGCTGATGGCAGCACATCAGGAAAACAGAGAAATTAAAGTATTTGGAGAGGCAGAACAAATATTTTGCGAATGAGCAAATGGCAGAGAAACTGCAGTTATTGGAAGGTACGAGTTGTTTATGAACGATGGAAGTAAGGGCACGGATCATGAAATGGCGTTAGAAAGACATTCAAATTAAGAATGCATCAGGCAGTACAGGAACAGGATGTCAATGTCAGAGAAAACAACATGGGTTGGAGTTAGATCCCTTTGGGGATGTAACAGGCACCTTGTGACTCTGGGGCAACTCCTGAGTTAAATTTGAATGCTGGATAGATTTATTTCCTAATGAATTAGGAATTGTGCGATGCTTCTTTTCGAGCATTCACTGGAAAGCAAATGCTCTTCAGCATCACAAGTCTCTAATATTTCAGCTTGGCAACCGTGACTGAGTGCCCAGGACCTGGGAGGACGATGTGGTCTCCTCCTCAGAGCGAGGAACATGAGATCAGAAGCTGCGGGGGGAAGGATGGGAGAAAGGGTGGTTGATTATTGCAAAACAGCAAGTGCTTGAAAGCTCAAGGGGAAGTGATCCAACCGAGTGTGAGTTCATTAGTCTGATGTCAGCAGAGTTCAGGGTTTGGTATAAATATTTACAGGGAGAATATTAAAGACCTGGAACTGAATGAAAATGAGCTCCAAAATACAGTAGTCAAAACTACTGATCCTAGAAACCTGTCCTGTCATCCGTAGCACAGAGGGAGGGCGGAGGAGGAGATGGGTGATTTTAAGCACCAGGTTTACAGGAGTGAGGCAAAATGCTCTGATATGAAGTTCAAGGTCCTGATTAGGACACTGATGAAAGCAGCTGTACCAAGATATTTAAGACATTGTAGTATAGAAATATCATGGGGAGGACACTGCACAATTGGTACTGGGTTCGGAATAGAAATATTCTGAACTGTATTTGAATTGTCCTAGAAGTCGACAGTTTGAAGCAGGACATTTGTAGTGTGAGTATAAAGGACAAGAAGCTTCACTGGCTCTGCGATGGAGCAGATGCTGCGATGCAGTTGAGTGGCCTTAGACCAGGAAAAGAAACCGTAGTCAGTGGCATTTTATTTTATTTAGTTTTAACAGACTCACAGAATGATTGAGGCTGGAAAAGCCCTCTGAGTTCATCCAGCCCAGCCCAGGACCCAACATCACCACAGCAGTCACACCAGGGCACTAAGGAGATTGGACTGGATGATCTTTCGACGCCCCTTCCAATCCCTGACATTCTATGATAATTCAAGCCATGATGTAAGTTGGCTCCACAGGTAGGACAGTGCAGCTGATGTCAACTGGAGTTCCAGGCAGGAACAGGAGGGTGATGCAGTAACTCAGAGCTTTAGACAGGATGTGAGTATTTGCTTTGGAGTCTGGCCAGGGCAGTGGGGTTAATGTGACTCCTCTAGAGCAAAGCTTCTCAGGCTCATTAATTTTCCGTGGAGTTCAAGACCTCAGTGTTGTGTTGCAGTGCAGCTATGTCACCTCCAGCAGCAGAATACTCTGACGCCCCATTGCCAGTGAACTAAAAAAGATGCTTAGAAATGGAAAACAAGAACAAGTTGATGTCTGTGTCTGGGGTTATTGAACCTGTACCCAGAGCAGGTGATTTTTGCTTTAAATGAAAAATTGTCTATGCTAGGATGAGCAGGTATGAAATGTCTTTGGGGGCAGTTATTTGATAATCACCTCTCCACTAATTATTTAAGGAATTTAAGTGCTGATACATGCAAGGTCCTAAATCCGGAAGATAAATAAATGGTCTGGGTAATGTATTAGCGGAATTTACCCTCCTCCTTTAAGGCACATGTATTCATCCTACAAGCATTATTCTTCTGCCTTCAATTCTTTCAGTTAATGGTTCAAAGTAGATGCTGCAAATTAAATCAGGATTTGGGGAGTAATAGGAGGCACCTTTGAATTTGTAAAGCTCTGGGAAGTCTACGACTGTGCGGGAGTGAAAGAGAGCTGCTGGTGCACAGATCTGCTGTAAATTAGGCAATCACTGACACAGAAGAGTTTGGGATAAATTACCTCTATTCACCCACAGGTTTTGGAGCAGGGACTGGTACATGTGAGATCACTACGTGCATTCAGGATAATGATGCAGAGGTGGCAGTGCTTTGCCAGCTGCATTCAAGGAAAATGTAAGCTGCTTGGCAAATCACTGTGCCAGTGAAGTGGAGAAAACCCAGCAAGTCAGGAAGGGCCATTTTATTTCATAAATCACGTTTGCACTGCAGAAGGAGAGCACTGGGTCTGTAAGGCTGCTGCTGAAAAGGAGGACAAAAGACTGTTTACTCATTATAGTCATTCCAGGAAAGCAATAGAAATGCCAGCAGAAATGATCATTAAATCTCGCCTACATAATGAAAATACCACTCCTCCCCTATGCATGATGACATTAAAGGAGAGTGGGGAAGAAAGGGGTCTGAGCATCTCTATTTGTTCACATCGTTTACCAAGTCCAGGTTGTTACAAGATCCAGGCAGCGTGAAAATGAATTTAAATGGTGAGAATACAGACTTCAGCTACCCTCCTCCTGCATTTAGGGAGTCTGTTGGCTAAGTTACTGAGTGTCACAAAATCACAGGACATTAGGGTTTGGAAGGGACCTTGAAAGATTATCCAGTCCAGTCCCCCTGCCACAGTGCAAGAGGAAGTAAAGAGTAGACCCAGTGCCAGAGGAAGGACAAGTAGTATAGTTTAAACTTCTCTAATTAACTAGTGCAAAAGACTCTTCATAGTAGGCAGCAGTAAGATTTACACTGACTATTTCTAAAGACCAAAGATCATGATGGAAACAGGCTGAACATCAAATTGCCCAGTGGCAGACAGTGCTTTGCCCATGGTGTTAGTCCTAGAGTTCCCAAAGAAAGCAAAATTTATGTTAATATTCAAAAACAAACCAGCTGTGAAATCATTAGAAGGTATTGAGTTGGAACTAAAATAGGAGGTGTCAGTCTGTGTGAAATTCACAGACTCACGTGGTTGGAAAAGACCCCTGGGATCATCGAGTCCAACCATCTACCCTACCTTACAAGTTCACCTCTAAACCACATCCCTCAACACCTCATCCAAACGATCTTTAAACACATCCAGGGATGGCGACTCAACCACCCCCCTGGGAAGCCCATTCCAGTGCTTGACCACCCTTTCGCTGAAAAAATTATTCCTAATATCAAGTCTAAATCTACCCTGTTGTAACTCGAACCCCTTCCCTCTTCTATCACTAATTGCTTGTGAGAAGAGACCAGCACCAACATCTCTACAGTGTCCTTTCAGGTAGTTGTAGAGAGCGATGAGATGTCCCCTCAGCCTCCTCTTCCTCAAACCAAAGAGCCCCAGCTCTTTCAGTCTCTCCTCATAAGATTTATTCTCCAGGCCGTTCACCACCTTAGTTGCCCTCCTCTGCACCTGCTCTGGGACCTCCACATCTCTCCTGTACTGAGGTGCCCAGAACTGGACACAGTACTCAAGGTGTGGCCTCACCAGCGCCGAATAAAGGGGAACGATAACCTCCCTGCTCCTGCTGGCCACACTATTTCTGATACAAGTGAGGATGCCACCGGCTTTCTTGGCCACCTGGGCACACTGCTGGCTCATATTCATCTTGTCCAATATACGGAAAAGGATCTTGATTCTGAGGGTGGGGGATCCCTGGAACAGGCTGCCCAGAGAGGTGGTGGAGGCTCCATGCCTGGATGGGGCTCTGGGCAGTCTGGTTTGGTGAGTGATGGCCCTGCTTGCTGTAGGGAGGTTGGACTAGATGTCCTTTGGAGGTCTCTTCCAACCCAGTGCATTCTGTAATTGTCTTTTTTGAAGGGGACCGAGTAGAGCAACTCAGACTTTTTAGACAACAGGAATAAAATTGAAACCTCTTGCCTCCTAAACCAGCATCCTGTGCCTTTAACAACTTCTCTGACCATCTAAATCATTAGAATCATCCTGATTGTTGCCAGCAGCCATCGTTTTGGAAAGGACAACAGAGATTTACACTGAAAACCCATCATCACTGCTTCCATCCGAGCAGCTTTGAGAGCCAAGTCCCTGACAGCCGCAGTCTTCCAGCAGCCAGACTTTTCCGAACTTTTTCAATTTAATGCAGCAATTAAAAAAATCCATGAACAAGTAGGTTCATCTCTCGTAAACAGTTCAAAGGCTGCCATGAAAATTGCAGATTTAACTACTGCGTGGATTGGAATATCAATGATGCACTGAGATGGGTGCTGGAAGCTGCCCAAGCTCGGTTCAGTACAGCTCGTGTGATCAGTGACTGTAAGTCAGTTTAAGATTCTTTAATGTGTTGATCTGGTCACTGCACGAGATATAGATCTGCGTAACAAATGAGTCAGACACTAATTAAAGTGTCTGAGGAGCAAGAAGTTTCAGGATGTAGAAATTTCTTGACTATTTCTACTTTCCCTTGCTCTAACATCCTTTAAGGATTTCTTTGTATGAAAGAATCATTCAGATTGGATAAGACCCCTGGGTTCATCGAGTCCAACCATCAACCCTGCTCCACAAGGTCACCCCTAAACCAGATCCCCCAGCACTACATCTAAGTGACTTTTAAACACATCCAGGGATGGGGACTCAGCCCCCACCCTGGGCAGCCCTTTCCAGTGCCTGACCACTCTCTTCAGGAAGAATTTCTTCCTGATGGCCAGTCTAACCCTCCCCTGTTGAAGCTTGAAGCCCTTCCCTCTGCTTCTGTCAC
>JAOXOE010000745.1:16820472-16835430 GCA_028565055.1 Phoeniculus purpureus
CCCACCTGGACATGTTCCTGTGCAACTTGGTCTAGGTGATCCTGCTGTGGCAGGGGGATTGGACTGGATGATCTTTTATCTTTTAAGGTCCCTTCCAATCCCTAATGATTCTGTGAAAAAGACTCTTGAATTCTGCAGATTCTTCCTGTGCACTGAGATGGGGTCACTGAGAGCTTAGAATCATAAAATCACTTAGATTGGAAAAGCACATGTGAGGTCTTAGCTCAAGTACTGGGTTTAGTTCTGGGTCCCTCATTATAGGAAAGACATGGAGATGCTGGGACTTGTCCAGAGCAGAGCTACCAAGTTTGTTAGTGGCTTAGAGAGCAATTTGTATGAGGAGGGGCTGAGGGAGCTGAGCAAGTTTAGCGTGGAGAAGATGAGGCTGAGGGGGGACCTCATTGCCCTCTATGACTACCTGAAAAGAAGTTGTAGAGAGGTGGGTATTGGGCTCTTCTCCTTAGTAACTAATGACCAAACCAGGTCATTAAAAAACCCACATGGACATGTTCCTGTGCGACTTGGTTTAGGTGGTCCTGCTCTGGCAGGGGGATTGGACTGTATGATCTTTTGAGGTCCCTTCCAATCCCTTATGATTCTATGATCCCTTAGGAGGAAGTGAAGCCCAGATCTCTTCAGGCTATGACCCCCTATCAATAAAATAGAGGCTTGAACATGTGTCTGTAGATTAACTTCCACAATTCAGATCTCACTTAATGCATTAAAAATGACAGCTGGTTCTTCAGCATTTGTCAAACAGGCTGACCTTTGCAGAACGTGTTTCCTTCATCTCCAGAGATAGAGGAGGAAACTAATTTCAGCAGCAAGTTTAGCTGATGTGTCTTCATTGATAAAGAGGAGAAAGACATCTGAAAGAGGAAACTGAGGAGTGAGCACCTTATGAAATGTGGTGTCACTGGGTTTTCTCCTGGGATGGGTCCTAGGAGAGCGGGGCCACTAATGAGCAGAGGGTAGATGTCTCTCTGCAGACCAAGAGCTCCATTATGAGGGAGGTTTTCTTTCCAAGCAGATGACCAGAGGAAAGGGGGAAATTATTTCACAGAAAAGGGATGGGAATAGAAAGTGGAGAGATGACTTCTTCACAGAATGTTACAGGTTGGAAGGCACCTCAAAAGCTCATCTAACTCCAACCTCCCTTGCTGGAGCAGGGTAAGCCTACAATACCTGGTATCCCCAGACTGTCTGAAGATGTGCTGTCATACATGGGGCTCAAACCCACAAACTGTGGGATTCAGAGTCCCATGCTCTGTCAACTGAGCCAGCCAGGTGCCCCTTAAATGGTTTCTCTTCAGGTCTGCTTGGTCAGTTAATCCGCTGCCTCTAGGAGAAAGCTCAGGGCCATACTTCCTTGTGAAAGACCTCTTGCTCATGATACAAGTCCATACTTGCTGCAGAAGTGGTGTAACCTTTCTAAGAAGCAATGATTCTGCTCTTTGATCTGATGACTTGTATGCTTCTCTGGAGGTAGCCTTGTCATGATGAGTTGGTAACGGTGTCATAAAGTATTCTGTGAATGTGCACAACCTGAACTAAAGCTGTTTTGTCATTTGCCAAGGTGGCCAATGGCATGATGGGGCGCATCAGAAGCGGGGAGGTTAGTAGATTGAGAGAGGTTCTCCTTCCCCTCTACTTTGCCCAATATCTGGAATATTTTGTCCAGTTGTGGGCCCCTCAGTTCCAGAAGGACACATAACTGCTGGAGAGAGTCCAGCACAGAGCCATGAAGATGATGAAGGGAGTGGAGCATCTCACTGATGAGGAAAGGTTGAGGGAGCTGGATCTCTTGAGTTTGGAAAAAAGGAGACTGAGGGGTGATCCCCTCAGTCCTTCTTCACTGAGAGAGTCATTGGCCACTGGAATGGCCTGCCCAGGGAGGTGGTGGAGTCGCTGTCCCTGGAGCTGTTCAAGGCAGGATTGGACATGGCACTTGGTGCCATGGTCTAGCCTTGAGCTCTGTGGTAGGGGTTGGACTTGATGATCTATTAGGTCTCTTCCAACCCTGGTAATACTATGATACTATGATAATGTCAATAAATATATGAAAGGTGGGTGTCAGGAGGATGGAGCCAGGCTCTGCTCAGTAGCATTTTATGATAGGACAGGGGGCAGTGGGTGTGAGCTGGAACAGAGGAGGTTCCACATCAATACGAGAAGGAACTTCTTCCCAGTGAGGGACACAGAGCACTGGATGGGGTTGTGGAGTCTCCTTCTCTGGAGATGTTTAAAACCTGCCTGCACGTGTTTCTGTGTGACTGGATCTAGGGGATCCTGCTGGGCTGGAGGGATTCAACTGGCTGATCTTTTGAGGTCCCTTCCAATCCCTAATGTTCTGTGATTCTGTGAAGAGATGATCACAAGCCACACCAAAATGCCTGGCAAGTTTCCCACCTCTCCTGTTGTTTATAGCTGGGCTAGCAGGTTCTTCTCTGCCCCTGAGCAAGGCTGGAGACCAAAGGGTTAGAAGGAACCTTTAGAAGTCATCTAATCCAATGATACCTCTTACTAGAGCGGGTTGCCCAGAGCCCCATCCAGCCTGATCACTTGACTCTCGGTCTCAGGCTCAGCACCTTTATTTGCTCTCAGTGCTGGAACCATGCAACCAGCTTTCCCAGGCTGCATGCAGCTGGCCATCTGCCTTTCCTGCTGCAAGCTGTGTGGTTGGTATTCTCTTCCAACCAGGTATGCCATCACCCAGGGGAACATTCATGTGCTTCGGTGTTTTGACTACACGAGCCTCCAGTTTAAACAACTTCTGGTGAAAACAAAACCAAGCCTGTGGGGAGAGAACCTATTACAGCTATTTTGTTGGACAAAGCGAGGTCTGAGGGCAAATCATGCGCGGGGTTGTGGCGGTGTGAGCAAGAAAAAGACATAACTTCCAGCAAGGCTTCACCGCCGGGTGTTGGGATGCTTGGTGTGTTATCCATAGAGCAAATGTCAACTGGAGATGAGTTATGTTGCACTCGGCTCTGAAGCTGTGCTCTAGGATGAATCAATTCTGAGCTGCAGAGTGAGAGGAAAGCAGGTAATATTTATACGGTGTCAAGTCTATACCCTTGAAAGTGCAGATCCCAGCACTGTGGGTTGGTGGGCTCCACAGACTTCACCGAAGATATATTGATGCAGACTGGCTGAGAATAGGCAGCTTCATTGCCTGCCAGAGAAAACCCTTTGTTCCCTGGGGGAGTTAAGTGCCATTTATCTTGCTCAACTTACAATCAAATACAGAGGTGACTGTCAAGAGAGAACAGCCTGCCTTCATGTTTTTAAAGTTTTCCTCAGCCCATCTTAGATCTTGCTAATAAAATACGGTTTAAGGATGGTCTTGGGTGGCTGTGAAGAGGTCTATTTATTTTGCTGAGAAATGATTTAATACTCTTTCACGAGCCCATATTGCACATGGATGCTATAAATTTGAGCTCCTCTTTCCATCACATTTGACCACCAGCCCAATTATATGGCAGCATTTGGGGTAACCTTGCTGGAAAACGGTCTCCATGGATGACTTAGGGATTTTTTTTCTTTCACAGAATCACAGAATGTTAGGGATTGGAAGGGACCTTGAAAGATCATCTAGTCCAGTCTCCCTGCCACAGCAGGATCACCTAGATCAAGTCACATAGGAACATGTCCAGTCGGGTTTATCCCAGAATGACCTGACAACACAACCTGACAGACTCTACAAACTATAGGCTTTCCCATAGTTTTCAGAAGTTGATAGGTTTATGGGACTGGAGAATAAATCTAATGAGGAGAGATTGGAGAGAGTTGAGGCTGTTTAGTTTGAGGAAGAGGAGGCTAAGAGGAGACCTCATCACTCTCTACAACTATCTGCAAGGACATTGTGAAGATGTTGGTGCTGGTCTCTTCTCATAGGTAAATAGTGACAGAACCAGAAGGAAGGGCTTCAATCTTCAACAGGGGATGGTTAGACTGGGCATCAGGAAGAAATTCTTCCTGGAGAGAGTGCTCAGGCACTGGACTGGGCTGCCCAGGTTGGTGGTTGAGTCCCCATCCCTGGATGAGTTTGAAAGATGCTTAGAATGTAGTGTTGGGGCATCTGGTTTAGGGGTGAACTTGTAGGGTTGATGGCTGGACGCTGACCCCAAGGGTCTTTTCCAACCTGAATGATTCTGTGGTTTTCAATTGAAATCAGTAAGAGTAACGTGAGTGGCGTTTTCTTTTTGAGGTGGTGCCCACAAAGAAATGACAATGGGTGCTGATCAACTTAATTCCTGTCCCACTCACATGTGGTTGCAGAATCACAGAATTATTGAGGCTGGAGAAGACCTCTGAATTCATCTAGCCCAGCCCATGACCTTACATCACCACATCGGTGAGACCAGGGCACTAAGGGCCATAGTCAGGCTGTCTTTAAACACCTCCAGGGATGGGGACTCCACCACCTCTCTGAGCAGTCTGATCACCTTTTCTGTGAGGAAGGGTTTCCTAATATCCAACCTGACTCTCCCCTGGTGCAGCCAGAATGCAGGACCCTGCCCTTGGCCTTGTTAAACCTCATCTCGTTGGCCTCTCCCCATTGACCCAGCCTGTCCAGACCTCTCTGCAGCATATTCCTCCCATCCAGCAGATCAACACTCCCCCACAACTTGGTGTTATCGGCAAGTTTACTAAGGGTAGACTCTATCCCCTCACCCAGGTCATCATTAAAGATGTTGAATAAAGCTGGCCCCAGTACTAATCTCTGAGAGATGTCACTGGGCTCCAACTGGATGCCTTCATTTTTGTGGTGAAACTGCTTTCTACCTAGGTTTCTACTGATGAGCTGTAGCTGAGCAGATATGTGGGTGGCTGAAATCCTGGTGGGATTCAGAGAGCTGGTGTACTCTCACTTGTTCCCCCCTGAGGATTTAATCCAGACATGGGTTTAGGCTGTACCCGTGGTTTATTTGCTTAGGGATCTCTTGTGGGAGCACCTCTCCCATGAGGACAGGCTGAGGGAATTTGGGTTGTTTAGCCTGGAGAAGAGAAGGCTCCAGGGCGGGACCTTATAGCAGCCTTCAAGTACCTGAAGGGGCTACAGTAAAGCTGGGGAGTGGACAAAGAGAAATGGCTTCAGGTCAAAGGAGTGAAGATTTATATTAGATTTTAGGATAAGGGTGCTGAGACACTGGAACAGGCTGCCCGGGGAGGTTGTGGCAGCTCCATCCCTTGAAGCATTCAAGGCCAGGTCGAATGGGGCTCTGGGCAACCTGATCTGGTGAGAGATGTTGCTGCCCATGGCAGGGGGTTGGAACTAGATGATCTTTGAGATCCCTTCCAACCTAAACCATTCCATGGCTCTATGGAATGAGGACTTTATGCCACATCTCAAGAGGAAAGTGCTCTTAAACCCACGTTTCCACATCCTAATCAGCAGGTCAAGAAGGCCAAGTGTTCCAGAGGCCAAATCATCCTGGTGCACACAAACCTTGAAGCTGGTTCACAGCCATGGATGCTGGGGCAGGCAGGAGTCCAGCAGTTTGAAGGGTGTTTAATCTGTGTTCCTCAGCCAGCAAAGTCAAACCTGTGTCAGCACTCCTGTTTGCCCTGTGTTTTTAGGGATTTAATTATTCCCATCTATTTTGGGAGTCGTCAGGGCGCTCTTGCTCACCGAGCCCCTGAAGCCTGCGTGTAGCTACCTCTTCTCTGGTCAATTTAAATAGATGCATTATCTGGTGAAGTGTTTTTTGTGATTTACAAGCAGCAGGGGGACTGAACGTGGAGATCAATCAATATTGATTATCACAGTTTCTCCTGGGCTTGAGAAAAGAAGGTTGTAATAAGGGGCTACAGGGTTTCTGAGGTTCTGAATCATGCCCTGCCTTTTCGCCATGAAAAAACCCTCCCAACAAAGTGAGGATAATTAATGGTCTTGGCATGAACATTAATCGTAGACCTGCGATGGTATGGCCATTAGAAGGAGGATGTAGACTTTCCCATAATGCATGGCACTAAGTGTGTGTGTATTTGGCTGGGGTTGAGTCTGATGAATCGTCTGCCTTCGTTCTGCCGCTGATATTTTTCTGGAGCTCATTAAACACCAAGTGGTGGCAAAGACACTGCTGTTGTGTGCAGGGCTTGCACTGGCTGCTCATGGGCCACTCACAACACGTACTCATGCACCAAGATGTGGGTTTTTTCCCTCTGGCTGTGCAGCTGAGGCTCCTGGGTTCTGCATGCAATAAAGAGCTGCACTGGAGAGAAGAGATGGTGCTGCCTCAGTCTTTCCAGGGAAAACATCACTTGATGGTTCCTGCAGCACTGGCTATTGGGTGAGAGGGTGTCAGACCAGGCATGATGCTTCTGTATTTGCATTTCTGTCTTGGCAAAACACATATTTTGTGTTTTATTTTATATTAGAAGACAGAACTGCTGGAGACAGTCCAGTGCAGAGCCACAAAGATTATGAAGGGAGTAGAACATCTCCCTGATGAGGATAGGCTGAGGGAGCTGGGTCTCTTGAGCTTAGAAAAAAGAAGACTGAGGGGTGACCTCATGAGTGTTGATAATTATTGAAAGGGCGGGTGTCAGGAGGATGGAGCCAGGCTCTGCTCGCTGGCCTCTAATGATAGGACAAGGGGCAATGGGTGTTAGCTGGAACATAGGAGGTTCCACATAAATATGAGAAGAAACCTCTTCCTAGTGAGGGTGGCAAAGCACTGAAAGGAGCTGCACAGGGAGATTGTGGAGTCACCATCTCTGCAGATGTTTGAATCCCACCTGGCCATGTTCCTGTGTGACTTGATCTAGGGGATCCTGCTGTGGCAGGGGTATTGAATTGGATGATCTTTCGCAATCCCTAATGTTCTGTGATTCTGTGATGGTTCCTGCAGCACTGGGTATTGGGGTGTCAGACCAGGCATGATGCTTCTGCATTTGCATTTCTGTCTTGGCAGAACACATATTTTGTATTTTCTCTCTGTTTGTTCTGTATTTTCTTTCTCCTTGAAGTGTGGAACATCCCAGCCTTTCTCCCTATTGAACTGGGGGATAGTGGTGCCTTGTTGCTGCTGGCCTGGGATGAACTTGGCTTTTCTGCTCTCTTGTGGGCAGGGTCTGGCTGCAGAGGTAGGTACAGACTTAATGAGAGTTATCAGCTGAGCTCTGGTTGCTTTTGCATCAAAAACCCCCCCAAGAAAAGCGCAGAATGGGTTACCACATCGTGGTGACAGGCTCGCTCTTCTCCACATCCCGCTTCTGAAGCAAAAAAACCCCTCATTTATGTCTTTAAAAATAAAACCCCTCCATAGATTACAGCCTCATCTTTATTCCAGCTTGTGTGGCTGCAAGAGCCTGAACGCTGCTTTTTATTCCAGGGGATTGATCTAAAACTCTTCTGACTTGTTTTGTCTGCCCTGAAGAAGGCCCTTTTGACTGGATATAAAGTGTCCCTATTGCCTCTTTACACACAGAATCAGAGAACATTAGGGACTGGAAGGGACCTCGAAAGATCATCTAGTCCTTGTAACCTGCAGCTGCCAGGATAAAGCCTATGATGCTAAATAGAAGCACTAAAAGCCTGGCACATCCCAAGGCTGAGGATTAGCCTGGTTGTGAAGCTCTCCTCTACCTCCAGAATGAGTGCACAGAGAAAGTTCTTTGGTCTGGAGAGGTCCCAGTTGCCTTGGGAAACTTCTCTGCCTGGAGGGGCTGCCAAGTTGTTAACTAGTAAAATCCAGAGTGGAAGAGGGTTTGTAACTTGGTGATCCCTGGATGTGTTTAAAATTCATGTAGATCTGGAGCTCAGGGACAGGGTTTAGTGATGGCCTTAGGACAGTTGGGTTAATGATTGAACTCCATGATCTTGAAGATCTTCTCCAACCTTAACTCTTGTATGATTCTGTGACTTCCCAGCTGTGTTTCCCTTTCTGAAGCTACTCAAGAAGCTCGTTTTGCTATCTGGGTGCTCTGTGATAGGGTGCTGTCTGGAGGTTCCCAACTTTGGGGTGCAAACTCTACCAGTAGACTTGGGAAGCAGCTCTATGGGCCATGGTGACCTTGCTCCAGCTGTGCCATGGCACTTCTTTGGACGGCAGGCATTCAGAAGGTGGCTCTCCTGGCACCACTGGGCTGCAATTAGTTACTTGGGAGTAACTAATGTGCAATTAGAAACTAATGACTGCTTCAGACAAACCCCTTTTTGTCTGTGGCCAATATTAACATTAAAAAATGAGAAAAGCTGATTTTATTCAGCTCAAAGCAGTCTTTGTTCACTCACTGATAAAGAAACAGGCAGGGATTTGCTTTCTCTCCTTGGGCACTGCAGGCATTGAGCAGTAGTTCCACCTTATTATAGAATCATAGGATCATTTGAGTTGGAAAAGACCCTTGGGATCATTGAGGCCAACCATCAACCCTACTCTACAAGTTCACCCCTAAATCAGATCCCCCAAAACTACATCTAAGCAAATTTAAACTCATCCAGGGATGGGGACTCAGCCACCACCCTGGGCAGCCCAGTCCAGTGCCTGAGCACTCTGTCCATGAAGAATTTCTTCCTGATGCCCAGTCTAACCCTCCCCTGTTGAAGCTTGAAGCCCTTCCCTCTGCTTCTGTCACTAATGACCTGTGAGAAGAGCCCAGCACCAACATCTCTCCAGTGTCCTTTCAGATACTTGCAGAGAGCGATGAGGTCTCCCCTCAGCCTCCTCTTCCTCCAACTAAACAGCCCCAACTCTCTCAATCTCTCCTCATCATATTGGTTCTCCAGGCCCTTCCCCAGCTCTGTTGCCCTCCTCTGCACTTGCTCCAGCCCCTCGGTGTCTCCTGTGTACTGAGGTGCCCCAAACTGGACCCAGTCCTCAAGGTGCAGCCTCACCAGTGCTGAGTACAGGGGAACAATCCTTCTCTGGAGATGTTTAAAAACCTCCTGGATATGTTCCTGTTCCAGCTTGGTCTAGGTGATCCTGCTGTAGCAGGGGGATTGGACTAGATGCTCTTTCAGCATCCCTTCCAATCCCTAATGTTCTGTAATTCTGTGACAATCACCTCCCTACTCCTGCTGGACACACAGTTTCTAATCCAGGCCAGGATGCCAAGAACTTAAAAATATCCATCAATCGAACCCAGGACATGCCTCCAACAGCATCCCCAGACTGAAACAGACCTGGTTTTCTCTGTCTGCTGGTGGCACTGAATAGATTTTTCTATAAGTCTCTAATTAGCTGCCTACAGAAATCGACTGAGAAGACAAGTGGCTATGGCCCGTAACGAGAGACCCAAATTTAATTGGGCTAAATAATGAGTTTCTACAAGAGTTTCCAATATCCTGGGTGAGAAACCTCACTGTAAGTGAGATTTGCTGGTCTTTTTGGTTTAGTCAGAAATTCCTTGCCCTTCAGCTGATCCAGCTGTATTGATGTTTTGCTGAGAGTGATGCACATCTGGGAGCAAGTCAGCTTTAGATTAAAAAAACCTGTCTTTCTCCTACTGGAAAATACTCCACCTCTCCAGCAGTCCACAGAGACACTGGAACAGGCTGCCCAGGGGAGTTGTGGAGTCTCCTTCACTGGAGACGTTTAAAGCCCACCTAGATGTATTCCTGTGTGACTTGGTCGAGGTGATCCTGCTGTGGCAGGGGGATTAAACTAGATGATCTTTCTAGGTCCCTTCCAATCCCTTATGATTCTATGATTGTATGTTTTTCTGGGGCTTCAAGACTGTAGGTTATTGGACATACTGGGTTTGAGTTTACAGGTCCCTTTGTTATGTGGGAGTTCACCGCCAGAGCAGGTAACGCTCATTAGCTCCATTTGGCCTCTCCTGAGAGCTCTCAGCAGATTAATAATTCTCCTGGAGATAAAATCTGTGCACAATCTGCATTCAGGCAATCAGCTTTTTTGTGATGCAGAGTCCCCTCAGGGTCCTGGCCTTGCGTTCCTCTCCTGTGGTTTGACCCCTGCAGTGTGACCCCACCAGCAGATGCTCAGGACCACTGATGTTTTAAATAGTTTATTCGCCGTCAGAGCTCCCTGTCATGACTCGAACGCAGGGATGGCAATATCTGCTGTGCCAGCTTGACTCTACACAGGATGCCAGGATGCTTTCGTTCCTGTGCTCTTTAATTGCTGTTAATTGTGCTCTTTGATGCAGCTACCTGAGCTGAAACTTTGGCTGGTTTGAACTTGCCTGAAATGAAAGCAGCAGACAACGTCTCTCCTGAAACTGTCTTTGATAAATACGTTTGAGGAGTGGTTACATCGTTCAGACTCATTTCTTCTGCAGTCATCTCTAAACTGCAGCCTCCCAGTGCTTGGTTTGGTGTGGGCTCCAGCCCAAATCTTCTTACCCTCTTCTTGGGTGCTGTCTAGTTGCGTTTTAGGCTGCCAGGACTGGCCAGGTTGTCCAGGTTTGCCAAGCATGGTTCAGGCTTTGAACAGTGTGCTGGCATCAGCAGTGATGCTCTGGGTGATTACACAAATCCTCGACCCATTAATTATTTAACCTATATTTAAACCCCAATAGTGCAGCCCTGTTTCCTTCTGGAGACGGAGAAGAACTGGGACAGCTCCAGCTGCCTGATGTCTGTCCTCACCTGCATTGACTTGCAGTAGCTTCCTGGGAACCACTTTTTAGCTAAGTCTTCCCAGAACAAGCTGCGCTCCCAGACTGGTTTCTGATCTCCTAGGAGCAGCCTGGGACCAGTCAGTGCACAGTCCGGTCTCCTCGGGCTTTGGTTCTTTGGAGCTTTCTGTTGTCCCTCCCAGACAGCACAAAAAAAGGGGCTGTAGACAGCCTGAAAATAAATGCATGGAAATAAAGCCCAAGCAAAGCTCCTGGACATCAGAGCCAAGTGTTAAACACCCCCAGCCAGTTGCCTGGCTTTCAGTACAATGCTCTGTGCACTTTATGAATGAAGAATGCCAGCAGAGGTTTCTTACTGAGAGCAAAATGCGTCGTTGGTCTGTATCCCTGTGTAAGTAATAGCAGTGCTTAAAAGCAGAGAGCGCAGAGAATGATCGTAGAATGTGAGGGGTTGGAAGGGACCTCTAGAGATCATCAAGTCCAGCCCCCTTGCCAGAGCAGGATCACCTAGGGACAGGTCACACAGGAACATCCAAGTGGGTTTTGAAAGTCTCCAGTGCAGGAGACTCCACAGCCTCTCTGAGCAGCCTGTTCCAGGGCTCCATCACCCTCACAGCAAAGAAATTTCTCCTCATGTTGAGGTGGAACCTTGTACATTCACGGTTTTGCGTGTTATTCCTTGTCCTGTTATTGTTTGCCATAGAAAAGAGTTTGGCCCCTTCCTCTTGACCCACACCTCTCAGATATTTATGGACGTCTCTCTCAGCTCCCCTCATAGAGTAGATGCTCAAGTCCCCTAATCATCTGTGTAGTCTTCCGTTGGACTCTCTCCAGTAGATCCCTGTCTCTCTTGAATTGAGGACCCCAAAACTGGACACAGTACTCCAGGTGTGGACTCACTAGGGCAGAGCAGAAGGGGAGGAGAACCTCCCTAGACCTTAGGATACCATAGGCTTTCTTGGCTACAAGGGCACGTGGATAACTTACTGTCCACCAGCACTCCAAGGTCTTTCTCTATGGCTAAGATTTTATCAAGAGCTCTACTAAGGGGGTAACATTTCTAAAGATAACAATCAAAGAGGAACTTCTTTGCTTTCCTGCAGGTGTTCCAAAATTCCCCAAAGAAAAAATTGAGCCTCTCGACGTGGAACATGGCGACTCTGTGATTTTGCACTGTAACCCCCCGAAAGGCATCCCGCCCTTGCACATCTATTGGATGAACATAGGTGAGTCAACAGTGTTTTATACTCCTCAGCTAAGGGATGCCCAAAGCATTTGGCTTCCCAGGCGGCTTCATTACAAATTCATAATCGATGGGAGTGCTAATTGTGCAAGTGCGTAGGAATCGGATGTGGAGACCGATAAAACAAGGTTGAAAAAGGGAGGCTGGAGCTCTGCTTTTACGTAAAGCAAAGTTTAAATCGTAGAGGATATTGGCACAACCGATTTTTAAATATGAGGTATCAGCTTGAATATCAGTAAATGAGTCTGTCAGTAAATGAGTCTATCAGTAAATTAAGTCTACAGGTAACGAGGACCACCTTGTTTGCAGCAGGGAGGATAACATCTCCCAATACATTATTTCTATCGCTGCCATTTTCCTCTTTTTATAACCTGAAGGTTGATTTGTGATACTAATTAAAAATAACTGAGTGTGTCAGGTATGGATAATTAGTTCCTCATGGGTTTCTGTCTCGTTATTCTTCAACATTTGTGCTCTACGTGAGTTTCTGGCTCTCGGGGAGCAACTCAATGACATGAAGGGCTTGTTTGTAATGCTGACCAAGTACTTGCAGAGACAGGGTGCCAGATTAAACCTCTGATCTTATAAGGCAGCCTCTCTCCTCCTGACATATCTATTTAGCACAGACCTGCACCTGGCTGGATCAGCGATGAAGACAGTGCAGCAACCTTAGTTTGTGCCAACACTGAAAACTGTGGGTAGAGAACAGCAAAGTGCTTGGCAGACAGGCCGTGGTGGGTGCATCTGGAAGTAGTGACTTCCATGTCACCATCACAGGACTTCATAGCAGAGCGAGGTGCTTCCAGTTTCCTTTGAGCTGAGCAAGAACTTTATACTGAGTGGTTTTTTACTGGTACATTTTTCATTATTGATGATTTCTAATACATATAATAATACATTAATATATATTACAGCATTTATTATTTATCAATCATACGCTGAATACTGGTAAATAACCCGTTGGTTATGCTGGGTCCTCTGCCTTCTTTGCATTCAAGTTACCTTCAGCACGTGGAGTGGTGACAGGAGAGCATTAGCAGTCGCTGGTGGAGCAGCTCGGTGCCATTACCATATCGTAATTATTTTCTCTTGCTAGATCTGCAGCACATTCCGCAAGATGAAAGGGTCTCCATGAGCCTTAAGGGAGATCTCTACTTTGCAAACGTGGAGGAAAATGACAGTCGGAGCGATTATTGTTGCTTCGCGGCGTTTCCCAGGCTGAGGACAATTGTGCAGAAAATGCCAATGACGCTGAAGGTTTCCCGTTGTAAGTCCAGGCATCATCAGCCTCTTGTTTCCTCCCGGTGTTTTGGGCATCAGCTGATGCAGATGTATGCCCACTGTCTCTGATGGGATTCTCTTGGAACAAAATGCATGACCCTGTGCTTATTCCTGCATTATTAACCTTACTAAGGGCTATGCTTAACTGATAAAAGCTTTTTGCAGCTGTTGGGCCCCAAAAGTGCACTGTTCTTCCTTATTTCCCTCTCCACAGTGAAAGCAAATGATGTATTAGGGAAATATGCTTCTCTTACAGTCCAGCAGGTCACCAGTGGGTGGGACTTTATACTGAGTCTAAAGGACTTTATGGAGCCACCTCCTTCCTGGGTGCAGCCTGGACAGATCCACATGCAGCCATGTGGTTAGGAGGGACAGTGCTTTGCAGGTCTTTGCAGGCTGCCTTGAGCAGCGTTAGGACACAAAAGGTGTTTCACCTGTCAAAAAATCATAGGATGGTTTAGGTTGGAAGGGATCTTGGAGATCATCTAGTCCCAACCCCCTGCCCTGGGAAGCAACACTTCTCTCTAGACCAGGTTGAGCAGAGCCCCGCAGCCTGGCCTTGAACACTGCAGGGATGGAGCAGCCACAACCTCCTTAAGGCAGCCTATTCCAGCGCCTCAGCACCCTCAAAAGGAGGGGCCTGAGATTTAGATTGGATCTTTCTTCCTAAGATCCAGTCTAAATCTCCCTTCTTTCAGTTGAAAGCCGTTATCCCATTACCCCTTGTCCTCCCACTACATGACCTTGGAAAAGTCCATCCCCGTCTTTCTCCCCATTAAGTACCGGAGGCCGCTATAAAGTCTAAACACACCTCACAGTTATTACTTCCCTGATGAAATGTTGTGTAGGGAACCTCACACTTTATTAATTTATTCTAACAGCTCTGTAATCCTGTAGTCTTCAAGAAACCACTAACTCAAGCTGCATAAAGCCACCCAATACTTGGGGTGTCCAGCTGTCACTGCCAGAAACAGAGGGGAAGAATGAAAATGTCCAAGGCAAACCCCAACAGTATTTTAGGGAACACTCTTGGCTGCGTTAAAGCAGCAAAGCCAGCCACAGGGCGATGGAACTAAGGCAGTTTGTAGCAGCTGGAGGGCTGTCCTGCTTTGCTTGACTCTTTTGGCTCTAAAAGCGTCTGGTATCACTTGTAGGACTCGCTGGGGCTGCCTGTGCCCTTAACATCAGTCTCCTGTTTCACCAATCCTTCTGACCTGTCACGTTTGTGCAGCCCAGAAAGCTAAGGAGAGTCTTGGTTTTCCTTCATGAATGAAACCCTAATATTTAATATGGGATTTTTTTTTGAGAGTTTTCTCGCTGGGATTAAAAGAGCAAGGATTAGGAGTGGGTTTGTGGATCTTACTAGTCGCTTAAACCGTATCTTAGGATAATAATTGTGAGAAAAACATCAAAATGGAGTGTTGCTCTCTGTAGCTTTTCTAAATGGGTCCAGTCCCGCACATTTAGGGGCACAGATTGCAGAGAAATGAGATGGGGTTTGGCTGTGTGGCCACTGGTAGCCCTGGCATTTGCCATCAAAGCCATGAGACTGGGGGCAGGAGTAAATGTGAGATGTAGAAATAATAAAAATAGATAGACGTGATACCAATGTTAAAATACACACATATAAAATAGATAGAAGTATTATTGATATGTATAGGTATATAAAAATATAAACAAATACATCAATCTGTACGGCTCTAGAAAGATGTAATAGGTAGGTATAGAAATAGATAACTATTAAAGTATTTTATATGTAAGTATATAATATATATAAAATACATAAAATTTGTAGATCTATAAAAATATAAATATATAATGTATAGATCTACAAAAATCTATGAAAATATAGGCATATATGTAAAGTATACTAAAATATATAATTC